>OX578143.1:35688821-36016321 GCA_951213105.1 Amaurobius ferox
AAACAATAATAGACAGATTATAAATTGAATTTTAAATTTCTCTAGTGATATTTAACAAAATTATCTGGAAAAGATTCAGCCTTACACTATTGCATTAAATCTGCTAGATGGTTAATAAATTACGCATTTTCACATAACCTAAAAGCCGTATGAAATTGATTTACTAAAATATTTTTGTATACCAGTTTACTCATAAAGGAGTTAAAATTGATTATCTTGTGAATTTTAAAGGGAAAGCAGATCCTTTTGTCAAAAATATATAATATATATATATATATATATATATATATATATATATATATATATATATATATATATATATATATATATATATATATATATATATATATATATATATATATATATATATATATATATATATATATATATATATATATATATATATATATATATAAATTTGCATGTTAGAACTACAAAAATAATATTTTTACAGATACCATGTTAAGTAGAAGAAGAAATACGCATACGCACTTCTTCAAGGGACAGCCAAAAAAATGTGGTCTGTAGGATCTACTTTAATTTGAAGAAAAATAATCACGGGCAAATAATCCAGAGCAAATGTTGGAGGAGAAGTCAATATAGCCTGAGTAGCTGGATGTATAAGCATTAATTTGTCAATCGATGTATACAGTGCTGATTCAAATATACGTTGATATATGTTATTTGCAATCGGAATTGATTGAATCATATTAAATTCAAATAACTCGATGTGCTTTTGTTACGAATACCTGAATTTTTTACGGCATTTTGCTTATCTACGTGAAACGTCATTTACAAATAACCGATATTATTGAACCTTGGCAAAGAATTTGGTACAATATAGCCAACATGGCGGCATTTGGCGAGTTTTGGAAACTTCGAATTGTATAGTTTGGTTAGGAATTTAAAGAATTGAGTAGATGTTTCGAGATCTTTGCACAAATGGTATATCAGCGGGTCATTGTTCAGTTAGACTGAGTTAATGGGAAACGATAAAAGAGTATACGATAAATTGTATATTGCAATTGCGTATGTAATACGATTGTGTATTTGAAAGAAAAAGCAACATGTGCTTAATAGAACCGGGATATGTACAGCACCACAAAATGCCATATTTATATCGATGGATAGCGTCCTGATATAAACGTGAAGACTACAGAACAATTGAACCAAGATCAGCGGGATCTATGTTGACGGCCAAAGAAATGGTGATCCGTGTATTCTACTGATATGCTTAGAGTAGTGTATGTAATTGATGATAAACGAATCGGTAATTAACCAATCGGCAATAAACCAATCGGTAATAAATAAATCTATATCGATCGAAGGTCTGTACTAAGGGTTGGAGCTAACCAACTGTTGAGAAAAATTCAAGTCATTTTTAAGCAAATTAAAATTTGATTAGAATGATTATTAGGCAGGTGAGTTTAGAGAGTGCCATTACATTCTATAGAAAACTCCCATATTTTAATTAAATTATAATAAGTACTATAAGCATATCGAACTAAAAGATCTGCAATTGTTAATGTGGAAGCCAGTTTTATAATGTGGAATAAGAAGCTTTTTTATGTGGAATCCATTTTTTATAAAATTTAAAGAAATAATTTCATAGAAAGTGCAGTTTAAAAAATGGTTCTTTTTAAATTTAGCAAAGTTGTCAACTTATAATTAAGTCCGTTTTATTTAATGCTATTATTTTCAGAATGTTTTATTGCTTCAAAGCAATACTTAATTTAGGCTGTTTCCCTTGTGGAACATACACACAATACTGCATAAGTTAATTTGTTTAACATTTTAAAACTTTAACCTTTATTCGAAATTAAAAATATTTTTAATCAATAAATTTATTAAATTGCTACATTTATCTAAAACTTAGAAGCCTAATTATTACATTTTGTTCCATTTAAAGATAATACAAGGTATTGCGATATATGTCAGTGTTTTGACAACCTAATCGCCTGTTTTGGAAATTTATTGACGTTAGTATATATTTATAAAAATGATTTTTTTAAAATTATTATGTATATTATATGAGGTTCTCTCGCGAACTTCTACCTTCTTGAAATTCATAGCGAGTATATTTTTGCAAAGTTTTGTAAACATCGTTAAAAAGCTTTCACCCATATCGGTGTGACGTGTTTCTTTTGAAGTATGGATTCTACATTTAAATTTCAGTAGAAAATATTATAAAGGATTAGATATGACGCTCGTGTGGGGAATGTGGAGATATTATTAGCATTTAGCATTATTTATAGAATTTTTACATAGACAGTAAGAGCGAGATAAATCACTGAAGTACATATTCCTCTGTTCTTGACATAATTGACTGTTGGCTGTTAAATAATATTTTAGTTCAGAATCCTTTTAAAATAAAATTGGATTTTATTTACGCTTTACGAGAAATAATTCACTTAGAAATTTTGATATCCAAAAATTGTAGGTAGATATTTTTTTGTTTAAAATGTCCTTTGTTTAAAATGTCCACCCTTGAAAAGAAGTAACATATATTATGAAAGAGTCTTCCTGTGGTGGATCATGGAATGCACACATCTGTTTTGATGGAAGCATTAGATATTTTTTTTATTTTTTTGTACACTTCTTTTGTAAAATCATGTGAATTTTTAGAAAATTTGGAAGTGACATCTCCATAAGAAATGAAAGATATGAATCCATAAGAAATGAAAATTCATAATTAGCCTCAATAAATTCAAATTATTCCATACAATATATAAAAGATATTATATGAATATATAATATGAAAAGATCGCGTAACATATTTAAAAAAAATATGGTATCCATACTTTTTTTTCCAGAGAAAAATTGTGATTTTTAAAGTTCTTTTGAGTTCATATTTAGTGATGCATCCGTTCTAAAACCGCTTTAATTTTGAGTATTTTATGTGCATCTATAATTTGCGTTAGCGCAATTATAATATTTTTGAGTGTAAATGATCATCAAACTTTGATTATTTCCTCAACGAAGCCTAATTTTAATGGATGCAGAATGTAAACAAGTGTTTGTAAGATGAGTTGTATACGAATGCTTGAATTTTTTTTTTCACGCAAAGTTATTTAATTCTGGGAGTCTGGAATAAAAGCGTATGAATGAAATATTCACTGATTTTTACATAAAGAGACAGCCGATTTATATTTCGATGAAGTCATTTCAATACATTTCATTTTTTTTCGATGAAGTTTTAAGTTTTCAAATTTAATAAATTACCGTAGTACATTGACAATTAAAAAAACTTCAGTACTGAATGCTTCGCATTTTAGAGATGCTAATTAAAATTACATTTCAGTGCGAAAGTGTTCCATAATCAATGCTTCATGCATGATTGATCTCTCTTGTTTCATTAATTATTGATCTCTGATATTAAAATGCTGAAGCAAATTCTTTTTAGAGTAATCGGTTTTACATACCACAATATTCATATTCAGACAACGCTAAAAGTTGCGGAGTTTTTATGCATTAAATTCAAACAGTTTTCGATATTCAGAGTTTTTAAAATATATAGATGTTGCATGAGGTAATCAACCCAATTCACCTGCACGAACTGAGAGTAAAATAGCTGCTACTAATGATACATAACGGATAGAAAAAGCAGATCAAATATCTCTTTAGATCTCTTCGACACAAAAATATATATTTCTACAGTCAGATGACATGTACAGGGTGAGTTGAAAGTAACGCACATCAAAGTTCATTTCACTGCTAGAAGTTACTGCTGGTTCCAACAGGATGGTGCGACTTGTCACACATCAAACAGCACTATCTATCTTTTAAGGGATTTTGTGAGTGGGTGCATCATTTCCCGGTGATTGTGGCTCCCTCGCTCCCCAAATTTATCAACCCTTGATTTCTTCCAATGGGGGTATCTGAAAAATGTGGTTTACATGGATAATTCATACACGATTACTGAGCTGAAAACGAACATCACAACAGCCATTCCAACATCAATACTGCCATGCTCCTCAGAGTGTCTCGAAATCTAGTAAAACGAACAAGCTTTCGCAATGGCGAAGCAAGACATCATTTCCAACATTTATTGTAACACCTAAAGTTTGTCTGCTAAAGTGTTGTAGAATTTGCTATGACAGAAATTATAGGAGCAACCAGATTCTTATCTGTTCTGATAGTCAAGCTGCTCTTAGGGCCTTAGGAAAGTCTACTATGACGTCTTCCCTTGTCTGGGAGTGCTATAATGCACTGTGTAATATTGCTAGCAATAATAAAGTCATACTCTACTGGGTGCCTGGACATTCGGGCATTCCAGGAAATGAGCTGGCTGATGAATTGGCTAGGAAAGGCTCAAGTATTCCTTTTGTTGGTCCTGAGCCGGCTTTGGGTGGTGTTCCCAATGAACTAACTAGAAGAACTGTCTATGACATCTTCAGAAAGCTTCAGTGCAAAAACTGGCGTAATACTAAGAGCCAAAGGCAGGCGAAAATTCTCAACTGCAATTGCCCTAGCATACGTCAGAAGGAATTATTCAGGCTCAGTAGAACTGGCACCAGAAGGGCTGTCGGGCTCCTTACTGGACATTGCACCCTTAAAAGACATCTCAATATTATGGGCGTCACGAAAGATTCGCTTTGCAGAGGCTGCAAATACAGTGAAGAAACTGCCGTACACATTCTCTGTGAATGTGAGGTGTTTGTTCTCCACCCATAGGTTCGAACACTTGGGTCGACATGTGATCGAGCCCTGGGAGTTGTATGGCATTCCTGTCAAGTGCCTACTGATTTTTGCTTCGGCTACTGGTCTCTTTTCTTAAGGACCTTCATTTGTTGGGGTAGTACAATAGACCTCTGGTCGATGTGTTGGGCTCTTCCAGAGCCACCCACCTTCATGTCATTCATTCATTGTCTGTTAAAAATAAAATGTAACATTTCAACTAATCTCTGTGATATTTTACTTTCATTTAAATTCTCATACTGGTATTTTTACGGGCAGTTTGTGCGACTTTAAGCTCACCCTGTATTTTAAGTTCATGTTATCGTTTACCTCACAGAAAATCCTTTCTCTTGAAACTCAGATTGCATCATGCATTTTAATCACATTCGTATCAGAAATACAGAATTTTTTTGGTTCATATGCTGAAACATATTTGTATTTCCCACACGTACGTTATTCCTAATCCTTCATCGCATTTTCGACATAAATGCAAAAGTGGAATGTATAGTTAAAAAAAAACACACACACAGCACAGCGGTTCAGGGGAAATTTTTTAACGGTATTTACCGTATTTTACAGAGAGCACAGAATTTTAAGAAGGTTGAAATGTTGCAAGAAAACACTCCATAGCAAACAGGACACATTTTAAATGACACATTATTCATGATTGTGGCTTAAATTATTTGGAAATGTAACACCGAGATACGTGAATGTTGTGAATATTCAATTTTCATACGAACTAAATAAAAAGATTTATTAACGGTAACTCATATATTATATTTTGGCTAAGAATATCTAGAATTCAGATATTTCCGATTGTTTTATATATATAAGCAGCAAAAGCTACGAGGTAAATATCAATAAGGGGAGGAAATAGGACCAACTGCGAATACATAAAAGGCCTAGGGTTATTATGAACCCTAGTTCCCGGTTATAGTCGACTTCTACACCAATGGTAACACTCGACAGAAGAATCGGATTTTTTAAAAGAGGCTTCTTTTCCTTTTCGTATTACTGGATTTATCTCTATCGATTCCATGATCTTGTTGCATGTGCGCTTTAGCTTTGACGTTGTTCTGGAATATGACCACAGGTAATATATGGCTCCGGGAGTGTTACCATTGGTGTAAAAGTCGACTATAACCAGGAACTAGGGGTCACAATTCCCCTAGGCCTTTTATGTATTCCCAGTTGGTCCTGTTTCTTCACCTTATTGATATATGCCTCATAGCTTTTGCTTATTCATTTTTCTCGATATTAACAAGCTGCATCGCGCTTTTATGACTTGTTTCTAACTTTATACACTTTGTACACTTGTATATTCTCGTTTTATGACATATATATATATATATATATATATATATGTAAATATATATATAAATATATATATATATATATATATATATATATATATATATATATATATATATATATATATATATATATATATATATATATATATTTATATATATATATATATATATATATATATATATATATATATATATATATATATATATATATATATATATATATATATATATAAATATATATATATATATATATATATATATATATATATATATTCTAACTCCAACAGTATATTCTTTGATGCAAACTCATTCACACAAAACTACACGCACACAGAGGGGTATACACAAAAACAAACACTCCCTCAACTTAGACTTCACATCTCAAATAAATCATCAATGCACACTTTTTGAATCAAACTATAATTGGAAACATATTAGAAACTGGGTGTTCTCCATCAAAAAGCCACATTTAAATAAACTTTATAATTCACTCTTAAATCTCAATAATAAAAAGCACTTCGGACACCTAGTTTTTGACCTATTACTAACAAGAGCAAGACTTCTAGGAGTACAACTCACACATTCACACAAAAAGAAAAAACCAACCAATCTTATTGCGTTATTAATTACACAAATCCTATATTTAATTATTTCAACTTCACACAAATTTTTAAAAATTTCCAATCCTTCTTTCCTATTAAAAATGTTAACATAGTAAAAGCATATAAATATCCAGTACCTTTAGGACGTAAAATATATAACTATAATCATTTATCAAAACAGTTGAATAATTCTGTATCTTGTTCGTGCAATGAAACCTACTATCTTCCCTTTATTGACCCACAACATGGACACATAATCACCGGAAATCTTGATTTAATACAGGAACCTCATCTCAAACAATTTCTAAGCTACGGATCCAAATACAGAATACCTCTTCTTTATAATAAAAAGAAAATAATACAAGCTTTTGACATAGATCTAGACAAATATATATTTAAAATGTCAGGTAAATCCCACTGCCCATTTGAAGCCTTCAAGAGATGGAAAGTACAAATAACTAGCCATGTAAAACATTTGATCCAACACTTTCCCATTCCAATATATAAGCATAATTACCAAGAAATCGTCAAAGAAATCAAGTCACTTCAAGACAAATTTGTAATCACATATGTTGACAAAGCATCCAGTAATTATGCGTTTATCTGCAAAAAATTTTATTTGGACGAGCTTAAATTGCAACTCAGTACCTCTCGTTCTTTAACTCCTTTATATACTCATATCAATGTTATAAATAAACAAATAATAGCTTACTACAAACTTCTTAAACAAAAATACAATCTCAATTTTCCTTACTTGGTACTCGTACCTAAATTCCATAAAACACCTATTTCATTTAGAACAGTCACTATAGGATTTAATCCATATACCAATGCAGCTGACAAACAACTTCTAATCATACTCAATCAAATTTATGATTATTTCACTGTACAAAAAACACATATAATCAAAAATAGTATAGAACTCATTAATAAAATAAAATTAATCCCTTACATACATGATGTAAAAACTTTTGATTTCAAAGACCTATTTAAAAATATAGACATTAATGATTTATATAAAGTCATACTACTTTTATATGAACAATTCACTCAAGCAAAAAACATATCATTTCCAAAATTCAAAGCTTTATTAAAATTCATTTTGTTCAAACAGTATATAGTTCAAGGAAAATGCATATACAAATTAAATAAAGGAATCCCACAGGGAGGTAAATCATCCACCATACTGGCCAACCTTTATCTACATTTTTACGAAAATCAGAACCCTTTCAACAGTCATATAATGTACAGATATATTGATGATCTTATTATTATTGGAATTACTAACGAGGCCAATGAATTAAATTTTGATTTCTATCCACCTAATCTACAACTCATTGAAAATGTATATACATCCAACTGGATCAATTTTCTAGACGTTAGTTTAACAATTAAAAATGCAAATACAATACAATTTAAAATCTATGACAAAACAGAAACTTATAACTTCAAAGTAAATAAACTTCAACATTTCTCTTCCAATCTTTCCAAATCTGTATATAGAAATATTATTAATAACCAGTTATTAAGAATCAAAATGTTAAGCACACCTTGTTACTACAAAGAACATCTTCATAAATTCATCACCACCGTCATCAAAAATAACTACCCGCCCAATCTTATTTTTTCTTTTATTAAAACACATTTTAAATTTAAATTCAAAAACTTGCAACAATTACAGCAACATATTAACAGATCATACTCTAGCATTTCTAAATAATTCATAAACTCCATGTCTTCTTCTAACAGTTAAACTATTCGTATAATTCACTTTAACCTGCTTTGAGAAAACTGCTTAGTCAGTAACAAAAAATTCACTGTAACCTGTTCTGAGATGATTGGTAATACACATGCTTTTCCAGAAGTACCACAGTACTAGGGGTAGATATATTTTCATTTTATTTTCATTATATTCTTTTGATATTACTTTATAATACTTTGCATCCTCATTTCAATAATTAGCCATAAGCTGGTGTAACAGAATATTTTATATTCATGTTTGATTTTTTTGTGTTTTTGATCCACTTTGTCTTTTCTTCTATGTCGGGCCATTTACATTATTTCTGTAATACATTTTACAGTTATGTAAACAGAAACGTAGAATCAGCATTAATGAAACATGTATGGCCCTTGATAACGTACATGGTTTCAGAAATGCTTTTCATATACATTTTATTCCTTTTATAATCACTAGATTCCATTTTTTCAATTTCCAAACTCCTTGCATAGCTCATCGTGCTACACTAGGCTTCTGATTTGCAAAAACCTTCAGTTTACAAGCAATTTTCATTGGTATTTCTCGGGTATATATATTACAAGTAATCATAAAAATCTTCAATTATATAAATATATATATATATATATATATATATATATATATATATATATATATATATATATATATATATATATATATATATATATATATATATATATATATATATAAATATATATATATATATAAATATATATATATATATACATATATATATATATATATATATATATATATATATATATATATATATATATATTTATATATATATATATATATATATAAATATATGTATATATATATATATATAAATATATATATATATATATATATATATATATATATATATATATATATATATATATATAAATATATATATATATATATATATACATGGTATCTCCAAAACACTGAAGTCGGCCTTTATTCCTTAAATACTGATCTTAGACATATATAATAGATCACAAAGTTGGTAAAGAAAGTAGAGAATTTTATGAAATCGATAAATATTTTCAGGGGATTAAATTTGAAGAAATGCAAAATTTAAATTTTTATACCGACCCCGTACAAGAGCATTTCCAATGAGTAAAACGTGCCCCATACACTAATAAGTTGATGTACTAAATTTCAGCAATTTATCATAAAAGTCCCAGAGATATGTTCAAACAAAGTTAATGAGGGATTAATCACAAATTAAAATGCAAATGTTTACAGCAGGAGTGAAAATGACTCAACGCAGAAATGCATCATAGTCAAATAATATTTTCCTGTTATCTTTAATGGATCTTTGGCATGGATGGAAAACATTTTGAACAAACTTTGTAATCTTTGTGTAAAGTTATTATTTCTACGCAGTGTAGATACTTTTGTACCAATAAATAGCAAAATTAGTATTTATTTATGTAATCGTTGTATTCTTTCGTAAATTGTGTATATATATATATATATATATATATATATAACCCCGGAAACATGATCTGCCGACATGATTTTCCCCTATGAAAACCCATGTCGATGATTAGAAAAGTGGTTTAAGTCAGCATATTTGTATTTTCATACATGGACTTTTTATGATAAAATGCTGGAATTTTGTATATTACCTTATTACTCATTGGAAATGTTTGTGTATGGAGGCCGTATAAAAATTTAAATTTTGTATTTCTTAAAATTTAATTCCCTTGAAAATTTTAATCGACTGCATAAAATTATTTACCTTTTTACGCAACTTTGTATGTTTTTCAGACATCCTGTATATATATATATATATATATATATATATATATAAATTTATAAATTGATAATAATTGAAAACTATGCATAAACTAAGTACAAAAAGCCTATCTCTAGGATATCGGTTACAAATAAATAACAATAGACCAAGACTAAGGATAAAAATAGTAGTTAACGTATCGTCTAAATGATACTTTGTACTTTCCCTATATGCATAATGTAGTGTGTAGGGAAAGTATAGTGACGAGGGCGGACATTTAAATTCTAGTTTCCGACGTGTGTATGTATGTGTGCGTGTGTAAGAAAATTCTTGCGTGTGTGTGTTTGTCTGCTAGGGTGTGTGCATGTGCGTCCGTGTGTAAATCTGTAATGCTATCTCACAAACGAATGGAGAGTTTTCAATGATATAAAACTTTGACACAATTGATGCAATCAATATATACCGGAGGCCTACTGATTTTAATCGCAATCAAATATTTTATTAGAAAGTAATTTGCGAACGGATATTTGGCAATTGGATGTTTAGATAGACAGATAACAAAAAATATGATGCGGATAGTACGTGACTTTACATATATAATGCAATAAATTTACTTCTTTCGAAGTAAATAAATTAAGTATAATATCCACGGTACAGCATGTTTAACATTGACTTGTACATTTGGCGTATTTCCGGATGGCAATATACACTGGCTTCCAAAATTAAGCACGGACGGTAAAATCAGCGAAATTGAATGTACACGAAGGTAGCATATGTGTTTATGCATTAAAGAAAACAAGAATTATGTAAAGATGAAAAAATATTTACTTTTCGTAAGTTATATGATGACGTCATATAACTTACAAAATAGTTATATGATGGGTCATTAACAAAATGATATTTAAAGGCAAAAAACGTACTTTAATATTGTATGTGACCACCACGGAACTTCACACAAACTTTACAACGACATTCCGATCAATCATCGCAGATGCGAGCAATGGCCATCCCTCCTATATTGCACATTCCGACTCTCTGAGACTGGCTGGAGGAGGTAAACGTGCAGAGACAGCACGTCCGAGGGCATCCCAAAGGTTTTCAATGGGATTAAGGTCGGAGAATATGCCTACACCTCCATACGATAAATGCTCTCACTTTCCAGATATTCGTTAATGATGTTAGTTCGATGGGAACAGGCATTATAGTCCATAAGGAGTAATTCAGGACCAACTTCTGCAACGTAGAGTCTCGCAATGGGGTTCTAGGACTTCATCCCGATACCCCGAAGCCGTCACAGAACCGCCTTTAGAGATGTGCCACTCTGTGCGATACCCCATTGAAATTCCAGCCCACACCATGACGCTGCAACCTCTGAATGCGTGATATTTGATGATGTTCTTGACCTGATTACGTGTGCATCGTTCTCTCCAGACCCTTACACGCTTATCATCTGATTCCGTGGCAAATCTGGACTCGTCCGTATACAAGACGTTGCACTAATCTGAGACAGTCCAGATGACATGTTGACGACACAAATTTAATCTTGCCCCACTGACTTGGGCGGTTAGTGGAACACAAAAACGTGGCACTCGGGCGCACAATCTCTTCACTTCGAGCCTTCGGCGCACAATACTGGCAGATATTGTCTTACCCAATGCCGTTGCATACATGGATGTTACAGTTGTAAAAGTTGCTCGTCGAATCCGCTTGGCTACTATGGCAATATACCGATACCGATCATCATAGGGGATGGTAACACTTGGACGACCGGGCACAGGTCCCCGGACAATTGTTTGGAATTGTTTTCATAATCGAATAATTACCGAATGATCAATGTCAAAGAAAATAGCGACATCTTAGATTGACTCTCCTGTCCCAATGCGTCCAACGACACGACAGCGCTCACTATCTGTCATTCGTCGTCTTTCAGCCATAGCAACACGAATATCATCAACAATAATCCTTCAAATGTTATAAAGACTTTGTATCAGTATTTAAATGCACCTCCTCAAACCCTTCAGAATGCTGGCGTCTTTAACGACAGCCTAATTGGCATATATCTGGGCAGTCAATCTTGATTGGCTGTAGCATACGATATTTGCATACTGTCATCTACAGCCACAGCGATTTTCAGCCACTCAAATTCAAATACGCTTTCGAAAAATAAAAATTTGCATTGAGTGCTTAACTTTTGGAAGTGAGTGTATTTACCAGAGATTGATCATTTATTGAAATGTTCTGTATAGCAAAACTGAAAATAAGATGGTCTGAAGTGATTATTTGATGGTATTAGTGACTATACGACAAACTTGTGAAGATGATAAAGAGGACATTATAAATAAAACATTATAAATAAAACAAATACTAAATTGGTCTAAAATACCCCTTTTCCTATATATAAGTCAAGGAATTGAAAATAATGGTATGTAGTAAAGTTAGGTTAAATATAATCCCTTAACTACACCCTTTGATTTAATTTTTACTTCTGTTGTAAATCCTATATGTAATACAGGTACTTAAGGTACTAATTCCCTTGTTCCCTGCATAAACATACATGATGTAAAGCTATAATAGTGTATAAGATGAAAATTTGCAAAACATATTTTTTTTTTTTTTTGCACGCAAAACTTGACCTTCCTGATTCCTAAATAATATTTTGAAAATGAATAAATTGAAAAAATTGAAAAGCATTTCCGAAACCGTGTACGTTATCAAGCACCATACCTGGTTCTTTAATGCTGATTCTACGTTTCTCTGTACATTACTGTATCGTATTACAGCAATAATGTACATGGTCCGAGGTAGAAAAAGTAGAAAATGAATCAGATATAAATATAAAAATAATCAAATAAAATTATCAAATATACCAGCGTATGGCTGTGTATTTATGAGAATGCGATGTTATGTATAAAATGAAAAAGAATAAGAATAAGAATAATAAAATAACATAAATTGAGTTACCCCGTGTACTTCTAACATTGTAGAGTAAGTGATACTGACTAAACTTTTTCCAACTTAAAACAGGTTACAGTTAATTTGATAGACTAAGAGTGCACCAGTTGGCAGTGAAACATGGAGATGATAAATTGTTTAATATTTTGTTAGTCTAAAATTTTGTAGATTGATTTGTCTATGTGTTGCTGTAATTGGAGCAAGGTTTTGAATCTAAAATTAAATTGTTTTTTAATAAATAAAAAAATGAGATTTGGCGGGTATAAATTTTGTATTGTGGTGTTTGTGAATTTAATAAGATGTTATTTGTAGTAACATGATGTACTTAACATTTTTATTCTTAACTAGCCGACTTCGGCGATCAGCCTGTTCGCTACCCTTGAAAATTCTGACCGTGGCAAACTCCCTGGCGTGACATACCAGAAAGGTGTAAGGTAACTATTTGGACGGCCAGGAAGTGCTACCCAATTTAGACCGGAACCCAGTAGGGGAGGCATCCACAGGGACCGTACCCTCCATCCCCTACCACAAACCTTTCGGAAGGACTTACGGACCCACATGGGCGAACGCGGCTGCAGTTTTGGCAGTGGCGGGAATCGAACCCGGGCCTACCGAGTGCAATTCCTGCGTGCAAACCACTGGGCTACCGCGCCCTCCGCGACAATCTCCATAACTTTATTTTTATTCACCCAATAGAGACGGGAACCCAGTGGGGGAGGCATCCACAGGGACCGTACCCCCTTCCCCTTCCACCAACTTCTAGGAAGGATTTATGGACCCACATGTTTAACGTGATCGTAATCCGCCTGAACACGGCGGCAGTTTTGGCAGTGACGGGAATCGAACCCGAGCCTACCGAATGCAATTCCCGCGCGCTAACCACTGGGCTACCGCGTCCACGGATGTATATTGTGGAATTCCTAAAGGATTTTGTAAATCAGCCTCACTCAACTGTAGGGTACAGAAAAGTAAACTGATATTTCTTGGGTAGAGAACTTAGCAAGAAATAAACAGTTATATAATATAAAACCTTGATTTATCTGTCTGTTTATCTATCTCTGAGTAACGCTTGGCGAAATTTCAGTCTCGAAATTGGTGGAATATTGTAAACTTGACGAAATGTTTTATATGTTGCCAAATTGACGAAAATGTCTCCAAATTGATAAAAATGCATCTGAATTAGTAAAAATGACGACAAATTGATAAAAATTCAATATCTTGAAAAAATATATAATAATCTACTATAAGAATAACCTATGTCTCTGTAACACTTGGAGAAATTCTGGCGACGACTTTTGGCGGCATATTGTTAACTAGGCGAGTCCTTTTAAATGCTGTTAAATTGATGAAAATGTCGCCAAAGTGATAAAATTGACTCTAAATCAATAAAAATGACGACTAATTGATGAAAATTCGATATTTTGGAAATAACATAACACACGTCTACATGAATAATCCATTTCTCGTACCACTTCGGAAAACGTGGCGAAAAGTTTGGCGGGATTTTGCAAACTTGCCGATTTTTAAAAATATTGCAAATTGACGAAAATGTGGCTGAATTGATACAAATAACGGTAAATGGGAGGGCCAATTTTCAATTTCGTCATCTGATGGCCATACCTTCTAGTCGTTTATAACCTTCAGGTTTCAATTGTTAAAATGCCTCTGTATAGAACTCTTGTATGGGATGGACTCGATCCGCTAAGATCTCTGCTGCCAGACATTTTTATCACTTAACTGAGATACGATTATCTCCATATTCCTATCCTTAGCTGACGAAGCATGGTTTGATTTATCATAAAATGTCAAGAATACATGAACAAAATTAAAAAAGCAAAAGTTTTAGCAAAGTAAAATGCATCCTACTCGATTGTCGGTCACACGAAGTTGCAAGCATTGGATGAAATAAAGCGAATATTCAACGAAGTAAAGTTTGTGTAAACGTATAATTTCTAATGCAAAAAATATAATGCGCCATTCAGACTTTCAATATAAATAAAAGTTAAGTTTAGGTAAATATCTATTCCACTTTCTCATATATACATGTTTCATAGAATTTAATGCTACTTGTATCAAAATCATTGTCGGACTAGAAGTGTGAGCTTTTACAGAATTAGTTTATCGAAAAATTTATTAAACGTTTTTTTTTATAAGTTGGTAAGAGTTTAATGACTCCTCCTTATTTTGGAGCTGGACACGATTTGCTGTCCGTTTGTCTGTCTGTAGACCGAGTTCATAGCTAAAAGCGGTCAGATAAAAATTGTATCTGCTCTGTCATCTTAATTAATATTTTATGTCCAAATTTTGCTGTCCTTCTCTAAAACTTTTCTGTTCTTTTTATAGTATGATTCAGCGTATTAGTTAATGTTTTGCAATCTGAGTTTGTTGCTGAATATGGTCGGATAAAAAACGGGTGTATTGTACCTCTTTTGCCTTTTATTTGTATGTTTAATATTATACAGCAAGCTGTTGGACAAAATATGGACAAGGAGATAGACTTCCGAAAATAACTCCTAAAAACTGATTTTTATGAAATTTGCAGATGAGATATATTTAAAATTTTATTAATTGATAGGAGCACAGTCAGTAAAATTTTAATTTTGCAATGAATTTTTTTTCGCGTTCGTGCGTCTGGTATATTCGAAGATAGCTTACCTGAAAAACAAGCAATTTATTCTGAAATTTCGTATAATAGATAAATTTTACAGAAAGTGACTCAATTACACAATTTCTACAATTCTTTAAATCCCAATTGCACTGGGTAGGAAAATTTTGAATTGCAGAATTAGATATTTGAATTTTTGAAAAAGTGCTTTTGATAAAAATTAAAATACTCTTTGTTTCATTTTGAGTCGTAGGAAAACCTATTATTTGTGTATTTTTGACAGATTTATGTATGAATGTATGTGTAATAGTCACATATATTCTAAGAGAATGGACATTTTTTTGAATTAACAATACTTGGTGAAGGAATACTTTTATATTATCAATTTTATATTTTAGTTGACTGTTTAACATTTTTGAGCGTTTTTGAAAGCATGTTGATCTTTTCTGTTTGTTACTATATATTTCATTATTTTCAGTGCTTATGCATATCTACTCATGAAACACACTCACACACTGGCATATTTACAGAAATGTTCAAAATAAGTTCAGGCGCTTATAAAACGCCCATATCGCATCCATCAAAATTTCAAAATTGATTATTTTCGGGAAAGTATTAAATAAAGAAGAAATTAACAAATTGCTTCAAAAAATTTTGTAAATATTAAAATTATCCCATAGAATATATAAAAAAATTTCAGCAAAATATATTCGGTAGTATTTTAAATAAAAATTAAAATAATAATTGCACCCATATTATATGAAGAGATCACGTGACCCACTTCAAAGTAAAATATGGCATCTATCTTGTGTCAAAATCGTGATTTTTAAAGTTCTTTATAATTTATATTTAGTGTTGCATCCGTTCTAAAACATCTTTATTTTTTATTTTTTTTCTGTGCATCTCTATACTGCGCCAACGCAATTACAATATTTTGGAGTTTAAATGATCATCAAACTTTGATCATTTCTATGGGAATATAAATGATCTATGGGAATATAAATGAATCCAATTAGTTTTGAATTGAACCCGGGTTGAAAAAATGAAATACTTTGAACCCCATTGGACCTAATTTTTCAAACATTTTTTTATACGGAGTTAAAATTCCCAAATTCCTTTGAACATTTTAGGCGATTTTAAATTATCACGTAAAATGTGAAAAAAAAAAGTCATCAAAATATGTTCGGTAGTTTTTTAAATAACATTGAAAAACCAAGTACATCCATATTAAATGAAGAGATCACGTGATTCATTGTAAAATAAACTATGTCATCCATTTTATTATCACTGTGTCAAAATCATGATTTCTAAGGAATATTTATATTTATATTTATTATTGTATCCGTCCTAAATCCGCCTTAATTTTGCATATTATCTATGTATCTAAATTCTGTCTAAATGTTTTTGTTAAATTCATACTGAAAAATTAATGATTAGACTGAGATTTCCTTATGAATGTTTCTAATTTAATGTATATATTAGTGTCCTTATTTTGTAATAGTAAATATATATGCATATTGTATGACAAAATGGGCAAATTTAATTCAAACAAGCTGAACAAAGCACTCAAACGAGTGGCACTAAGGTTGGTAGTTTTGCTCGAAGAGTTTTATCGCCCATAAATTCATGAATTTGCGATGACTGAATCAGACGGAAAAGTCACGATTGCGACAGGAACGTAAACGATGCTTCCGAGCAAAACTCGACCACGTTCCATCAAGGGGGGGGGGGGGAATTAATCAGGACAGATCCCAAAATATGATAAAAAGCAAGGTTAATAAAATTCGGTTAAGGCGTGGTTCCCCGAAACAAGATAAATTGCATTTAGAGTTTGAGAGAGTAGTCGCACTACAAGGATGGTAGTAGTTGGAAAAATTTTGTTTTCTGCTAAGACACAAAATAAAAGACTGTTTGAAATGGAAGGTTAAAAGATAATTACCACGATACTTTAAAGTTGTAAGCCAGACTCAAGTGAAAAATGATCCAAGTCAATGAGCATTAATAAAGAGTAAATGTATAACAAAAGTTTTGTGCCAACAAACTATATTTTACAAAATGTCGAGCACATATCCTGTTGATGTTCAGTAAATAATTTGTCTCACATCATCTCATTGAACATATATCATTGAGCATCAGCGAACACCATTGAACATATATTTTACTAATTGAGTATTGCATAAATAAATATAATTTAAAAGAATAAACTTTGTGGTTAATGACCGGTATGTAATTTTTCATCAACGGTAAATATACTTTGAGGTAAATTTGAAGTGGTTATTACAAACGCATGCACCGCACGAAGTTATATGATACGCACGGATATATAATTTATAATTTTTCAAAACAGATTATCTTTCAAAATCTATATATTAAATGTAATTTATTTCACTACTTTGATCTCTATATTTTTTGGCACATTTGGTTGCCGCCTTCTCCCATATTTGATGCGATACATATCATAATATTTTCGTTGAAGAATGAATTCATTTATTAATATGGTTTGATTATATTATGATGTAAAATGTAGATACATTATATTTTGTTATTAATGCTAAGTTATATTCGTATAGTATAAATACGAAAAGCACACATATTGTAATTGTTTTGTCGTACTATCTGTTTAACTGTCCACCTGTAATACAGTATAACACAGGCATTACTGACAAAATTGTTCATTCGTAAAAGTGTTACTTCTAAAATGCTTTCTGGTTGTTTCAAGATATTCCTAGTGTAATATTTTCGCTTATTTAAAATTCAAATTGAGTATTTTATGGATAATTCGGTAAATACTGTTAAAAATGCCAACATACATATCATAATATGCTAGCATACATATCATACATATCATAATATTTTCGTTGAAAAATGAATTCATTTATTAATATGGTTTGATTATATTATGATGTAAAATGTAGATACATTATATTTTGTTATTAATGCTAAATTATGTTCGTATAGTATAAATACGAAAAGCGCACATATTGTAATTGTTGTGTCGTACTATCTGTTTAACTGTCCACCTGTAATACAGTATAACACGGGCATTACTGACAAAATTGGTCATTCGTAAAAGTGTTACTTCTAAAATGCTTTCTGGTTGTTTCAAGATATTCCTAGTGTAATATTTTCGCTTATTTTAAATTCAAATTGAGTATTTTATGGAGAATTCGGTAAATACTGTTAAAAATGCCAGCATCATTGTGCCCTGTTCCTTTAGAATTAGGGATTCCACTCTTGAATTTTGCTATAAAATGCGATGAAAGGTTAGACGTGGCATACGTAAGAGGAATACAAAAATGATTTAGCTTATGCACTACATAAGCCATAAGCTAAATTATACACAGTATGTGAGTAAGATTCACAACGCAATGTGAATATCGAGAGAAAAGATGACTGTAAGTTACAAATTTCTCTGTACCTAAAATAATTTACTTTTTACTGTAGAAGGGTATTTATAGTCTAAAATGCATTTAAAACAAAAAATGATTTTGAAAAAAATAATTATTTTTATACACATTTTGAAAATTGACTCTTAAATCCGAATATCTGCTATTTTACCCTTTGATGCAAATAGAACACGAGTGTTCTTTGTGCATTTTATTTTTTATATACTTTAGACTTTTATATTCTGAAGTTTAGAATATAAAAGTTTTTTTGGCTTATGTTGTTGTAAAAAGAGTTTAATAAACAGTCACAGTTTCTAAAAATTATTTTGTTAAAAAAATTATATTTTAAATTATTTTCCCGATAATGTTATTTTGAAAATTTTTTATCTTCCAATTTAAAAATGTAATTTCTTGTCCAATGTATTTGAAAGATTATTTTAAACTCATTTATTATTTTCCTTGCATCTACAAAATATTACTCTATCAAAATAAAAAACATACATATATATAGTACATCTCCTGCAATGGTTTATATCGTAAGGGACGCATTTGTTCCAATCAGCTTCACGGATCCTGTACATAAAAAGTTAATTGAGCGCGTCTCTTCTGCATTCCGGTTCAATGGAATGAACTTGTATACTTTAAATTATACTATACTAGTAAACCTTATAGTATTCTAAACTACTATACTTGTAGTGCACTAAACTAGTATAGTTTCTAATATACTACACAAGTATATTTTATAGTATACTAAACTATTATACTAAAGAACTAGTGTACTAGATATACAACAACAAAAAATCATGGTGTAGGGTTTCTATGCAAAAAAATCTTGAACAAGGATATTTCAATGTCATCTGCACTTTGAGGTTTTGCACAACAGGTATCCATGGGGGTGCGGTAGCCCATTGGTTAGCGCGCTGGAGTTGCACTCGGTAGGCCCGGGTTCGATTCCAGCCGCTGCCAAAACTGCCGCCGTGTTCATGCGGAGTACGATCACGTTAAACATGTTGGTCCGAAAGTCCTTCCGAGAGGTTGGTGGTAGGGGAAGGAGGGTACGGTCCCTGTGGATGCCTCCCCCACTGGGTTCCGGTCTAAATTGGGTGGCACTTCCCGACCGTCCAAACAGTTACCTTACACTTTTCTGGTAGGTCGGACGGTCTGGGTTTCAACAACAACAACAGGTATCCATGGTTGTGTTAGTGTTGGTATAAATTATTTCGGCTGTAACGCTATTCAAATGGCATGCTATAGAAACAAAGATTAAGCAGATTGGACTAACATCTGATCAAGTTAAAACGTATTGTTTTTGAAGGTATTGATAGTGATTGTGGTAATTTAGATGAAGAATATGCAATATTTTTAGAAGAAGATTTGAAAAATAAATGTGAAAAATTTTGGCATTATTGATGAAACAAAGCTAAATATCATAGAAAATGAAGAGCATGTAAACCTTTATAACACTGATAAATGTAGAAGTCCTAAACTAAATAATTTAAATAAAAGTGACCCACCTGTCTTATGTAGCCGATAAAAAGTGAAAACTGAAAATCAAACAAGTCAGAAAAGAAAAGTAAACAGAAAATTTGGATCGGTCAAAGGTGGATCGCTCACATAAAGGTGTGTGAATGAGCATACATAGGGTTAGTTTTGGAAAGAACATTTCGACTGACACTTACCATATGCTAAAAATGCCCATATGCTGCAAATGATTGCATATGGGCAACTTAATGATATCTTACTAGAAGAAACACATCCACCATCACAATTCGACCATAAATAGCGCTCTATCTGAATTTTAGATGCCCAAACTGAATGTCACTGCATTTTATTCTATACGACACAGAATCCATATCCAGAAACGCCCAGTTGGTAAAACATAATCTACATCAGTGTTTTCCGAGGACCATCATCTACATCAGCGTTTTGCGAATAAGTGTGTGCCCAAGATCCTAGACAGTATTCCAGGAGTTGTGCGACGTAATTGTTCCATGCAAATTCTTTCTAAATTAAAACAAGAAATATCAATCATGCATAAGGCATTGATTATGAAATTCTCTCCAATTTCAATGCGATTTCATATAAACATTTCTAAAATGCGATACATTCCACTGTAATATTTTTAAAATTATCACAATACTACATTAATATATTATATTTGAAAACTTAAAACTTCATCGAAAAAAATGAACTTCATTCAAATGACGGCATTGAAATATAAATTGTCTGGTTTAAATATCATTAAAATGCGATACATTTATCGGTCATATTTTTAAAATTATCATAATACTACAATAATTTATTATATTTGAAAGCTTCATCGAAAACAAATGAACTTTATCCAAATGGCGTCATCGAAATACAAATCGCCTCTATATAAAAGCAGCATTTCATTCATTAACTTTTTCCATTCATCACAATACTATAATAATGTATTTTATTTTAAAACTTAAAACCATGGAAGTACAAGTAATTTAATACTATGCTTAAAACTTCATCGAAAAAATCGTCTGGTTCTCTGCGTAAAATCAATGAATGTCTCATTCATATCAGCTATATTGTAGACTCGATGAGCTAAATAATTTTGCGTTAAAAAATGCAGCAATTATACAACTCCTTCTACATCTTGGTGTTTACATTCTCCATAAGTGAAAATTAGGCTTCGTTGTAGAAATAATCAAAGTTGGATGATCATTTAAACTCAAATATATTGTAATTGCGTTGTTTCAGTATGTAGATGCACAGAATTTAAGCAAAAATAAAGAGGTTTTAGGACGGATAAAGAATTAAATATGAATTAAAAAGAACTTTAAAAACGATTTCACATAAGGTGGATGCCATATTTTATTTTGAAGTGGGTCACGTGATCTCTTCATATAATGGTCACGTGACCTCTTCATATAAACGGTGTAATTATTATTTTAATTTTTATTTAAAAAAACTACTGAATATATATTGATGAAATTTTTTTATATATTTTATGGGATAATTTGAATATTTTCTAAAACTTTCGAAACAATTTGTGAATTTTAAATTCGCTTAAAAATGTTTGAAAAATTGGGTCCCATAGGGTTCAATGTACTTCATTTTTTCATCCCGGGTTCAATCCAAAACTTATTGGCTGATATTATTCATTTATATTCCCATAGGTCCGGCAGACCGTCTGAACAACATACTAAAATTTTATTTTGATAAAATCATTTTTACGGCAGTTATCGTGCTAAGGAACAGACAAGCAGACAGACAAAATGAACAAAGTCATAAACACTTTCCAACTATGTTGTAAAGCATTAAAAATAGATAAATTCGAATGCATAACACTGGTTTCAACCACTGAACTATATGATGCAAACCCTGAACTATATGATGTAAACTCTGAACTATATGATGCTACATATGCAACCGTTGTGCTTAATGTGTTATGATATAAAATTTACAATTTAAAATAAATATTTGAAAATATCTTTAAAAATTACAAATAATTACCAATTTATAAAGTCCATGAAAATTGCCTAAAATAAGATGTATTCATAGTAGTATTTATATTCTTGCATTTAGTTCAATGTGAACAATGCATTATAATCTTTGCTACATCTCACTTAATCTGTTATTTAAATATTCAAAAATCATTTTAATTAATTTCAAGCTGTATTTCACGTATCTAAACAATGAATTGTAACATGAACAGTAACATTTGTTCGATTCAATTCTAGATGCCGTTTCCCCCTTTAATAATCAATGGAGTAAAATCATAAAATGTATTTTAACTATTTTATCTACTATTTTACTTTATCTTACTTTAACAATTTTTGGTCCTGACGAAATTGTATCTAGGTGCTATATATATATATTCAATTTTGTAAAAATAAAGCTGGTTATTTTTAATGTGTTAGATGTGAACAAAGATGAAAATAAAATAATAGACAGTAAAACCAAACGATTACAATATGTGTTGTTTTGTATTTATAAAACACAAACACACTTTAAAACTATAAATGCATAGTGTATCTACAGTTTTCATCACAATCAATTTGAACCAAAATAACTAAAAATAAATGAACTTATTCTCAATTAAAATATTAATATATGTATATGTATTTACTTCATGTTAAAGACTACAATAAACATACAAAATAAGGAACACTTACAAGACAATACCAACGTAATGAGTAATTTTCCCAATATAAATTTATATATATAAAATTCATGAATTTGAATTTTCTTTTAAACATAAATTTCTCAAACATATCTAAATTTGAAAAGTTCTGTTAAGTTTTAGGAGTTATCATCGGAAAATGCATTTCAGTAAAGGGTAAAAGCAGAGGCATATTTTATTTGATCACCTTCAGCAACAAACTCTGCCTCTTAAACAATAATTTACACCAGATATTAAAATTTCAAATTATTTGGTTATTTTAAGAGTCATCATCGTTAAAATTAGGGGGACAGACAAAATATAACCGAGTCTAACGAAAAAAATATATCTTCACCGTCTCATTTAAATCTATTTTCCACTGTTAAACTCCCGTAAAGAACTTATAAAGCTGAAATTATATCCTTTCTCTTCTTCAACAGTTACTTGCATGTACTTAATCTACAACTTTCTATCATTTTTAAGGAACTAGAAGAACTATAAAAAGTTAAGACTCTTTGTTTCTTTTCAACTCTCCCGAACTTGATATAGAGAATGGAATGAAAGCAAACATTCTCGACTCTTGTCCGGAAATCTATTGTTGAAGTTAATGTTTCTAAGTCACTTCATACGTCCCAATTTTTAGAACAAACACATTTATACACGCATAGTTTTCCTGATCCAGTACCTTAGTGATTTTGTGTATTTATTTGGTTTTAAATGTGAAAAAAAACATTCTATATACAAGCTGTGAGGCCAGAATATGTTCTCACATGAGGCATTTTATTTCAATATTTATGGTGCCTAGAACGGCTAACAAAGCTCGAGTCTGGCTGGCGCCGGTGTTTACAACAACGTGAACTTTTAGGTCAAATACCATAAATTTGGGTGTCCCAGGCCAAAGGGGCTGAGAGGGGCCTTGATAAATGTAAAGTGATGTCATTGGGTTCAGAAGAACCAATGAGCGCCAGGGAGAAGAAGGGCGGAGCTACCCCCCCCCCCCGCCGATGGAACCACAAGTCACTTGGATACGAAAAGTTGCAGAAGTAACCCGGATACAAAATGTTGCAGAAGTAAGTCTGACACGAAATATGTGGTTGCAAGAAGTTTCATACGAAATGTTGTTGAAAGGAGTTTGACAAAAGGAGCGAAGCGAACATGACCTAGAAGAGATGACTTGGGAGTTGCATTTATAGTATGCAGATATAAAGTATCAGTCGAAGTGAGATATACGAGGAGGAGCCACACACCGCAGAGTTATGTCAGTATAAGACTGATGCTAGCGAGATGATGAGCCCAAGTCTAAACTGGAAATTTTGTGCTCTGATGTTACCGGTCCGAGACACCTTCGTAAAATTAATATTTCTGGTCGTATCTCCCCTAGCTAAAATAGTTACATGAAAATTGATAATAAATGAGAAATGATATTAATGATAAATTGTTGTTGATGATAAATTGATGTGGTTAATAAATGATATTATTTAAGTTTTAAGTAGTCTAATCTTTTAATATTAATCAATAATTCTTTTCAGGACTTACACAAAAGGTAAAAATAATTGGAGGGTTATTGCGGTACAACAACGAGCGATGTACGTTTAAATGTTAATTCCACTTTATGAGATCAACGGCCATGTTTTTAATGATCAATAAACAATTAATAATAATATAATCTTTAAACTTAATCATTTCAATTCTTTGTGCCACACAAGCAGTATAGAAAAAAGCTGATGAGGGTAGCACTTGACTTTCCTTATATAATGAAATGAATTTACTCCTTTTACAGATAAAAATAATGTATAAGATTCACGGTACTGTGTTTTTAACTTTGAGTTGTACAATTTGCGATTTTTCGGATGACAACATGTATAAATAGTTTCAAAGTAAGCAATTAATTTATATTTCGCGCAACTCTAAATAAGCAATTATCAATATTGATAGAAACCTCACTATTCGATATATTCCATATATTAAAATACTTTAATAAATATTTCATCGATTAGGCGTCATTTTTAACAATTTAGTGTCATTTTTGCAAATTTAACGATATTTTCGCCAATCTGGGGCGAAATATCGCCAAGTTGGCAATACTTTGCTAGATAATTCGCCAAATTCTCCAAATGCATCACCAAGTGTTACAGACAAACGGAGAGATGAACATATCTTATATACTAGAAGGTATGCCCGTCATATGACGGAAATTAGAATTTTCTAAACAATACTTCCCATTAGGCAACATTTTTATTAATTTAGCAACATTTTTGGCACTTTGGAAACATTTAAAATCGTCACTAAGTTGGCGACGTCTCGTTAAGTTTTTCGCCAAATGTTGCAGACGGATGGAGAAATAGGTTATTTTTATAGTCTATTCTTATGATCTTTCCAAGATATTGAACTTTTATCAATTAGTCATCATTTCATTGATTTAGCGTCGGTTTCATCAATTTGGCGAATTTTTAACAGTTGGGTGAAATTTTTGTCAATTTGGCAACATTTAAAAAGTCACCAAGTTGGAGATAATACGACAAATTCGTCGCCAAAATTTTGGAAAAAAACGGACGGAAAAAGAGATTATTATTATAGTACTCGTAGATACTTATAATCTTTGCAAGATATTGAATTTCCGTTAATTATTAGTAGTCAGTTTGAATGATTTAGCGTTATTTTTATCAATATGTCGACATTTTAGTTAATTTGGCTACATCTAAAAAATTCTCCAAGTTGGCAACATTCCCCTAAGTTCATCGCCAAAATCTCGCCAAGCGTTGTGGACTGAGAAATAAGTTAGTCTTATAGCAGATACATGACTATTTCAGTACAAATACAAGATAATTATCCAAAGCATCATTTCAGATGAATGGAACGAGCTAGATCCATGAGAATGATGTCAACAGTCTTATCGCGTGTTAAAACATATGAAAAGTGAACATATTTCACAATAGTTAATATCTTTTATTGTATACGATATTTTGATAAAGTATTTAAAAATGAGCAATATCTCGAGAACGGTTTAGGCTAGTCTTCAAAAGTTTACATCAATCGTTTTTTCCATAAAAATGACATAAGAAATGACTATTTGCGCAACTTTATTAAAAAAAGTTTGATCTTTGATGATTTTTTTCAAATTTTATCAAATTTTGTTCGATTTCCTCCACTCGTTCTTGAGATATCGTCTCCGCAGACTCACTGACACATACATACAGTGCGCGAAAAAAGTATAAGAACAAGCGAAAACTCGCCAAATCTAGAAATCTTTTAGAGGGAAATGTATGCGAATTTCTTAAGTAAAAATATTGATAAAATTAATTTCTTTTTTACATCTAAATTAGTTAAATTTTCCAAAAATAAATATATATTAATTTACTTTATAAATTTCAAACCCCTATGATCTTGGAAAAAAGTATAAGGACAACTGCTTTTTCATCTAAAATTATAGTAAAATTTTCACATTTGAAATCACAAAATGACTATTTCAAATACAAAGACTAAACAAAACTTTCTAAACAAAATTCACACTTGCCTCATTTCTTCACGATTTTTGTACGATGTCAAAAGGAACTCATCTATCTGACCTTGAAAAAGGGAAAATTCTTGCTTTTAAAGAATGTGGATTGAATGGACATGAAATTTCGAAAAAAATTAAAAGATCTAAAACTGTAGTTTATAATTTCCTAAAAGAACCTGTAATGTATGGAATGAAAAACCAACTGGAAGAACAGCAATTCTAACGAATCGACAGAAAAGAATGGTTGTAAGAAGAGCTTGCGAGAAAAAAGAAACTGCAAATAAAGTTAGAAATTTGGACTTACCATGTTCTACACGAACACTTCAAAATGCTTTGAATAAACGAATATGTGGTATGGGAAGTTAATGTCACGTCCGCCTCTTAAAAAAAACATAAGGAAAGAAGACAGGAATTAAAAAAAAATACATTTCTCTCGATCCAAAATGGATTGATGTAATCTTTTCGGACGAAAATAAGTTCAATCTTGATGGGCCAGATGGTTTTCGCTATTTTTGATATAATCTGCGTAAAACCAAAGAAGTTTTTTTCAAACGTCAATAAGGTGAAGGCACAGTAATGATTAGGGGCGCTCTTACAGCAAACGGAACCACGCCTATAGCCTTTGTCAACTATAAAATTAACTCTGTCAAATATGTTGATATGTTAGGCGAACATTTGTTACCTGAGGCCCCACTAATTACTTCAGGAGACTATATTTCCCAACAGGATAACGCTTCCATACACGTTTCTAAGAGTTCAAAACTCTGATTTGAAGCTAATTCAGCACATTTGCTTGATTGGCCAGCGAGTAGTCCCAATCTCAATCCAATAGAAAATTTATGGGGCTTTCTAGCCCGAGAAGTTTATAAAAATGGCACACAACAGCAATGTAAACATGTTCTTGTGTTAGCCATCAAACAAGCTTGGAATAACATTTCCATAGACACTTTAAAAGAGCTTTAAGCATTGATGACATCTCGGCTTATTTAAGTAATTGAAAAAAAAGATTGTTTTCTTGATTATTAAGAGAAATGTTAAGTATAATTTAGAACATGTTCTTATACTTTTTTCTATGTTTTCTTTAGTGCTAATCTTTATAAGGTCAACTTTTGTAAGGTTCATATTTGTTGTTTTATGTGTTGTAAATATTATTGTATAATTTCATATTAGAGATCAGAAATATCAAAAATTCATTTAGATAAAGTATAAATACAGTATATTTTCATTCAATTATATGTTGTCCTTATACTTTTTTCGCGCACTGTACATACACACACATCCTATCAACGTTTGCTTCGTGTTCAGGGATGCTTGAAACGTGCTCGCCCGTCAAAAACTCGAATTCGACGTTCGACCCCTTCACAATATTTTCCTTATACATTATTTTATGTGTATAAGGAATGCAAAAATCACATTTACGAGAATATATATGTTACCATAGCGCTTTGCAGAAAATGCGTGTACCTAAATTTATTTAAAACTATTTAAAAATCGTAGTACTTTAATAATGTATTCCAATTGTATAGAAAATTCAAGTGAATACTAATATACACTATATGATCAAAATTATCCGAACACTTTGGATGTTAGGATGTTTTACGAATTTCTAAACAAATACTTGGCAAAGTGTTCTGTAACTTTGGTGATGTGAAGAACATGCTTGAACGCACACTTTCCAGTAAAGTTTTGGTGACTTGTTTATTTAGGAAACCATCAAGATGTTGAAAAAGGGGGAAATATATTTGATCACCCTGTATCATAAAAAGCTGGAATTGATTTGTAACTTTCACAAAATAGTTAACTAGCTTTTTTTCAATATGTATCAGCATTTTCGTAAAACAAAAACGTATATTCATGAAGATCTAAACATTCCTTTAAAAAAACAATTTTTTTTACACGTTTTTTGCTAACAATATGCATAGGTTTCAATCAAATTTCACGAAACTTACAGAACATATACCAACGTCGAAGAAGAACATTACACTTCAATAGAAAATTAAAGCATCGAATATACGATGAGATATAAGCATTTTAAGAAACTACATTTTTATTGCGCAGGCGCGAAACATAGCAATAGTTTTCTTTCATGCTTTTGTTGCGAATACTGTAGGGCAACTTCTATAAAAAATCCACTGGAATATCGTGAAAACTCATAAAGATATCGACGATATAGTGATCAGTTTTTCTCTGACTCTCTGAAAGTACTTGGATGATAAGGGGTTTTCCACAAATTGACATTTTACAAATTCTTCGGACGCCCCTGTTCTGAAAATGAACTAGTCCAATTTTATGCATATAATGATCAAAAGCCTCCAGTAAACCCCTGTACTTGGTGATCATTATCTGAATAAAATTGGACTCGTTCATTTTCAGAACAGGGGTGTCCAATGAATTTGTAAAATGTCAATTTGTGGAAAAACCCTTATTATCCAGGTACTTTCAGAGAGTCAGAGAAAACCTGATCACTATATCGTCGATATATTTGTGAATTTTCATGATATTCCAGTGGATTTTGTATAGAAGTTGCCCTACAGTATTCACAACAAAATCTATGAAAGAAAACTATTGCTTTGTTTCGCGCCTGCGCAGTAAAAACTTAGTTTCTTCAAATGCTTTTATCTCATCGAATATCTTTGACGCTTTCATTTTCAATTGAAGTATAATGTTTTTCTTCGACGTTGACAAATGTTCTGTAAGTTTCGTGAAATTTGATTGAAACCTATGGATATTGTAAGCAAAAAACATGTAACAATTTATTTTTAATGCTTATATCTTCATCAATATACGTTTTTGTTTTACTCAAATGCTTATACATATTGAACAAGTTAGTTAAGTATTTCGTGAAAACTACAAATCATTTACAGTTTTTTATGATACAGAGTGATCAAATATATTTTTTCCTTTTTTCAATATCTTGGTGGTCCGCTAAATGCACAAGTCACCGAGATTTTACTAGAAAGTGTGCGTTCAAGCATGTTCTTCACATCACAAAAGTTGCAAAATACTTTGCCAAGTATTTGTTTAGAAATTAGAAAAACATTGTAACATCCAAAGTGCGCGGATACTTTTGATCATATAGTGTATTTTTAAATATACATAAAGTAAATTTTACGTTTAGCAACAGGTCAAAGTGTAACAATGTAATATATAATGGCTACTCTTTTACATATCTTACATTGTTACTGTCGGTGATAAGTTCTATTGCCCAATTTTGCACAAGGGATTTTATTTCTCATCCCATCATTATTTCTTTGGTATTTATATAACGCATCTTTTTGATTAGATAAATATATTGTCAGAAGTACCCATGCTACATAGTCGGGTAAATTGCTATAAATCGGTCATGCCCCGAACCTCCTTACATCCCATATAATACGTAAGAAAACGGGGAATAATCATGCAATTGTGCAATCATCAATAATGCAATAATACCCTATTCATTACCATGTATTGAAGGGAAAGTAAAAATCTGATGTGGGCAGCACAAGGTTTTCCCTGCAGACTCAAATTCATTTTCTCTTTATGTCTTTAACAATTCATTAAACTGAGTGTAATTGCACAAAATAACACTGAATTAATTTGAATTAACCATTTTTGTTTTCATTTGGTCTCTGGAAACTTTTTCAAAGGCGGCGTAACAAAAATGCGAATAAAACTAAAATATCTCGAGAACGGTTAGTCCTTAAGTAATGAGATTGGTCTTATTACGTTCTTCGTCAAAAATTACGTATAGAACATTCATTTAATTAATACATTTGAGCCCACGCAGTCTTTTATTTTAGATGTTGACAATTTTTGCGGGCTATTTTCTAAGAAAAGGTGGGTTCTACTTTTCTGAATCATACCAAAATCTAATCGCCTGGATATCCCATAAGTGACTTATCTACCATATTTTATGAAATTTGGCCAATTAGCTTTTCAGCTATATTGGATACATCGATTTTTGCGGACCAATTCGTAAAAACCGCCAGGTTCGTTTATACCGAACCGTACCAAAATCTAATCAGCAACAGGGTCAACCACAAGTGATTTATCTACCGAATTTTCTGAAAATCGGTCAATAAGATTTTCAGTTAGAATGGATACATGCATTGCAGTTAAACAGACACACACGCAGACGTGATGCTGAAAATGTTTTTTTTTTGTAATCTAGAGGTACCAAAACGTGTAGATTCGTTGAAAACTCGAGTTGCGATTTTCGACATGATTCCAATACTTACCCTATACATTACCATATCTTGCAGGGAAAGTAATAATTAAAAATTTGGGATAGCTAACTGCATACAAAATTACCTCCTTCTTTTACTCAACAAAGGAATTACAAGGATAACGTCTAGTACAAAAGCTGTTGGATATTATGACGTTATTTTTAGGATAATTAAGAAGGTAATGTATTACATTTTCAAAACAATAAGTACGAAAATCACAAAATAGACAGGCGGAATAAGATATGTCCACTATTGACTGTATCTCTGTCAGAAAGTGTTGCAAATGCAATGTGGAATCGGATAGACAACCTTTCCTTTCCTCGTGGAGTTTTACATAGATGATTGTCACAACGCATAATATATTATTTCCTATTCTGCAGTGGATTATCCAGAATTCAAGGACTAATCCAGAATGCTTTAAGCTGTTACCTTGTCATTGCATGAGATTAATAGATATCGGCTTAATAAAATCAGAGTATTAAGCCTTAATTTGAATATTGCGTAATTGAAATTGCGAATTTGGTCGTCGTTTATGGTAAATGCTACTTACCCGCTATAATACGATCTGCTATTTTATCGTAATAGAAGAAAGTAAGTGTTTCATTCTTTGACCTTCGTTCTGTTATGGCACATCTGGTAAAAAATGCCATGAATGTAAACGTTCTGGCTGTTCTCTTGCTTTGAAATTTATTTTTGAAGCTGACGTGTCAAAACGTTACTGCGTGTGTTACAGCTGTGTAACATAGACACATTTTTACTCGCAAAATATATCTTACTTCAACTGCTCCCTTTCTTCACTACGGGGCCGGCATAAAATCCATACACAATTTTGCTCAAGCCACACAAAGCTGCAAAAACAAAGGCCATAACTACAAAGACGACTCTAAAGAGCGTTCCTCAAAATTTGGAAGATATGCTAGAAGATGTATTTATTTATTTATTTTGAAAAAAGCATGCTACAGGAAACAAATCCCAGTGACAGCAGGCAAAACAATACACAGAAAAAATCCGCAGAGGGCAGATACACACAAGAACCATACATGTAGAAACAGAATAAAAAACAGCAAGATAAAATGTCAACAAAATAAAACATATAACAAAATAACAACAAATAAAACATTAACATTAATAAATGAAACATTCTACAAAATAACAGCAAAATAAAACACCGACAGCAGAATGGAAAACACCGACAAGATCGTCGAACTCATGCTGACGAACGCATATTAAACACCAATCCGGTCCAGGGATGCTGGTAATTTCAATGGGAGTATTTTTCAAATTTTGGGGGACGCCACTTACATGCGGGTTTTGTGTATATGAACTTAGTCTTTGAAGCTTCGTGTAGCTAGAGACAAATTTTATATGAGTTTTTATGCCGGCCACGTGAAACAACTGAAATTGCCAGTTACCATTACGTCCGTTCCAGGGGTTTTTTATGATTACGAACACCGTCTTTGCACCTTTGTGTGGCTTGAGCTAAATTATACATGAATTTATTCCGGCCACGTGGAAGGACTGAAATTGACAGTTCTCATAGGAGTTCGAAAAAATTGTGGTTCATAGCGAGTTTTTTGCTGCTATGGCATATATCAACTATTCCATGCTGACCAGCACATAATATGTGCGAAACCTGTCCATGGATGCTTTCAAATTTTGGGGATTGCCCCTTACATACGAATTTTGCCTTTGCAGCTTCATAGGGTTTGACCTAAAGTGTATATGAATTTTGTGCCGGTCTGGTGGAAGAACTGAAATTGTCAGTTTACATAGAAGTTCGCAAAATATGTGGCTTATAGTAAGACCGGCATTGCATATATCATCTATTCAAAGTTTACGAGCACAAAACCAGCCCTTGGATGCTGATATCTGCTAATTTGATGTGTTCTAAATTTTGGAAACGCCACCTAACAGGCGGGTCATGGGATTATATGTGTGAGACAAAATAGACATAATCTACCGAATGTTATAAATTTCAAAAAATAAAATGCGAGGAGTACAGAATAGGCCAGACATAACGGCATCTAAAGTGAAATCAATCAGATATTAATTTATGAGCAATGGAACTCAGACCAATCTGATTAGGGAGTTCAAATTTCGCTGCGGTCCAACCCGAAAAAGCAACATCAGCAAGGGGAAGGCAATTCTACACCCAATCAATACAGATCCAGAAAACATAAGCACTGATGAAGGGCATGCATCAGCAATCAGGATTTGGCAATCTTGAAGGAAGGCTTTTATTCTCGAAACTGAGTTCAAAAACGTTGTCCAAGTTCCACACAAGAAAATATGTTTACATTGAAAAAATACTTTAGAAGATGAGAAGAGTAAAACATCTCAGAGCTGCTTCAGTCTCTTTCTTGTAGGCGAACATTTATGTTTTCTATCGTATCTGATATCATATCATGTCTGGATCAAATACCACATCAACGTTTATTGCGACTGAGTAAACATCGTGACGTCACAGTTTAACGTACGCACAAATGATTAATTATCTCAATTTTGACTGTTCTTATGCGTATTATGACCTTTACATACATAGCTATAAACTAATAAATTTAAGAAACATCGAAAGGCCATTATGTACTTATGTTCACTGATAATATTGTGCATTTGTGATTTCGCATCTATGACGTTTGCATGATCAGTGCGAATAGTCCACTTTGATGATAAGAGCTTGAAATTTCATCCCAGTAGCTCAACGGTAAAGCATCGGCTAGCCAGGTCAGAGATCCAAAGTTCGATTCCCGGTTGGGGCAGCAAAGGTCTTTACAAATGCAGTTAGTGTTGCTTAAAGATCATCCTAATTAATAAACAGCAAGTTGATCAAATTAAAACCACCGAAAAGTTTAGATCAAATATGCATTTTAATAACGTGTACGTGGATTTAATATTAAGATATATTTACACAATATAACTTTTATTAAAATTAGGATAGCGTCAAATCCATACTAAAATTGTTTCTTAGACATCTACGCCGAAACTATATAAAACTGTATTTTAAATATGTCTTGGTATCCATATTTTATTTCCATGTATACTGAAAAATACAGATCCATCAAAATCCAAAAGCCGCATTTCATATTCATTACAAACATTTCTTTCACATCTGTGCTATACACGGAAAAAAATAAGTCTGTAAGTTTATTAAACTTGCATGTATTACGAAAATATATATGATCTTATAGATTTAAAGCGTCATTTCGATTAGAAAATTAAAGGAAATAAAGGGATCCTTAGAAAATATAGAAGGGAAGAAAATCATTTTTTAGATCACAATATTTTACTAAAACATATTAAAATTGAATCTCAATAACGTTATCTAGAAAATAACTATAATGTTTACTACTTTTAATCTTTATATACTAATTGCCAAGTGTCCGTCTGTCTGTCTGTCTGTCTGTCTGTCACGCTTTTTTAAGGCACTTCCCGAATAGATAGAGACTTGAAATTTGGTACACGGCTCGGTCGTTCCATAAAACCCCCTGGAAATTTTTTTTTTTCGGAAAATGGAATTTTCCGAAAACGTTCTATAGAAGGGGTGCCCCACACCAAAACGTTCGAAAAGTGAAATGATGGGAAAGCATGCATTACGATAAGATAGAGACTTCAAATTTGGTATATGGGTAAACCGTTTGAAAGGAAAAAAGTGTACAATTTCAGATTTTGAATATGTTCTACTTAAGGGGGTGCCGCACACCAAAATGTTCGATTTACCGAATAAATGAGAAACGGCTACTTTAAAATTTGATAGAGGCTTGAAATTTGGCATATTTGGCTAATCATTTGAAAAAAACACTTAAAACAAATATAGTTTTCTTAAATGTTTGTTTAGGGGGTGCTCCACACCAAAACGTTCGAAAAGTGAAATGATGGGAAAGTGTGCTTTGCGATAAGATAGAGACTTCAAATTTGGTGTATGGGTAAACCGTTTGAAAGTAAGAAAGTGTACAATTTCAGATTTCCAATATTTTCTACTTAAGGGGGTGCCGCACACCAAAACGTTCGAAAAGTGAAATGATAGGAAAGCATGCTTTGCGATGAGATAGAGACTTCAAATTCGGTGTATGGGTAAATCGTTCGAAAGGAAGAAAGTGTGCAATTTCAGATTTCTAATATTATCTACTTAAGGGGGTGTCGCACACCAAAACGTTCGAAAAGTGAAAAGATGGGAAAGCATACTTTGCGATGAGACAGATACTTCAAATTTGGTGTATAGGTAAATCATTCGAAAGGAAGAAAGTGTGCAATTTCAGATTTCCAATATTTTCTACTTACGGGGGTGCCGCACACCAAAACGTTCGAAAAGTGAAATGATAGGAAAGCATGCTTTGCGATGAGATAGAGACTTCAAATTCGGTGTATGGGTAAACCGTTAAAAAGGAAGAAAATGTGCAATTTCAGATTTCTAATATTTTCTACTTAAGGGGGTGCCGCACACCAAAATGTTCGATTTACAGAATAAATGAGAAAACGCTCCTTTAAAATTTGATAGAGGCTTGAAATTTGGTAGATGGGCTAATCATTTGACGGAAACACTCAAAACGAATATAGTTTTTCAAAAATGCTCGTTTAAGGGGGTGCTCCAGAGAAAAATGTTCGAAAAGTGAATTGATAAAAAACCATGCTGCGGAATGAGATAGAGATATCAAATTTGGTGTAAGGGTAGATAGTTTGAAAGGAAGAAAGTGTACAATTTCAGTTCACCAATATTTTCTACTTTGGGGGGGGGGGGGGGGGGTGCCTCACACCACAATGTTCGATTTTCGGAATAAAGGAGAAACGCCCCTTTTAAAACGTGATAGAAACTTGATATTTGGTATATGGGCGAATCATCTGATAGAAATCACAAAAAGAATAGAGTTTTTCAAAAATGTGTATTTAAGGGGGTGGGTACTCCACACAAAAACATTCGAAAGATAAAATGCTAGAAAAGCATGCTTCGCGATGAGATAGATACTTCAAATTTGGTGTACGGGTAAAATGTTGGAAAGGAAGAAAGTGTGCAATTTCAGTTTTCCAACATTTGTTATTGTAGGGGGGGGGGGGGGGTGCCGCTCACTAAAATATTTGATTTGCCGAACAAATAAAAAACGCCTCCTTTACAATATGATAGAGGAACTTAGTATATGGGACCATTGGACAAAAAAACCAAAGATGAATACAGTTTGACAAAAATGTTCTTTAACGGGGTGCTACACAGAAAACGGTCGAAAGGTGAAGTGATAGAAAAACATGCTTCTCTTCGCGATAGGATAAGGACTTCAAATTTGGCGTACGGGAAGATAGTTTGAAAGGAAGAAAATATGAAATTTCTGATTTCCAATTTTTGTTACTTTAAGGGGTTCCGCACACTAATATGTTCGATTTTCCGAATAAATGGGGTACACTTCCTTTTAAATGTGATAGAGGCTTGATATCTGGTATATGGGTCAATCATCTGATAAAAAAAACAAGACAAACAGAGTTTTTCAAAAATGTTCATTTATGGATGTGCTTCACAAAAAAAAGTTCCAAAGGAGAAATAATAATATAGGGGTGCCTCGGGATGAGATAGACTTTAATGTGTTGTACGGGTAGATAATTCGTAAGGAAGAAATTCGCAAATTTAGTTTGCCAATATTTTCTTTTTTAGGGGGTACTGAACACCAAAATATTCGATGTGTCGATTAAATGTGAAACGCGAATTATTAAAACATTTGCACTATCCAGGGGTTGCTTATTGCGAGACCGTTGATTTTCAACGGGTATTCGGCTAGTTTATAATATAAACACCTTGAGTTATCTATCTATCGCTGCGTAAGGTTGCTACAAAATGTTGCTAAACGTATTTTAATCAGGGATAAACATATTAATTCTTATGATATAACCATAGAGCTTTACGTACTGTATGACATCATATACTGAAAGTGAGGTCCTGATATTGGTGACCTGTTTCTTACATAATGCAGTGACTTTACATCTTCCACAGCGAAATTATGATGTAACTATGAGGTTTTACTTAGCGTATGCCTTCAGATACTGAAAGGGAGACCCTGTAGTTATTGTATTCCTTATCATTTCATATATTTTTATTTAAGATACCACGCAACTCAGAGTGTCACGTTCATTTCGTTAATATGTTTAACCAAGGCTAAACTGTGCCCCGTGTCCATCACTTGCTTATCAACAAAAAGCGGGATACAATCAAGTCTTGGTTTAACATTCAAAATAGAAGTAGGAAATATTACTCTTGCGTGTTTTTAGTTTACTACTTTTAGGGCAGAATGTCCGCCTGTCTCACTAGATAAAAATTGACAAACATATCGCCAAATTTATAAAAATATCTCCAAATTGATAGAAATAACGCTAACATGATAAAAATGACGACAAATTGATGAAAATTCAATATCTTGGAAATAATATAAGAATCTACTATAAGAATAATCTAATTCTCCGGCTGTAACGCTTGGCAAAACATTTAGCGACAAATTTTGGCGACATACAGCCGACTTGGCGAATTAGTTTAAATGTTGCCAAATTAACGGAAATGTCACCAAATTGGTAAAAATGACAATAAATCAATGGAACTGACGTCTAATTTCTGAAAATTCAATATCTTGGAAAGAACATAGTAAACGAACATAAGAATAACCCTTTACTCCCTCCATACGTAATGCTTGGCGAAAAATTGGGCAGGAAGTCACAAACTTGGCGACTTCTTTAAATATTGCCTGATTCACGAAAATGACGCAAAATTGATAAAAATTACGCTAAACAGGGGACAATGCTTTGGAAATTTTTAATTTCGTCATATGAGGGGCATTCTTTCTATATTCGGTTACAATTCCTCCAATATTTGGTTACAACCCCGTAAAATATTTTCTTTAAAATGCGTTAAAATGCGTTACTGTTTATTAGATGACGTTCTATCTCAATATTTAGACACTTCTAAAATTCAAAAACATGTATGTTCTTGCAAAATTCAGTAAACACCATATAAAAACTTTTCCCAGCATGCCTGTGCCGTGACACTTTTGAATTAGGAATTTCGTTTTTCAAATTTCACTAGAAAATGCGATGAAGAATTAGACATGACGTACGTGTTGAGAATACAGAGATGGTTTTGCATATGCACCACGCGCAGAATACGATTTAAATTCCCAACGCAATCTGAGGATGGAGAGGACAGATGACTTTAGTGTATACATTTTCCTGCGGTTAAAATAATTGGTTTTTGACTGCAGCAGAATATTTCTAATTTAGAAGGAATGTAAATAGGGAAGTCTGATTTTATGTATTTAGAGAAAGAATTATTTTTGTCAGAGTAACGATTCGGAACAAATTTAAAAATCTGTGGTCAGCAGATGACCTTCCCTGCTGGCTCAAACTCGCATTCTCTTTATTTCTCTGTGTTTCTTCAATAATTCATTAAATTGAGTTTAATGGCATAAAATAACAGCCATAATTATTTTAAATTACCTAGAATTAGCTCTTTAATTCAATTTTCGTTTTCATTTGATAATTGGAAATATTTTTAAAGCTATCGTAGCAAAAATGCGAAAAATCTCAAATATCACAAGAAGGGCTAGAGTAATAGGGTTAGTTTTATTCTTTTCGAAGTTAAAAATAACATGTAAAATAATCATTTAATTAATATATGTGAGCATACCTAGTATTTTTTGATTTAACGATTTTGCGGGCCATTTCGCAAAATAAGACAGGCTCTTTTTTTCCGAATCGTACTAAAATATTATCAACACCAGGTTAACCTACAAGGAAGTTATCTACCGAATTTTGTGAAATTTGGTCTATTCAATTTTGAGTAAATAAAGGCAATTTTTGCGGGCCATCTCGCCAAAAAGAAAAATGCAGTTTCTTTTACCCCGAATCATACCAAAATCTAATCAGCACCAGGAACACCAATAAGGGACTTACCTATCAAATTTTTAAAAAATCGATCAACTAGTTTTTCAGTTAGAGTGGATACAAAATCTGTACAGACAGACAGACACACACAGGCGTCAGCCTAAAAATAGTTTCTTTTCGCATATATATATATATATATATATATATATATATATATATATAAGAATAGTTTATAGATATAATCTATCTATTTCTTCAGAAACATACATATTTGTGTTTGCTTCTAGAATACACTTGGACTTTAAAAAGAGTTTTGAAGAAGTGAACAAATCTTGATTTTGGCTTAGAACCTTGTCAACGTGGATAGCGTTTGTGCTTGGATTTTGTCTGTTTTTTTATCGATTCTATACCATTGTTTTTTGATACTTTTCTTTGACTTGATGATTCGAAATTTGTATTTTTTCCCATTTGCTTGAAGATTTGCTCAATTATACTTTTATTTTGTAAGCTTGTTAGAAAGTTCGGTTTTTCGAGTTACAGCTTCTCACTTTCCCTCATTGGACCTTCAAACCTTTTTATTATATATATATACATACACACACACACACACACACACACACACACACACACACACACACACATATATATATATATATATATATATATATAGTGTGTTTAGAAAGGAATACTGTCTCGGCGGGAAATCAGTTCATTTATTTCTATCTGGTTAGACTGATTAGACTAATCTGTGTCCATTGACCCGAGACGAGTATCTTTCCTGTTATGTTTGCAGTAGACCCGACATTCCCATTCAGGTTTAAATGTAACGGTAACTTGTGCTTACCGTTATATTTAATGGTAAGCACATGTTACTGTTGTATTTAAAGGTAAGTACCAGTTACCGTTATATTAAATTACACGAGTTACATTATACAAGTTTACGTTATATGCGTTAGCGTTATATAATTCCTACTGTGTATTGTTTATTTATACAAAATTCTTTGTGAATTTATGCTGTGCACATGATTCATATGGTCATGGGAAGATTACAACTTTTATATTACTCAAAAAATTGTATTCAATGGTTAGGTAGCCTCCTGAAAAGAACTTTTGTATGCCATACACCTTAACTACTAAACTATTACTCATCCACCATTCAACAATCTTAACCAATTAGTTAAGAGGCTATTATATTTTTTATGTTTAAAACGGACACTGCACTTGATGCACGTTTTTTTTTTGCTTACATAAATATTATAATTTAAACGTTTGAACTATATGTAATGAGGGACATTACTGGATATTCAGTCATATAAGAACAGACACAATTTAGAGGAAGAAGGGTAGATGTTGAAATGAAAATCGAAATAAATTATTTTAATAGTAAAATTACAAATGTACACGTCTAATTTGTTCAACAAGTGATTTTTCGTTTAAATCAACAAAATTTCAATTTTTAAGACATTAATTACAACTTTAAAAAATCTGATGTGGGCAGCACATGACTTTCCTCATATAATGCAATGAATTTACTACTTTTACAGTAAAAAAAATATATTATTTTTATATATTTATATTATTTCCAAGAAATTGAATTTTTGTCAATGAGTTGTCATTTTCATTGATTTGGCGTCATTTTTATGCATTTGGCGAGTTTTTCGTTAATTTAGCAACATTTATAAAAGTCGCCAAGTTGGCGACATTCCACCAAATTCGTCGCCAAAATCTCGTCAAGCGTTATGAACGGAGAAATAAGTTATTCTTACAGCAGATTATTGGCGTTCAAATACAAAAATATTACTCAAAGTATGTTTTCTCGTGAATGGAACGAGTTAGATCTATGAGAATAATGTCACCAAATTTGTAGCATGATATTACATATGAAAAGTGAACATGTTTCTCAATAGGAAATATTTATTTTTTATTTTATAAGAATTATTGATAATTTTTTTGAAAAATTTGCAATATCTCGAGAACGTTTTATGTTAGCGTTCTAAAATTTATGTCAATCGTTTTCTAATGAAAAATTACATAAGAATTGTCTATTTTTGTAACTTTATTAAAGATATTGATTTTTTGACGATTTTTTCAAAATTTCACTCGAAAATTTAGGGGAGTTTTGAACATTCAATCGCATATAAAAACAATAGGCTTCTAGTGTTTATGTATTGTGATTTTTGTATCAAATTTTGTTCAAATCGGTCAATTCGTTCGTCAGTTATCGTCTCCATAGGCTCATTGACACACACACACACACACACACACTTTCACACACACACACATACTTTCATGCACACACACATCACTTCAAAAATGTTTGATTCGTGATCAGGGATGCTTGAAACGTGCTTTCCCGTCGAAAACTCTAATTCGAATTTTCGACCCCGTCACAATACTTTCCTTATACATTATGTATATAAGGAAAGTAATACAACGCAAATTTAGTGTAAAATACAGTGATCATTTTGAATTTATACAGGGTGATCCAAAAGTCCTTGACACATTTTAAAATTGAATATAAACTCAAGTAATTGCTTGTAAAGATTGCTGGTACAGATTGTGAGGTTAGGACTGAAATGATTTCCACTTTGAAAAGTTTTGATTAAGCAAATTAAAAAAATTAGTTCCAAACTTTGCCCATAGATGACGCTGTACCTTAAAAATACCAAAAAAGCATAAAAACAGAAGACGAGTAGTTACAGAGCATTTTTGTTTATCCGCTACCATATTTTTTTTCCGCGCCCTCTGTAGCTCGAACCACATTTAAACGGTACTCAATTTCCAACTCAGAAGAACAAACATTTGAATATGTAGCGCCATCTATGGGCATGGTTTTGAACTAAATTTTATTTAGAACTAAATTTATTTGCTTGACCAAAACTTTTCAACGTGAAAAGCATTTTAGTCTAAACCTCACTATCGTACGGCAATTACTTGAGTTCATATCCAAATTTAAAATGTGTCAAGGACTTTTTGATCACCCTGCATTATGAGTTTTCTTTACTACGATTAATGTAAACCATACAATCCAAAAGATAATGATCCTCTCTTTTATTTAATTCATTTTCGCTGCTTTTAATATTGTGATATCTATAAAAAAAGGGGGGCTCAACACGCCCAAATATAATCTTATGACATTTAGTTACGAACATGCCTCAAAACATTTATTTACACCAAATATCAAAATTTCATTATTTGTTTGAAGAGCTAGCTATTCATTGTCGATTGATAAATAAAAACAACCAGAGTCGAACTCTAAAGTAAGAAGTTCATCCACTTTGTTCCCTCAATCGAAAATATTTTCTTCCCTGAAACTTCTTGAACTGTTCGTAAAACTGAAATTACCGCTTTTCTCGTCTGCTGTAGTTATTTATTCCTTTCGCCTCTACCACGTGCTATCATTTTATTGCATCAGAAGAAATATAAAGTGTTCCATCCTTTTGTTTTCATTCTGATTTACTGGATCTGATAAAGGATGCTATAAAAGTAAACACTCTTGTCACGAAATCCATTGCTGAAGCTGATCTGTCAAAGTTCCTTCGTGTGTTATAGTTGTTTTTTAACAGACACTATACCCACAATATTTTACCTCATCCAGAAGCTTCGCCGTGTTTTTACGTTTTTATTTAGTTTTAAATGATTGAAATCACATTTTTTATTTATATACTTTCAATTTGTATAGAACAAATATTATTGAGCATTTATCCTTCATCACTGTAGCGTGCAGAAAAGGGTTGTAAAATATATATTTCAAAATATAACATCGTCTGTTTTATTTAATTCATTTCCACAGCGTTTAATTTTGTGATTTGTAAAGAGGGATGGGCTCAACACGTTCAAATTTTATCTTATAATGATAAAATATCAAAAGTTCATTATACGGTTGGAGAGCTATTCACTTCAGACTGATAAACAAGAACAATCGAAGTCCAACTCAAAAGTAGGATTTAGATTGTTTTTAGTTTCAAACTCATTCACTTTGCTTCATTCAAAAATATTTCTTCGCTCAAACTTCCTTGAAGATGATTAAAAGTAAGATGATTAAAAGTAAGATGATTAAAAGTAAATAATCTCGTCACGAAATCTATTATTGAAACTGATATGCCAAAGTTCCTTCGTGTATCAAAATTCTTTTGGAACAGTCACGCTTGTACACAAATTTAATGTCCTCTGATTTAATTTCATTTTTGCAGCATTTAATGTTAAAATTAGAACATAGTAATTCCTCTAAAATTCGGTAGACACCTTCAAAAAAATTCCAGCATCGCTATGAATTATGGATTCCACTCTTAAATGTCTATAGGAAATATGGTGACAGATTAGTTATGACACAACAATGTATGCTCCTTTCTGGTAGGTCGGACGGTCTGGGTCTCAACAACAACAATGTATGCTGCCAACGGCCGTACCGTGCTGAAAACACCGGTTCTCGTTAGATCACCGAAGTCAAGCAGCATCGGGCGCGGTTAGTACTTGGTGGGTGACCACCTCGGAACACCGCGTGCTGTTGGCCATCTCGGGTGCGGTATCCCCGTGGTTTGCGCGCTAGATATGCACGCTACCACAAATGCCGCCGTGTTCATGCGGAGTACGATCACGTTAAACATGTGGGTCCGTAAGTCCTTCCGAGAGGTTGGTGGTAGGGGAAGGAGGGTACGGTCCCTGTGGATGCCTCCCCCACTGGGTTCCGGTCTAAATTGGGTGGCACTTCCCGGCCGTCCATACAGTTACCTTACACCTTTTTGGTAGGTCGGACGGTCTGGGTCTCAACAACAACAATGTATGCTGGCTGTGTACAGATATATATAACAATGTTTTAGCATATGCATTCCACACGGAATATGATTAACATTTTTAAAGCAATAGGAATATCGAGAGAAAAGGTGACAGTGAAGTACACACTTCTCTGTACTTAAATAACTTTTGAGTGTATAATGCCATTTTGTAGTTTAAAATAGATTTAAAATGAATTGTAATTGGAAATGTTATTATTTTTTTCAGAATTGTGAAAAATTGACTCTATGTTCCAGGATTATATATTCTTTGTTACGGTTTGCCTGTTGAATGAGGTGATTATGATCTAGATCAGGGGTCTCCAAACTACGGCCCGCGGGCCAACACCGGCCCGAGAGCACTACCAATTCGTCCCGCGGTAGCGGTCGGGACATACCCGGTATCCTGCCCGCCATAGTTTATTTTGATTTCATTGTAAAATTTACAATATAAGTAACTCATGCAAAATAATAATAAGATATTTTTATTTAACGACCGATTAAGAAACGCAATAACTGACATACTTAATGAAATTGAACATTTTAACTGTAATTAATGATATGAGATTTATCCTAAAAACTTACAGTAAGTGACATACATAGGTAATTCACATAATGAAATTAAACATTATAATTAACATTGATGAGATTTATGCAGCTGTAACTTTCCACTGACAATTGTTTGTAGTTATGGATCAGTTTACTAGTGGAAATTATGAGCCGCGACTTCAAATGCTCATCAATTAATTTGGATCTGTAAGTATTTTTTGTATATTTCATTTTGGAGAATGTTTTTTCACACAGATAAGTAGTGCCGAAAACGGAAAAAAAGCCACGAGCCAATTTATGCAATTGATCAAACTGTGTGAGTGGAAGGCTTTTATAAAATTCCAGCAACGATGATATTAAATATTTTTCTTTAAAAATATCGCTACTCTGCAAATCAGTTATTTCCATTTGAAGTTCTGGGGCAAGGATTTCTATATCGACGTTAAAAGGATTTTGAAAAATCTTGATATCGTTTGCAATTGCATCAAAATCTAAAAAACAAGACTCAACATTTATTTTTAAAGCACCCAAAGCTTCAATTGCGAAATCTACCGGAAATGGAGTCTCAGTTTGCTGACTGAATGTTTGCCATGTATTAAAATGCGTGAAATATTTTTTGTTCAATTGAAATTGAAACAAAACAATTTTTTGTCGAAAGGATTTAATATGAGTGTCATCAGGCAAAAGCTGAGTTTCCCCTTGTAATTTTAAATTAAGGTCATTCATATGTTTAGTTAAATCTGTATAAAATGATAACTTCCATAACCACTCATTGTTTTGTAACTCAGCCAGAGGACGATTCCTTTCATTCAAGAAAATTTCGATTACTGCTCGGAGCTCAAAAAATCGCGTTAGAACTTTTCCGCAGCTAGGCCAGCGTACTGCAGTATAATATGGTAAGTCATTTTCTCCAATCTCTTCAATAATCTCGCGGAATGAACAATGATTGAGCGCAAGTGATCTGATATAATTAACAGCTGACATGACTGGCTTTAAAACTTCTGTCATATCCAAGCATTTACCGCACAAAGATTGTTGATGAATGATGCAATGTACGATTAATGGTTTTGAACCACCGTCATTTTCTACGAGAACCACTCTAAGTGTCGACACAGAGAACCAATCTAAGTGTCGATTTTTGTCAGACAATTGAGTTAATATACTATTTTCTGCAATATCATCTACTCTTCGAGCCACAGTATTTGCTGACAAACTGATGTTTTTAAATAAATTTATTTGCTTTTTCTGGACACATTTCTTTTGCTGCTGCAACCATGCAATCCTTACTTAATTCGCCGTCAGTAAATGGTTTCCCATGTTTCGCTATTGAATGAGCCACGCTGAAACTAGCTCGAGTTGCTGCTTCTTATTCAGAATTTACTTTCTTAAACAACAATTGCTGAGATTTCAACCCGCATTTCAAAGATTCATATTTTTCTAATCGTAGGTTTCCTGTAAATTCTGAGTAAACAAAATACACTGGATTTATCTTTAAGACACTTTTAATTAAATTAAACACTCACAATTAAACACACTGTATTTTCACAAATAGACTATAGTCACAAAACACGCTAGTCGCACTACATTTCGCTTTTCAGATCGCTCTTGTTGCTTCGAATTCAGACTTTGGAACTATCCAACTCTCGGTTGTCTTCAGTATTTATACCACGCGTCCTCGGTGCGCAGAACGTATTCGAAAACTCTCGAGTACTCGAATCTTCCAGACAAGCGATCACGATGGCGTTGTATTATGCTTCCACTAACCAAGCATAATTGGCGTTTTTGCGTAATTCCGCCGCTCCCCACAAGATGGCGCTGTACCACTGTAGCTTTGCCACGTCCAGCACTTAACTTCTCTACTCTCCGCAAGATGTCACTAATATACATTTAGCATGGTCGTAAGTAGTCGTAACAATACGTAACGGACAGCACGCACATCGGCCATCTCCGTTGCAATGAATTGTCCTTGACACTTGCTCGTAAGTACCGACCGAAATTGCGAACGGAGCGGAGTCCATTCCCGCGCCCTGCGCCATAGATATCTTACTCGCCTGCTAGTCCCGAAATGAAAATTTGCGCGTAATTCAAAACTACAGTATGTTGATAGGATGAGCTAGCTAGGTCTTGGCCCTTGGGACTTAGTGGAGGAGTCAGTGTGGCCCTTAGGCTAAAAAGTTTGGAGACCCCTGATCTAGATGATTATGATTCTGTCCTACTGATAACAATACACAGTAAAAAAATCTGATGTGGGCAACACATGCCTTTCCTTATATAATGTAATGAATTTACTACTTTTACAGTAAAAAAATAGGTTTTTCTTATAGTAGATACGAATATTCTTTCCAAGACATTGAATTTTCGACAATTAGTCGTCATTTTCATTGATTTAGCGTCATTTTTATTCATTTGGCGAGATTTTCGTTAATTTGGCAACAATTCAAAAAGTCGCCAAGTTGGCGACATTCCGCCAAATTCGTCGCCAAAATCTCGCCAAGCGTTATGCACTAAGAAATAAGTTATTCTTACAGCCGATAAATGACTATAGGCGTCCAAATACAAAAGTGTTACTCAGAGTATCTTTTTTCATGAATGGAACGAGCTAGATCCACGAGAATGATGTCACCCAATTTATCGCATGGTATTACATATGAAAAGTGAACATGTTTATCAATAGGATTTTTTTTTTATTTTATATGACTTTCTGATATTTTTTTTGAAAAATGTACAATATCTCAAAAACGGTTCATGTTAGCGTTCTAAAATTTATGTCAATCGTTTTCTAATGAAAAATTACATAAGAAATGTCTATTTGCGTAACTTTATTACTGGTTTTGATTTTTTGACGATTTTTTCAAAATTTCATTCGAAAATTTAGGGGGGTTCTGAACATTCGATTGCGTATAAAAACAATAGGCTTCCAGTGTTTACGGATTGTGATTTTTGTACCAAATTTGGTTCAAATCGGTCCATTCGTTCGTCAGTTATCGTATCCACAGACCCACTGACACACACACACACACACATACTTTCACACACACACACAGACATCACCCCAAAAATGTTCGATTCGTGATCAGGGATGCCTGAAACGTGCTCTCTCGTCGAAAACTCGAATTCGAATTTTCGACCCAGTCAGAATACTTTCCTTATCATTATGTATAAGGAATAACAATAAATCTACCACTGTATTCAATTCATAAATAGCTCTATAATTATCGTTCTCGAGGATTACAAGCCCCTGAGATGCTCTAACGAAATGACATTGCATTACAATATATATTACACATACATATTATTAATAATATAAACACCTTGATTTATCTGCTTGTTTATCCATCTCTGGCTAACGCTTGGCGAAATTTGCGAAATACCGCCAAAGTGGCGAGATTTTTTTGTAATTTTGCCATAATGACAAAAATGTCGCCAAGTTGATAAAAATGTAGCCAAATTGGTAAAAATGACGATTAATTGAAGAAAACTCAATGTCTTGGAAAAAATAAAAGAACTTGACGCTAACTTGGCGAGTCTTTCTAAATGCTGCTAAATTGACGAAAATGTCATTATATTTATAAAATTAACTCTAAATCAATAAAAAGGACCACTAATTGATAAAAATTCAATAACTTGAAAATAATATAATAAACGACTATATGAATAACCAATTTTTCCGCCCATCCGTAATGCTTGGCGAAACATATGGCGGGATATCCTGAACTTGGCGTCTTTTTTAAATGTTGCCAAATTGAAGAAAATGTCACCAAATTAAAAAAAAAATAATAACGCTAAATGGGAGGCAGTGCTTTGCAAATTTTTAATTCCGTCATATGACTGGTAAACCTTCTAGTTACATTTACGTGGCGACTTCAACTTGGTATATGATCATTTCTATATGTCTTCGGCACTGAAAGTGTTAAAACGTACAATTTTAATCTCAAAATGTATATCATTTGAAAATATCTTTAAATTATTATAAGAATACATAATTAAATAAATGCGATATATGTACATTTTAACGCACAATATATTTAAGCTTGGCTAACTATTAAAATACATTTATTTTTAACAAAAATATTAAAATATTTATCTTTACTAATACATATTGGGGACTATAATTAAATACATAAAAAATCTTAACACGCACAATACAATCCTAATGTTTCATTTTTAGCATAAAATGTGATGTTTCATTCATGATGATGTGTGAAGACCCAGACCGTCCGACTCATCCAGAGGACTTGAGTATCAAATTGGACGGCCGGGAAGAATTCATGATGATGTGTCATTTTTAGCATAAATTTAACAAATGTGAAATATATGTATTTGAAAGTTTTGTTTGAAACATAAATTTACATCTCACGTAAATATCAGTAAAGTTTCAAGAATAATTTAAGGGCAATATATATATGTAAACGATGAGACTAAGTAATTTTTTCCAACTACCTTCGGCCTCAAAATAATTAATTTATTATCTAAATTAAATAAGATTCTAGAGTTTGAGGAGCTTTCGTCATTCACTTCAGACAAATGATCAAAGCCATATTAAACCCAATTAATAAGTAAGAAGCTTAGTTACATCGCTCCGACATTAAAAATAATTTCTACACTACAACCATCTTAGAATTTTTGTAAAGTTAAAATTATCGCTTTTTTTTATTAACACTTTACAACAAAGTTGAAAAGTGTTTATGACTGTGTTCATTCTGCCTGTCACTCTGTCAGTCTGTCTGTCTGTCTGTCTGTCCGTTAGCACGATAACTGCCGTAAAATTGACTTAATCAAAACGAAATTTTAGTATGTAGTTCAGACGGTCTGTGGAACCTATGGGAATGTAAATGAATAATATTACCCAATTAATTTTGGATTGAACTCGAGTTGAAAAAATGAAATACATTGAACCCTATGGGATCTAATTTTCAAACATTTTTAAGCGGATTTAAAATTCACAAATTACTTCCAAAATTTTAGGTAATATTCAAATTATTCCATAAAATGTATAACAAAAATTTGAACAAAATATATTGAATAGTTTTTTAAATAAAAATTAAAATAATAATTACAACTCTTATATGAAGCGATCACGTGATCATTATAAGAATAGATCACGTGACCAATTTCAAAATTAAATATGGCATCCTTCTTGACTCAAAATCATGATTTTTAAAGTTCTTTTTAATTCATATTGAGTGTTGTATCCGTCCTAAAACCGCTTTATTTTTGCCTAAATTCTGTGCATCTACATACTGAAACAAAGCAATTACAATATATTTGAGTTTAAATGATCATCCAAATTTGATTATTTCTACAACGAAGCCTATTTTTCACTTATGTAAAATGTAAACAGCAAAATATCTAGCATGAGTTGCATAAGAATTGCTGCATCTCTTTAACGCAAAATTATTTAGCTCATGGAGTCTGCATAGCTGATATGAATGAAATATTCATTGATTTTACAGAGAGAAGGACGATTTTTTTCGATGAAGTTTTAAGCATGGAGTTTAATGACTTGTAACTCCATAGTCTTAAGTTTTTAAATAAAATGAATGATTATAATATTGTGATGAATGAAATGAATGGGAAAATATTTATAAATGAAATGCTGCTTTTATAGAGAGAGCCAGGCATGTTATATTTCGATGGCGTCATTTAGATAAATTTCAATTGTTTTTGATGAAGTTTTCAAATAAAATAAATTACTGTAGTTTTATGATAATGTTAAAAGCATTATCGAGGAGCCAGACGATTTATATTTAATTGACGTCATTTGAATGGAGTTCATTTTTTTTTTAAATTTAGAGTTTTCAAATTTAATAAATTAATGTAGTATTGTCATAATTTTTAAAATATTACCGAGGAATATATCGCATTTTAGAGATGTTTAAATGGAATTGCATTGAAGTTGGAAAGTGTTTCATAATCAATGCTTCATGCCTGATTGATCTTTCTTATTTATAGTTATTATTCTGTACTTTCTTCAACCCGTTCTATCACTTTATCAAACTTGAAGAAATGCAAAGTGCTTTATTCTCATTTGCATTATTCTCTCCCAGACTTAATAAAACGTTCTTTGAAAGTTAACACTTGTTATGAAATTTACTGTTGAAGTTTATGTTTCAATGTTGTACCTTATGCTTCACTATATTTATAAAACAGAAGTTTTAATTATAAAATGTTTCCTAAATTATAAGTTTCTCTTTCATTTCTCGTATTTATTTAGATTTATATTGAAATAGCTATATCAGTTATTTATGATAATTATTTTTTATAGAACATGTGGTGAAAAAATAATAGATAATTAATTTATTTTCGTGATATATTGTGTATACAAAATTCACTTCGAAAAAATAAACATTAATCATCTACTATTTATTGAAGACGCTGTTTTTTTATTATTATTTATTTAAACAAACATATACTTTTCACTGACATCTTCAATTAAGAATTTTACAATTCGTATTAATTTTCAAATTAACTTGGAAGCGAGCATGATGACGAAGGGAAACTTACGATAAATTGCTTCTTAACAAATGAAAATTCCTCAGGAAAGCAAAAGAAGTACCTGCTGTGTATCATGTACGTACTGCACGCCTCTGTGCTGGAATGATCTTGGTCAGGATCATCTTTGGGACGGTAACCTTCGTCTTGTTGTCTATATCGACTTTTATTTTAAAGTTCTCTTCGATCATCATCAACTTTTCACTCATAGACAACCACTTCGATTCACCAACTTTTTATCAAATCATTCTCAATTCTCTTCTTATTTCGTGTGCAAAAATTTGATTTGTTCTGCTGGTTCTCCTTCAGTTCTCCCCCTTGGGCCCATTGGTTGGTAAGCTCGCGCGAGGAAGTTGTCACCGGCCGAAGATACCCTGAGCGTAATTGCTTGAGGTTATATGGACCACGTTACCTTCCGATGTATGTGGGAATTCTATATTGCACCTACATAAATTTATTTCAACTAAATGTCAACCACTGTCGACCGTCTAACTGATTCCATTGTTCGAGGCTTACAAAGTTTACTACCGCTTTCTGGTAATTGTTGTTCGAATTCATAAGTGCCTTATAGGCTGCAGTCATTCGAAATGTAAAAACAAAGCAAACTTCCGTCATCACCGAACACATATTATTTTCACGAATTTTATACTCTACTACAGTATTATTCAGAAAATGTTTGCATGGAATATCTGTAAATATAATAGAATTTCATAGAATTATTATTATTCATATAATTATTTATACCAATTACATTTCATCTCAAAATAAAATGAAAACATATATTTTAAAACAAACATTATCTAATTCTATTCTTAGCAACTGGTAGAAGAGTAACAATGTAATGCCTATTAACTACAATTACATGCTTATATTTTACAATCCTATTTTCCAGGAATAATTTTATTGTCAATTCTCACTTGCGGAATTGTGCTTTTCGGCTTACTGTCGTTGCTTTGGTACTTTTAAAATACTGAAATTAATATTACAATAAACTTTTTGGAAAACTTCTATATAAAATTTTAGCACATTAGATTTAATGCAAACTTCCCTTTCCATGTAAGAATTAATTTTCAAGATACTGCTTGGAAGCTTACAGTATGTTAGCCAATGTCTTACGTTCTTTGTGTTAATAAAGGCTCTATTGAATCTCTAATAATTAATTATATGCAACTTTGTAATAAAGCACGATTTCAGTATAAAATTTATATATATGGTGTCTAGAAAGTTCATATCAGGGGAATTTTCTTGAGAACGAAGAATATTACCCTTACTTTTTTAATGCAGCTGCATAGGGATATCCATCGGCAAGATAACTTTGGAGGGTGGATAATATCCCTTTTTATGGGAGACGGACTCTCTCGCTCCCTTTCAGAGATAGATAAAAAAGTCAATTACAAAGTTCTAGAGTGTTGCAAACTTAGTATAAAAATGCGTTTGTCCGACAAATATAGCTGCAAATAATTTTCCAAAAAATATTTTTAAACACATGATATTCTTTAAATTGAATATTCATCGGGCGACAGCTGTATATCAAACGATTTAATAAATTTAGTTTTAACGCTAACTGTTTTATTTGACAGACGACTTGTCGGTAAGCATCGTCGTAATCGAAACCTGAAAAAAAAAGTAATATAATCTGAGTTTTAAAGATCATTCCATCTGCATTAATGTATCCTTCTGAAATGTGTTTGTCACGTCGTCCTATATTTATTTCGATTTTATGACTCTTGTTTATTGTTTACTAATGAAGAATATTGCAAAATTACCCTTATTTTTGGAAAATGTAACAGGAGTGCCATTGCAACTGAACGATTACAGTCACGACGTTTCTAAATGCAAGGCATTCCAAACGTCTGGTTATGTTAATATTGTTTTATAGTATAGTGATTATTTAGAGTTATGCCCTTAGATTCCAGAGTTATTTTAACGTTTTTCTACCAGACAAAACACATTTGTATGCTAATTTGGTAACACAACATAAGAAAGAAACCGCCCCAAAGTTGTCTTGCCCTGATACGCCATAGGGGTTTCCCATACAAACTTCATTGAGAAGATAAGGATAACTCTCTTTGTTCTCGAGAAATTTCCCATGATACAGACATCTCTGTATAAGTCTGATAACCTAGATATCCAAAATTGAGTGTATCGCAATATCAATGCAAGAAAATTAACAAATCATGAAAACTTTAGTTCATTTTTGCATTGTTATATTTTCATGTTATCTATAGACTACTTTTAATCATGAAGATTAATGTGCAACCATTTTTGTTTCAGACCCCCGCCCCTTTTAAAATACGTCCAGCTTGCCATTCCAAGACGGAGATGAACCATCGTCATTCCGTTCAAACCACGTCCGTTCAAACCACATCCAGCTTGCCATTCCAAGACGAAGATGGACCATCGTCATTCCGTTCAAACCACGTCCGTTCAATCCACATCCAGCTTGCTATTCCAAGACGAAGATGGGCCATCGTCATTCCGTTCAAACTATGTCCGTTCAAACCATGTCCGTTCAAACCACGTCCAGCTTGCCATTCCAAGACAAAGATGGACCATCGTCATTCCGTTCAAACCACGTTCGTTCAAACCACATCCAGCTTTCCATTCCAGGACGAAGATGGTCTATCGTCATCCCGTTCAAACTATGTCAGTTCAAACCACGTCCTGCTTGCCATTCCAAGACAAAGATTGACCATCGTCATTCTGTTCAAACTATGGCCGTTCAAACCATGTCCGTTCAAACCACGTCCAGCTTGCTATTCCAAGACGAAGATGGACCATCGGTATTCCGTTCAAACCATGTCCGTTCAAATCATGTCCGTTTAAACCACGCCCAGCTTGCCATTCCAAGACAAAGGGGGACCATCGTCATTCCGTTCAAACCACGTCCGTTCAAATCACATCCTACTTGCCATTCCAAGACGAAGATGGACCATCGTCATTCCGTTCAAACCACGTTCGTTCAAACCACATCCAGCTTGCCATTCCAAGACGAAGATGGACCATCGTCATTCCGTTCAAACCACGTCCGTTCAAAACACGTCCGTTCAAACCACGTCCGTTCAAACCACATCCAGCTTGCCAGTCCAAGACGAAGATGGCCCATCGTCATTCCCTTCCAGACATCCAGACATCCAGACATAACACTCCATACGAGTGCAAAAGCAGATCACTATTGTCTTATTTATTGTGATAAACCATGACAACTGGACATTTTTTCAAATTTGAGGTAGAGGTAATGGTCCTCTGGACCCAGGTACTCCGTAATGAAACGTCTGGGCTTGGCTTGGCTAAATCATTGTAGTACTGTGATAATTATATATATAAATATATATATATATATATATATATATATATATATATATATATATATATATATATATATGCGCTGAATGCATCGCAATTTAAAAATGTTTAAATAGAATTGCTTTTCATCTGGAAAAGGTTTCATAATCAATGCTTCATGCATGATTGATATTTCTTATTCAATTATATTATATCCCATGAATAAACATATTTTGTAAATATACTTATGTGCAGAATGCTTTCAGCTCTAGCTAATGGTAATAACATATTTAATATGCTACACTTCCAATAGCATGAATAAAAATCCCACAACAAAGACAAGGAAATATGGTACACTACAGTTTATTAGTAGTTACTCTTAAAGTTGTTTGCGAGAAATTATTGCTCAGCGAAGAACCCGATTGTATGTAATTAACAAAATATGTAATATATTGTTACGGCGTATGATATGGAATCGTGGACGTGCGCTTAGGATACAAGCACGAGTCCTCATTCTCGTATAACTAACACGTTTATTCACAAACACAGCGTAAACAGGCACAGTAAATAGTAAAACGACACTTAAATTCTTCTCTATTTTCACAAAATAAATGATACTATTCTCGAAACATTGACGACAGTCATTTCACAATACAGCCTTGATTATTCTCAAAACATTGACAAAAATCACAGTTGAATGTAGCTGGGATTACGTCAACTGTCTTCCGACCGAGTGATGACTTTTTTTAAAGCCCCTCTCTGTGGGAACTTCTGAAAATATCTAATACCTCGCAGAAATTGATTATTTCAGGATGCTCCTCGAACTTTTGGAAAGTCATCAAATGTCGAGAAATCGCCAAATCCGACAACCCCTCTTTGATCTTCGGCATTCTGATAACCCTAGGTTTACGTCATGGGAAAGTATGCTTGTCTGAGTGTTTCCTCCGTCTGGTTCTCGAAAGAAAATACTCCAGTAAGGGAATTCTACACGTTAGCAACAATATTCATTCATACTCTGCGGGGATTTCTCTGAAATGTAACCCTGACTTGAATCGTCTGCCTAGCATTACATAAATATTAGATATTGCATTTTATAAAGTAAGCAATATTCGCCCCGACATAATAAAATCATTTTAATTTACATAGCTTATAATGTCATTTTGGACGATTTCGACAGTCGAATGTTCGAAATGTCTACATACTATCCATACCATGATTTACTGTTTTAGAAATAATGGGTATAATTATTTTCTATCGTTCTATTGTGACGAACCTAATAACCCAATGCTATGAGAGTAAACATTCTCGTCTCTTGTTTTTAAAGCTATTTTTGAAGCTGATGTGTCAAAGTTATTACGTGCGTTAGAACCTCGTACTAGAGACACGTTTTAACTCCCCTCCCCCAAAAATATATACTTCCCTTTCTTCTCACGTATTTATTCGTGTTTGGGCCAGAAAAAAACATATATTTATTCTGTTACATGTAGTATAGGAAACATTTATTTTCGGACGTTTCTACTTTCTCGTACTGTGTTGAAGTAAAAGAAAGTTCTACAAAAATACACGAATTCTATAAGCAAAAGGAACCGTTAATTACGATTTTAAAAGCAAATGAATATATAAATTCTGCACTTTCACACCGAAATAAATTTAAATTGCTTACCTGAAAAATCATATAAGGGTATAAATATTAAAAACATTTGTAAAAACACTGTGAGGATTTTATTATTGTCTGCTAATTCTACTGTTCATTATGTTAATTTATGCACGAAACCCTCAACTTTGTATTCGAGAGTCACGTACTCACGACCGGCCAGGACTATAAATGCGGCAAGCGTTCGGCAGAGAGATATATATCTCAAGGATTCGTATACGAGCAAGATGCAAGTGTGAATCTTCGCCGTCAGCTTCGGCTGTTATCTTTATACTAGAGTGTGGTGTTGGTCGGTTCATTAATGGAAGCACTCAGCAGAAGGATGTTCTATACAATATTGTGAGTATAGATAGCTATGATTTTATAGTTGGTCATTATTGCTAATTCAGTTCAGTAATGAAAGGTTAAGATTAGCTCGAGGTATAGATATGATAGTACTAGCTTGTAAATATTCTGTGTATGTAATTGTGTATTAAGTTGCCAGAGAAGTTAGCTGGAATAAAGTATGAGTTTGTTAAATGTTGTAGATGATTAATGGAACTTAAGTCAGGTAGAAATATTTACAATACCGCCACACAGAGTAACTTGATCTTTACAACACTAAAGAGGAATATTCATCTTAATTGGGCTCAAATTGAAAATTTCTGATGTGGGCTGCACATGACTTCTCATACACACTCAAATTCATTTTCTCTTATTTCTTTAATAATTCATTAAATTGAGCAAAATTTCACAAAATAATACGCATAATTCTTTAAAATTATACTGGTTATCATTTTTTTATCAGTTTTCTCTTTCATTTGGTAATTGGACGTATTCCCCAAACCGGAGTAGCAAAAAATGTGAAAAAACTAAAATATATCGAGAACGGCTAGTCCTAGAGTAAAGGGGTTGATCTTTTTCTTTTCATCGTTAAAAACTAAGTATAAAACAAGCATTCAATCGATATATTTGAGCATAATTATTCTTTGACGATTTTTAAGGGCCATTTCGTAGAAAAAGGCAGGTTCTTTTTTACCCAATCACACCAAAATCTAATCAGCCCCACGATAACTCACAAGATACTTGTTTATAAAATTTTATGAAATTTGTTTCAAAAGTTTGAGAGTTAGAGTGGACACAGATGTTTCGAGTATACATACATAGACGTCATGCTAAAAATATATTTTCCGTATTCTAGAGATCCCAAAACGTGTAGATCTGACGACAACTCGAGTTCTGATTTTCGACATGATTCTAATACTTTCCAAAACACATTATCATGTATTGTAGGGAAAGTAATATGTGATTCATTTGAATCCGCGTATCTCGTTTTAATATTATCAAGCAAATTTTAATATTATCAATTGTCAAATATCCAAATTGATACAGATGTAAGAATCAGAGAGGGAATTCTCAAACTCTGTATGGTAGATGGATAAAGATATAATCAAATAGGAAACAGAAAAATTGAAAATAAACTCATCCTCAACTAATGAATAAGCAACATAGTAACCAATCCTGCCCATACGATAATTGTCTAACAAAATATAATTTAGGTGTCACAAGCTAATACCGGAGAATACAAAGAAGTCAGAGCAAGTCCAACAACAATATAAGCTACTTCAAGAGCCAAAGATTAAGTCTGAAAAAGAAAAGAAATAATTAGAAAAAAATAATAAACTACTGGTTATATAAGCCACTGTAGAAAGAAACGGAAATACTGTGAAAATAGAGAATATCATAAAACCCATTAAATACATCACAACATTTTTCTCATAAATTGCCCAGTAAATGAAATTTTTGCCCGTTTGTATCATATCGCTAGTTTATTTTTTTAAGATTGTACATATCTGTTGCTTACTTTTAAAGCATTATTTAATTTGGCACGATCTGTAGAAATTCAGCGTCCTTAAGATATTGAATGATAACATATTTGAAACAAATGTTTTATTACGATTTTAAACAAATTTAGTCAAACTGATTAAACTACCATCCTTAATAAGGCGCTTTTAATCTCTCTCTTTTTTTCTCTCCCATTTTTCTTCTCTCTCTCTCTCTTTCTCTCTCTTCTCTTTCTTTTTCGTTTCGATCCAGAATGTCCAACCTATCCGAAGATTCAATGTATCTTTTTAGACTGCCGGAAAAGTGCGACCCAATTTAGACCGTAAACCAGTAGGCGGAACATCCACATGGACCATACCCTCCTTCCCCTACCACCAACCCCTCGAAGGACTTACAGACCCACACATTTAATATGTCCATTCTGCGAGAGAACACGAAGACAGTTTGGACAGATCTCTCTTTCTCCATAGAAAAATATAAAGTTTAATATATCGAGATGGCATTGATAGTGTTCCCGCTACAGTTTTAGTATTTGCGTTCAAACGCAAAGACTTACAAAAATCTAAATAAGCGCAAAGACTTACAAATATCCCAATTGAATAACAAAATCATTGATTCCTCATAAGAGTTGACCATAAAGTATGGATCTACCTCAATCGGGTGCAATTTTTCCCCATAACATTCCCCTTGCGTCTGCTATGTATTGTAAGGTAAGTAAAATTGAATAAAAACTAGAATATCATTTTGTCCTACGCTGTGGCACTAAATTTGCCAATTCTTATAGATGTACGCAAAATTGTAGCTTATACCAAGTTTCTTGCTATTATTGCAGATGTTGACTATTCCATGCTAATAAGCTCACATTAAGCGTGAATATGTTGCTACCTGCAGCAATAACGTAATCCTAATTACTTTCCTTATATACATAATATATAAGTAAAGTATTGTGACGGGGTCGAAAATTCGAATTCGAGTTTTTGATGGGGGAACACGTTTCAAGCATCCCTGATCACGAATCAAACATTTTTGAGGTGATGTCTGAGTGTGTGTGTGTGGAGGAGGGTGTCAGTAAGTCTGTGGAGACGATATATCACGGACAAATAAAGCGATTCGAATAAAACTTGGTACACATATCACAATCCGTCAATGCTGGAAGCCTATTGTTTTTAAACGTAACCGAATGCTCAGAACCCTCTTAAATTTTCAAGTGCAATTTTGGAAAAATCATCAAAAAATCAAAACCTTTAATAAAGTTACACAAATAGACATTTCTAATGTAATTTTACTTAGAAAACGATTGACATAAACTTTAGAACGCTCGCATGAACCGTTCTTGAGTTATTGGGCTTTTTTAAAATAAATTTGTCAAAAAATCCCATAAATTAATAAAAAATATATTAACTGTTGAGAAATGTGTTCACTTTTCGTATGTCATATCATGCGATAAATTTGGTGACATTATTCTCGTGTATATATCTCGTTCCATTCATGAGAAAAGATACTTTGAGTAATACTTTTGCATTTTAACGCCAATAGTTATTTATCTGCCATAAGAATAACTTATTTCTCAGTCCATAACGGTTGGCGAGATTTTGGCGCCGAATTTGGTGGAATGTCGCCAACTTGGTGACTTTATAAATGTTGCCAAATAACCAAATGTTGCTAAATCAATGAACATGACGAATAATTGACGAAAATTCAATATCTTGGGAAGAATATAAATAACAGCTAAAAGAAAAACATATTTTTTATTGTAAAAGTAGTAAATTCATTGCATTATATAATGAAAGTCATGTGTTGCCCACATCAGATTTTTTTTGTAATGTTATGCAGTGATATTAATATTTACTCTAAACCTCTGCACTATGATATAATCGCGCTGAAAAATGTATAAAGCATTTCATTCCTTTGTCTTTAATCTGTCGTCGCGGTCTTAGAAAAGAATGTTATGAAAGTAAACATTGCAGCATCTTATCACGAAATCTATCTTTGCAGCCGATGTGTCAAAGTTAGTACGTGCATTGGTGCCTTATAGTACAGACAAACTTTACCCTTAAAATATTTCCTATATTTTCTCGTCCTCCAGTTTCCTTCTCCTCTCACGTACTTAAACTTTTCTGAATGAGCTAAAGCACATTCCTTATTTATTTTTATACAACACGGAGTATAGAAGAAGTATTATTTTCGGAAGTATTTACTTTCTTTTAGCATGGTATACAGGGGAAATATTGTTTTCGATTCTTTTACGTTTGGATTAATGACAGAATTATATACATTAAGAACTTCCTAAAGTTAAAGATATTTTCAAGTGACATGTATAAATATTGGTATATATGTGTGAATGATAACAAAATGAACATAATGTATCACAAAAATGTGCATGTTATATTAAAATTGTTTGCTGCGTTTATCTAAATACAATGCATTTATTTTTCAAAATTACTAGAAGTAATTTTGATTGTTTTATCGTAATAAAACGAACCGAAATCTTCCTCTTTCTATCAACCAGTCTTGGCAGAAAACACAGCAGAAAAATTTTAAAGAAGTAAACCAACGTTTTCTTGGGTTTTTATGGGAAAACTGAAACAAGCAATTGTATGGAGATATCCTCTTAAGTCAGTGGGTTAATTCTGCAGAAGTGGATTTAGAAAAAAATTAATACAAAACAGTCATGCAATGTTCCGAACAGTATGAATATCAATTTAATTTTCTGGTCGTCCTGGTACTTATGCACTGGCGGAAAATACAATCCGAACACCAAGAAGAAATTAGTTTAAAGGACTGAAATTCAGGCAAAGCAATTGCGTAGGTAACATACTTATTTGATTAAAGTTTCAAGGTCACAGGTTAAAGTATGCGCGAGAAGAGCCATTTCAAATGTGAAATGGTGGTACATTAATAACCGCTGTAGTCGCCACGATTTTGAATGCAAGCATGCAAACGTGCATGCATCGTGTCGTACAGGTGCCGTATGTCATTTTGTGGGATGGAGTTCCATGCATGTTGCACTTGGTCAGACAAATCAGCAACGGTTAATGCTGGTTGTGGATGATGCTTCCAATAATGTCCCATACGTGCTCGATGGGAGAAAGATCTGGTGATTTCGCAGGCCAAGGCAACATGTCGGCACCCTGTAGAGCACGTTGGGTGACAGCAGCGGTATGAGGACGAGCGTTATACTGTTGAAAAACACCCCCTTGAATACTGCTCATGAATGGCAGCACAACCGGTTCAATCACCAGTCTGATGTACAAATTTTCTGCCGATGTGCTTGGGATAACGACGAGAGTGCTCCTGCTGTCATAGGAAATGGCTCTCCAGACCATAATTCCTGGTGTTGGCCCAGAGTATCTACTCCGCAGACAGCTTGGTTCCAAGCGCTCATATGGCCTCCTTAACAACATACGACCATCACTGGCACTAAGACAGGAACGGCTCTCATCTGAGAATGCAACAGATCTCCACCTTGCCCTCCATTGAGCTCTAGATTGATACCACCGACGTCGCAGACGGCAGTGATTCGGAGTTAGTGGTATGAACGCTACAGGCTGTCTGGCTTGGAACTGTCCCTCAAGGAATCGATTCCTTACAGTTTGCTGTGTCACTCTGGGGCCAACAGAAACTCTAATTGCTACTGTAGATGCAGTACGACCCGCCACATCCATGCTGCGAATACGTCAGTCTTCCCTCTCAGTTGTGGCCCGTGTGCGGCCGAAACCCGGTCTTCTTGAGACAGTACCTTCCCGTGACCACTGCTGCCAACAATCATGCACATTGGTACATCTCTGCCAAGTCTTTCTGAAATATCGCGGAAAGAAAATCCTCCTTCTCGCAGTCCTATTATACGGCCTCTTTCAAACTCACTAAGCTGCTGATACTGCTTTATTCGTCTCCTTAAAGGCATTATTGACTCAAACCTAGCTCACAACACCCAGTCTGGAAGATAAATAACGCTCAAGAACTTTACACCGAGTATTTAAAGCACACGTGATTTGCGTGATCATAGTGGCTCTACTAGCGCCATTCTTATTCTTCTAGCTCGAAATTTAAATAGGAGTCATCTTTCAGACATGCAAACGAGGCTCCCAAATTTTGTTTATCTAGCACAACTCCTTCTTGGTGTTGGGATTTTTATTTTCCGCCAGTGTATATAAAAAGAAATCCAGTTTTCTGCCTTATCCAAGCAATCAGAACACAACAATCCCTGAGGCTGAACTGAACATCATCACTTAATAGACAAACTTCTTGCGGTAGTTATTAGTCCCTAATTTTTAGATAATTGGAAAATGGCCATGGACAATGCAGAATAACCAGAACAAATTGTAATTTTTACTTGCACTGCAGGTACAGGTGATGTACATGGAAGGACAGGAATTTCACCAAATCCTACCAAAAAATTTTTAAATTTAAAGAAGAAGGACGTTTAGGACAACACATAATGATAGGAGACAAGCTCATTCCTTTTACTAGTTTATTTGGATCACAGCGTATGCATTTTTATTACTTTCTTATACTATTGATTAGAAAAGTATTGTTTTCCCAAATATTCGATTTCGAGATTTTGACCAACACTTTTCAAGACCCTCTGAACTCATTACATTTTTATCTTTTCTTTACTCTTTCTTTTTGCATAGGTCATCAGACAAACAGCCCTGTTTTTCTGATCATGCTTTCTCCCATCAAACTGATTTGAAGCAGCGGCTATCCACTGCAACCGCGCTGTTGGGGACTGACAACTCGAGTCGCACGGTGTGGGTTGGCGAGCATAATTTGGCGAGCGACAGGGACAAGGGGTGGTAGCACCTTACTACAATAATAATGTTAGCATAGAATATATAAATTAAAAAGACACGAGACAATGCTTCGAAGTGAAATAATCCGGATCTTGGATTTTGCTGAAATGCTTTTCAGGTAAAAATGATTGGTCAGTTCATACTGGTATTAGTTTTGTTTCTTGACTGCAAAATATTATGGATAAAAACATTCAATCGTCAGCGTCGATTGAAACACACAGCAACCCAAACGATTTTCATATTTCGTCACTAGTTTGGGAAACATAATAGGGAGAAAATTAGTGACTTGCTTTTTACCGATGGTGTGTTATGTTATTATATACATAAAACTCGAAATACTTGTCTAAACGAAAAACTTCTTGCAGCATATTATTAAATTGGGTAGGATGATTTTAGACAGTAGTGCTAAATGCAGGGATAATTATATTATTCAAGTATTAATCCCCTATACCGATCCGTAGAACATGAATAAAAAACACTTCAGTCTATCTGTCATGATAGTTTATAACTCTTAAATGTCTTAACCTAATTACATACTGTTTTCAACGGTATAATGAGATTAATTGGAAAAATATCCATGGGTAAATTATTTTGATTTTATGTCGGGTGTTAGAAAGTTACACATACTTTCAATATAGTCTACGTCAAATATTTTTACATTTTCAGTATCATAAGCAATTTCCTTTTAGTACATATAAATGATCAAACTTGGTTTTTTAAACTGATAATTTTTGTAAATTAAAGAATTTTATTTGAAACACTGGTAAAAGAATCTCGGTGCGTGATGATGATTGCGGAAGATATATCCCATTGTTAAACTCATAGGCAATGCTGGGTAACTTTATACCCCATCATTTTACATGATTAACGGCAAGTTTGATATGCATTTTAGAAAGTACTAATATTTTATAATTATCTGTACAAGATTATACCAAACTATCAAAGAGTCAGGTTTGAATTGGGCTCATGCAAATAAAATATGCGACATGTGAAAAATTTTAAACTAAAACTAAGTTTGACAATTAATTATGGAATTAGAAGTATAAGCATTTTATTTAAATATTTGAGAATCCTATTACAAAGGATTATATAAGTTTTTACTTTCCTTATATACATAATGTATAAGGAAAGTATTGTGACGGGGTCGAAAATTCGAATTCGAGTTTTCGACGGTAGAGCACGTTTCAAGCATCTCTGATCACGAATCAAACATTTTTGAAGTGATGTCTGTGTGTGTGTGTGTGTGTGTCAGTGAGCCTGTGGAAACGATAACTTACGAACGAATGGACCGATTCGAACCAAATTTGGTACAAAAATCACAATCCGTAAACACTGGTAGCCTATTGTTTTTATACGCAATCGAATGTTCAGAACCCCCCTAAATTTTCGACTGAAATTTTGAAAAATTCGCCAAAAAATGAAAAACACTAATGAATTTACGCAAATAGACATTTCTTATGTAATTTTTCAGTAGAAAACGATTGACATAAATTTTAGAACGCTAACATGTACCGTTCTTGAGATATTGCACATTTTTAAAATAAATTTAGCAAAAAATCCCAGAAATTAAAAAAATATATTAAATGTTGAGAAACCTGTTCACTTTTCATATGTAATATCATGCGATAAATTTGGTGACATTGTTCTCGTGGATCTAGCTTGTTCCATTCATGAGAAAAGATACTTCGAGTAATACTTTTGTATTTGAACGCCAATAGTCATTTATCTGCTGTAAGAATGACTTATTTCTTCGTCCATAACGCTTGGCGAGATTTTGGCGACGAATTTGGCGGAATGTCGCCAACTTGACAACTTTTTGAAATGTTGCCAAATTAACGAAAATATCGCCAATTGGATAAAAATGACGCTGAATCAATGAAAATGACGACCAATTGTCGAAAATTCAATATCTTGGAAAGAATATTAGTATCTACTATAAGAAAATATATTTGTTCTTACTGTAAAAGTAGTAAATTCATTACATTATATTAGGAAAGTCATGTGTTGCCGACATCAGATTTTTTAGAATTTGAACATTAAATAAAACAAATTGGATAAAAGAAAAGTACTGAAGTTAAAGTAAAACATTTAAATCGCAAAAAGTTATTTAGTATAGAAGAGCACATTCAAATCACACTGCTTTCTGTCTGATTAGCAGTTTAAAAGCTGTAGTTTAATTGTTATTTGTGAGAAACGTAGTAAAAAAAAGTTTAAAAATGGACGTTTCACCCTGTTACATTTCCTTTTAATGATTGAAATCATGATTTTGGTCATCTGTACGCAATTTTACGTATGTATGCGAATTTTAATCTTTCTATTGTAGTTTTCGAGTAAAAGGGATAACAAAATTCAGTCGAACATTGTTTCCGCTTAGCTAGCAATGTAGAATGGACTAAGCTTTGCCCGATTATAATTATATTGAATAAAACATTTTTTAAATGAAAAAAACTGAACAATCGAAGTTTAAAATGGACGTTTCACCCTGTTACAATTCCTTTTAACTGTTAAAATCGTGATTTTGGACATATGTATGCAATTTTGCGTATGTATACGAATTTTAATCTTCCTATTGTAGTTTTCGAGTAAAAGGGATAACAAAATTCAGTCGAACATTGTTTCCGCTTCGCTAGCATTGTAGAATGGACTAAGTTTCGCCCGATTATATTTATATTGAAGAAAATATTTTTTAAATTAAAAAAATGTGATAACTACTATCAGAATGAACCAGAAGTTAAATCCTTCGTTTGCACACAACATGTAAACATGAAAAATGAACAAAAGTGAACAAACATGAACAAAAGTGAAAAAATATATTTCTTTATCAGACAAAATGGTACAGAGTCTCAATACACACAAAGGCAATATCGCGTCTATAGAAATAAAAAAAAAACCTGGAGTGTGACCCAATTCGACTTTATCAAACCATAATCCACTTTTGAGTAGCTTGTAGTTTTTCTTTTCAAATTTTGGAAGTAACATTTAGAAAAATCGATATCGTTGATACAAATGGTTAAAATTACGGCTTATTGATTCACTTATATATTATTTCACTTTAAAGAACATGTCAAAATATTTAGATTGATACTATGCTTGAAAATGTTCTCTCGGGTGGATAAGTTGCTCCCCAAGGATCGCCAATGACGTCACGAACACAAAAATTGTATCGCGGCTATTTTTGACAAAGGTGATGGAAACTATTAAGTATGATTATGTCAAATTTTGATGTAAGCTGCCATGTCAAAAAATATATATAGTTTGAATAAATTTCAAAGTCTCCGGTCGAATTAAAAAAAATTCTATATAGTTCTAGATTTTTCGATAGCAAAGCTGGATGTAAATTTTCGTCAAATTCCAATAATATTTGTAGTAGCTATTGTGCATACAAAAAGAAATCGACAACAGACGTCAAACAGACGTACAGATTTATAGAATGACAGACAGACAGACGGGCATCACTCCAGAAATAGTCAAAACGTCTGCAGGAGATCTTAAAATATATCTATTGACATCAAAATCTCGAAATCGAAAATTTTCTTGTAAACAATACTTTCTCAATAGTGACACGATAGTACTAACACGAGTAGTACTGACACGATCTGCCTTTATTGACACTGCCTCATTTCTCTCGACAAAAAATGCTCTTTATTTCCTTTGAAACCAACAACTATTCTCAACTTATATGGTCTGTCTTCTAACGATGTATTTGTTTTTATATTCAAAATAACATTTGTTTTATAAGTCATACTATGGAACATATCCATTTACTTTGAAATATGGACCATAATGTTTTTATAGGCCATATATCACATATTTTCATTGTCAATACTATTCTTTGTAAACGGTAGTTTACAACATTCGCTTTTCATGATTTTCAAAGTCTGCGCTTTACTTTTAGATGTATAGAAATTTTAGAGGATATATTGGACTGCAGTATGTTATCATCAAATAGGCAATACACATTTATATTGATGTCTAGAATCATATGTGTACAAATTTTTGCATTGTAAAAGAAAATTCTGTATTCATCAGTTTTAGGATTGATGTCACTGAATTGTTGTGATACTTATTCTATCATAACAACGACCGATCTTTGTAAAAGACATGTATGTAGAAATAAATAATACTCTTTTTACGTTCCTTATATACGTACATAATATCATGTATAAAGAATGCATTGTGACGGGGCCGAAAAGTCGAATTCCAGTTTTCGACGGGAGAGCACGTTTCAAGTATCCCCGATCATGAATCGAACATTTTGAGTTTATGCCACTGTGTGTGTGTATGTGAAAGTGACTTTGCGTGTTCGTGAGACTCTGGAGAAGATATCTTATGAACGAATGGAGCGATTCAAATGAAATTTGGAACAAAAATTACAATCTGTGAATACTGGAATCCTGTTGTTTTTACACGCAATCGAATGTTCATAACCCCCCTAAATTTTCGATTAAATTTTTGAAAAATCTTCAAAAAATTAAATCCTTTAATACAGTTACGCAAATATACATTTTTTATGAAATTTTCCTTTAGAAAACGACTGACACAAACTTTAGAAAGCTACCATGAACCGTTCTAGAGATATTGTACATTTTTCAAATAAATTTATCAAAAAGTCCCATAACTTAGAAAAAAATATTAAATGTTGAGAAACATGTTCACTTTTTATATGTAATATCATACGATGCAATTGGTGACATCACTCTCGTGGATCTAGTTTGTTATTGTTATTATTGTTGCTTATCCTCTTTAACAGATCTGACATAAGTCAGATCAACTCCAGAAGGTTGTTGACCGCCAGAAAATCAATAACTAAAAGGGGGGCAGATGTCAAGTCCTCCTTGGAAAGTCCGACGCAACTCAGAATGTGCTCCGGGGAGGCCGGATGGTCACAGCATTTATTGCAAGTGGGATGGATTGTACAACAACACAACTGTATCAACAACAACACAACAAGAGTAACTTATTCCTTCATCTATAACGCTTGGCGAGATTTTGGCGACGAATTTGGCGGAATGTCGCCAACTTTGCAACTTTTTTAAATGTTGCCAAATTAACGTAAATCTCGCCAAATGAATAAAAATGGCGCTACATCAATGATAATGACGACTAATTGAGTCTAATTCGATATCTTGGAAATAATATAAGTATCTACTATAAGAATAGTCTATCTTTTTTTGCTGTAAAAGCAGTAAATCCATTACATTCTATAAGGAAAATCATGTGCTGCCCACATCAGATTTTTTACTTTTTTCGCGCTGAGTTAAGATTGACTATTGTGACTGCGTCTTATACAAATATTCTCAACAAATATGCTTTTCATTGTAGATTAAGTAACAGTTGTGTTTCAACCGATGTAGACAAAGAAAAGTATGCTACTCGTGATTTAATCTTCAGTCAAATTTTCGCCGTAAATGCATTGATGAGATAGATCCCTAGATACCAGAAAGTATTTCTTTTGTTTTGTGATTGGATGGATTGTTAGCTTTTCATAATCACAAAAACCACTGAAACGATTTTGATCCAATTCGACAGGCTAGTTTAATATATTATGTTGATCTCAACGCAGAGAAACTTTTTTGAAGAATATACACTACGTGACAGTGAAAATGAGACACCAAGTACTGGGCAGAAAAATATGCAAATTGCAGGGTAGACACAGCTCAACCAGTTATGTAAATGATGCGAAATGCACAGCTGTCTCGCGCACGCTGAGTGAGATATAAAGGATGGAATCTGCAGAATCGGCAATAGTGGCGCCGCACTGTCTGCCAGGGAAATCGTTTTGCAATTTTTTTGTCTCAGAAGAAACGGGAATTAGCAGAAAATGCCAGGCCGCAGCCAACAGAGGCAGTTCCAGCAGACAGACGATTTCACGAGCGGTATAGTGAGCGAATTCATTAGATCAGATTAGTTCCATGCGTAAAATCTCACCTACACGCGTCCACGGTGCACCGGCTGTGGTGAAGAGGGTTGGAACAAGGGAATGTGGCAAGTTTGAGGGGTGCCGGTACGGTCAGAGAGACGTCAGTACGCGTGGACCGACGCATCCGCCTACAAGCGTGGGCGGCCACGCAGACCACTTTCATCGCCCTTTTGCAGCATGTGCAGGCCACCCTTGTTGCTCCCATATCGATCAGGACCCTTTTAAGTCGATTGATCGCCGGTGACCTGCACTCATGGCGACCGTTAAACAGACTGCCATTGACCCAACAGCACAGACGCCGCCGTTTTTAATGGTGTCGGGATAAAGTGACGTAGACGGTGGTATGTCACAGGGTTGTGTTCTCTGACGAGTCTCGCTTCTGTTTTATCAATGACAGCCGCCGTCTACGAGTCTGCTGCCGAAGTGGTGACAGGTCCAATCCGGCCTCATCTGCGGAACGCCAGACCGCGCGACAACGTGACATCAATATTTGGGCATAGTTCGCCATGTTTGGGCATTTCATCGCCTACGATAGCATATCAAGTCTGGTTCGAATTGAGTGTACTATGACGGCCCAACGATACGTGGATGACGTGCTGCCGCCGGTGACATTATCCTTCCTTTAGCGGGTGTCCAGTGTCATTTACCGGAACTCATTGATTCTGTACTTAGACGTGTTGTTACCTGTATCGCCGTCCGCTGTTGTGCTACAACCTACTTATCAAACGGTGTTATCGCTCAGTGTATAAGTGTATAATGTTGCAATAAAGATCACTTATTGTTCGTTGATGTCTCTCTCTGTTTGGCGATTTTCATCACTTTGAGCCCACTCCTTCTTGGTGTCTCATTTTCATTGCCACGTAGTGTATATATGGTTAAGTGATAAAATGGGATTTTGTGAAAAAATGTAGATCCCTTGCAATCAGGAAAAGTGTTGAAGCGATTCAGACCAAATTTGTGTGATAAACTGTTTATATTGTCTATATGTGAATTAGAAATGTGATTTTAAATTGACAGGTGTTTGTATTCTACCAGTATTCACTGTGTTGAAGACCGAGACCACACGACCGACCCTAACGTTAACGGTAGCAGTATGTGTGGCCGGGAAGGGTGTATTCAAAGGGTGTATTCACAGTATTCACTATGTGTAATTTTCGTACCATATTACGTTCGAATCTCAGACCCACAGACTCACTAACACACACACACTCACATCATCTCAAAAACGTTTGATTCGTGTTCAGGGATCCTTGAAACATTCTCTCCCGTCGAAAACTCGAATTTTCAACCTCCGTCACAATGCTTCCCTTTTATATTATATATTAGTATATAAGGAAAGTAATAACAGTCCACTATGCTACTTCACTTCCAGAACTAGCGTGCTTTTTGTATGCACTTCAGACTCTAAGAGTTTGGTTTATTTTAATTGGTTGCAAAAGGCTAAAATCAGGAATTCCATTATACTGCATTATGTGTATCTGTGAACCAATTTTTCTTCAATCGGTTACGTTATTTCGCAGAAAATGTGGTTAAAATAATGTGACAAATATATGCTATGGAATCCATCAAAAACAGACTAATGATAGTGAACGAAAACTTTTTCTTACAAACATCTTTATCTTTATCGACAATATTAATAATCTAATATGACTCGTTCGTGGGGCAGTGTTAGAAAATCTAACATATTGCCCAACCGACGCTTCAGATGCCAATGTGATACATAGAAAATTGATATTTTAAAGTAAATCTCCCTGTTTGTAACTATTGTATATTTTCAAAAAATAAAATTCCTTGGGCTACACTGCACGTTTCAAGGTAAAGAAGACATATTGAAAGATATGCTACATTAAATGCATTACGTTTGCTCTAAAAAAGTTGGTGTATATCAAAAATATGTTTATTAGTACTTCAACTTCCAAAAGAAGAAACTTCCTAGAAAATAAGCGACGAACTTTCTGCATTGGGGGCGTTTAGTAATAGTATAGACATGTATAAACATGTTCTGTGATAAACAATAATAGTAATCCGACGTACTCGACGCAAATTTAAGGAAACTTCTTTGTAAAATGTTCTACAACTTTTGTATATGGTAATGACGGTAAGTGTGTTGTCATGGATATGCAAGAAAGGACTAAAATATTTCGAAAGAAAGCTATGAGTAAGATATTGTGATATTGATTTAAAAATGTGTTATATATTTGTAGCTTGTGCAAGAGTAGAGCGTTAATAGATATCAATTTATAGTCTGTTGTAATGATGGTATTATGTATAAAAATAGCATATGTGGATATGTATATGTCAAATTTATATAATAATATGTCAAAGATTAGGCTCAGAATTTTAAAATGTGAAAACATTGAATATATTTTTAACCTCGCAAATGGTATCATAAATTCATTATCCAACAATGCAATCTAATGTGAGATCCAAACTAGCAGACAAAATGTAAAATATATCCAATGTGTAGGATAGTTATGTGACAATCTAGCGAACTGTGTGAAATCAAGAGCACAGTATGGAACTGTGAGATATTAAACTGTGATAAAATCGAGACCGATTTTATTTCAGCCAAGGAGAAGTGTAATAACGGTAAAAAAGGAAATTTTGAAAGTGTCATGCTTCCGATACAGTGCTGAACAGCAGATGCAAAGTTATTTTTCTTCCTTATACGTGGCATTGAAAAAGTATTGTTTTCACGAAAATTTTTTATTTCGAGATTTTAATGCCAATATATGTTTTAGGACCTCCTGCATACGTTTTAATAATTTTTAGAGGGTGACCGTCTGCATGTAAGTATGCAAGACTGTGGTCCATTTTTTGTGTAAACGACAGCAGTCACACATATTAATGTATTGTTACGAAAGTTTCATATCCGGCTTTGTTATAAAAAATCTAGGACTAGATTAAATGTTCTTAAATTCGTTCAAAACTTTGAAATGTATTCGAATTTTTATATTTATTTAACATGGTAGCAGAAGACAAAATTTGACATAAAAAATTTATATATGGCTCAATGATCAGGCTATTTTATAGTTTTAATCATTGTTGTGAAATATAGATGCGATACAAATATTTTTGTTCGTGATGTCACTATCCCTCCCCGGTGTGTATGGCATATCGTAAGAATTTTTAAAACCCTTTAAAGTGAATGTTAAAGTGGATGTAATCCCTTGGATCCATGATACGGAATTGTCAAAAAATGTGTTTGTGAAATATGAAAAACAAAAATTGGTTTCTGATTTGAGAAAGTCGAGTTGTACTACACACCAGTTAATTTTAATAATGGCATACGACGTAAGTCAGAAGATAGACGTTAGATAATGCCTAAAATTTATTAGGGACATACACAGAAATCCCCACCAGCAGCAAAGGAGGATGCTACAATTTATATAAAATAAACCCAACTGATAAATTGAAAACAAAAAAAGGATTGTGTGAAGTTTGACGTGCATCCGTGTTAAACTGTGAAAAATGGGAGGAGTGCCAAAGGGGGTGGATGCCCCTGCAAAAGAAAGACCAATTCACGAGATTTATCTGAAGTGTGTGGATATGTCTTGAGAACGATGAATGGCATATAACAAGCATTTTTAAACTATCATACAATACCTAAATAAAATTGGTATACATAAATACGACGGTGAATTTTAATGTGCGCTCTTCATGATTAAGTACAGACACCATGTGAAATGCGACGGTGAATTTTAATTTGAGCGCTTCATGATTAGGAAATACACCATGCGTCGTGTAAAGAACACCATATATGGTGTAAAGAAATGTTTTAAACACCACATATCGTGTAAAGAAGTGTTTAGAACACTATGTATGGTATATTCATTACACCTTGTATGATGTAAAGAAAGCTTAAGAGCTAAGGTATTTGGATACACTTTTTTATGTGCCGTAAAACATTTGTAAGAACAAGTAACCTTGAAAATAACAAAAATATTTGGAATGAAGTCATTTCGTTGGTGTGCTCAGATAGGTACAATAATTAACGATTGTGTATCACTACACTGTATTATTACAATATTTTAAATAATTCATTATTATTCGTGCCATGCGATTAGGATTAAATATTGTAACTGTAAGTTTCTTTAATGAAAAACCAACACTAAGTAAAAATCAAGTAAAGAATATTAAACTGTTACAATACTATCGTTCTTTATAGTCAGTCTGTTTTTATAACATTACTAATAATTTTGTTCCTTTGTTATTCAAAACTACTTTAGTTTATAATTAATGTCAACAAGCAGAATAAAATTGACGGGTTTCGCCGGACTATACACAACGCGATAGGTATACTAATATAGATGCGTATATTGACGCCATTTTTGCTTTCCCATACGTAGTATTGAGAACGTATTGCTTTCAATAAAATTTTCATCTCAAGATTTTGAGGTCAATATATGTTTTAAGACCCCATGAATAAGTCTTGACTATGTTTGGAGTGATGTCCATTTGTCTGTATGTATGTGGTCAATTTCTTGGTACATGTTAGAGGCAACAAATATTAATGGACTCTCACGGATCTTTATATCCGGCTTTGTTATCAACATATCTAGAACAAGATAGAAGGTTTTGAAACTCGAGCAAAATCTTCGAAATTTATTTGAAATTTTATATTTTCTTAATATGGCAGCATAGGATAAAATTTGACATAATCATGTATAAAAGGGTTTTTTTAATAACTCAATGATTACGATACTTTATAGTTTAACAAGCTATTATTGTAATCATTTGGGCACATAATACCGATTCTTCCAAAAAATGTCTTATAGAATTTGAAAAAAAAACTGCTAAAAATAGATTCTGGTATGAGATAGTAGAGTTGAAACAGACCAGTTTATATATTAATGTATCATGATTCCACAAATATACATACCGACATACCGAACCACCGACACAGATGTATTGAAACACTGTGAATTCAATTAAGCAATGATGTTTCTGTCACTGTGAGTGAACAATATTATCGTGAAAACATTAAAACTCGTTGTCTACTTTAAATCAGTTTCTGGTTCATTTGCTTTGAAATTACGCTCATAGATAACAAACCTTTTCTAAAACTTTCTTCATCCTCAGTGCCAAGCTATCCTTTGGAAGAAACTACGTTTTGGAAGAAATTATTTTGGTGTGTTTTGGAAGTTCTTTTTAAAAGTTGTGTTTTGTTTTTCGAATGTGTAATTCTGGAGAAGAGTTTGGACAAGGGAATTTCATAAATGACAACAACACATTTTTAATATAAAAACATCGATTTTATTTACTGCAAGATCTCTAATAATGCATTTGTACTTCATTTTTTAGTACTAAAATCTGTCCGAAATGTATCTATCTATTTTTTATATCTGTATTTGGAAATTGTCTTTTAAAGTTTGTTTACTATAGAAAAAAGACATATTTGTGTGGCATCAATGAATAATTCAGCGTTTTGAAATTGAATCCGTAAAATCTCTCAAACGGAAAATTGACATTTAAATTCAAGCAATTGTTTAAAGTGGCTTACTGTCAGAATTCCAGATAACATTTCAAAATCAATTTTAGTTATGAATAATTCAAATACTCACAAAATATATTGCGGGAAATTACATTTTAATACAGGATATTTTATGAAAGATTATCAAATGTGGATTTTTTGACCGACATTTTCATTTAAATTAATGCATTTTTCTCTTTTAAGTATGTAGGAATTTACCATGAGTTAATTACTAAGTATTTTATACTTCAATGTAAATCTAGAAATGCTTATATTTTGAGAAATATAAGTACTTTCCTCGGGATTCAAAAAATATGTTTTTCAGAAAATAAATATTATTTAAAATTAAAGTTTTCCTGTATCGTGGGGTGAAAAGTGTAGATTCATTACAGAAACAGTGCAATTATTACAGAACAGTGCAATACTTATAGCGGTCTACATTAGTTTGCAAATTTTAATAAAATCAGTTATTTTTCAAATTAGTTATTTTTCGACATAGCAGAGAGGCAGAAATATCAAACTAAATGCATTTCAAAAATAAAAATTTTAATAATTTAAATTATTAAAAAATATAAAATCTGAAATTTTTGTCAGAAATTAATTTCATTTTTTAGGAGTTATATTTGAATTTTCCTAACAGTTACTCCCTTCTAAGTAACACAAATTTCAATTCGACTGCACTCAATAATAAACAACATTGACAATTGCGAACGTTGACAACATACACCACTATTTTGCCACTACTTGTAGAATAATTTTTCATATAATTCTCTGATGGCAGACATATAAAAATAAGGTCACTACAGTTGTTTCAAAGGCGTTATGAATCCTCATCTTCAATTTAGAAGGTGTCGTTCATATTTCGTAATGGAAAAAGTATATTTTGCGCAATTGTACTTCGTATATGGACAAATTCACACAGCTTTCTCTGACTTGCTGATGAGTACATATATAGCCTACATGGAATGGTTACAATCACATTATTTTCATATAAGCTATGATGGAAATACGAAAATTTATATTGGCATATATTGGAATCAAGTCCGACCTTATAGTATTAAGATTACGGAGATATTTTCAATATATTATTAGTGTTGTACGCGTCCTAAAAACGATTTAATTTTGCTTAATTTCTGTGCATCTACATTCGGAAGCAATGCAATTAAAATATATTCGAGTTTAAATGATGATCAAACTTTGATTATTTCTATAACGAAGCCTAATTTTCACTAATAGAGAATGTAAACGTATAAAGGTGTAGGATGTGTTGTATAAGAATTGCTGAATTTCTTTAACACAGAATTATTTAGCTCTTTGAGTTTAAAATATAGATGAAATGAATCAAACGTTAATTGATTTTACAGAGAGAACAGAATATTGTATTGCAAACTTTTTCAGTGAAGTTTTGAGCATAGAGATAAATTACGTTTACCTCCATGGTTTAAATTTTTAAATAAAACAAATTACTCTAGTATTGTGATGAATGAAAGGAATAGAATAAAATTGTATGAATGATATATTTGCAGCTTTTACGTAGAGAGTCAGGTGATTTATATTTCAATGACGTCATTTGAATAAAGTTTATTTTTTCAATGAAGTTTTAAGTTTTCAAATGTAATAAGTTATTGTATTATTGGGATTATTTTAGAAGTATTACCGCTGAATGTATCGCATTTCAGAGATGTTTAAACAAGACGACTTATATGTCAATGACGTCATTTGAATAACATTAATTTTTTTTCGATGGAGTTTTAAGATTTCAAATATAATAAATTAATGTATTATTGTGATAATTTTATAAATATTACCTCTGAATATATCGCATTTCAGAGATGTTTAAATAAAATTGCATTGCAGTTGGGAAGTGTTTCAAAATCAATGCTTTATGCATGATTGCTCTTTCTTGTTTTCATATTATAAAAAGTAAAATACCAGATGTTTAGAAAACTATGTATATAAAGTCGTGATGCTACTAACACATGAACTTCGCAACAAGGAGAAAAATTTTGATTTAATGTTAAAATGCTAACTAAAATATGTGTTTTTTATACACTGATCCGTTCAAAAATATAATAATCTGATCACTGCGAGAAAAATAAAAATTTAATATCTCGAGAACGACACGATGTAACTCTCAAACAATTAGGTCAATACTTTTGATATGAATAAAATCTATGGTTCGGAGTCTGGCCGAAATTGGCGCTGCACGGAAAATGTAAACAATTTGGACATTTATAGCTTTGAACCCAATAGTTAAAATAAGTTTGTTTTACAGAAAATTGTTTTATAGAAATAGCGTACCATTTAAATACATAAAAAATTATGTTAATACTTTAATATTTTGAACTTTTTTTTGAAAAAATAAAAAGGTTTTGTACGAGCGAGTTTTAGTTTCATTTTGATAAATTTCACTCGAAATATATTTTACTATAAACGATAAATACAATCAGACAAATACAAAAATTGTCTGTGAAAATATGTGTATCTGTCTGACCTTTTGCACGATAACTGCCGTAAAAATGATTTTATCAAAAGGAAATTTTTGTATGTTATTCAGACGGTCTGTGGAACATATGGAAATGTAAATGAATAATATCAGCCAATTAGTTTTGGATTGAACCCGGGTTGAAGAAGTGAAATACACTCATTGCCATAAAAATTTGCGCACCAGGGAGTAATTGCAAGATCGTAATTAAACTTAGTACGTGATATACAAATGATTAGAAATACAGCGTGATTGCACATTACGTAATGCCACTAGAGATAATTGAATTTTGTTCTCCCTGGCGCAGAAAAATGTACGCAGAGAGTTTTTGCCAGTGCTTAATCTGTTGCAGAGAGACGCTTTTTCATTAGGGATGCCGTTACGCGGCCCTCGAAGACAATATGATCAGCTGTCAAAGTTCGAGAGGGGAAGAATCATCGGGATGATGGAAGCTGAGTGGTCAGCTTGGCCAGTAGCCCGCCACCTAGTTCGTTCTGATATTACTGTAAGGAGGTGTTGGGACCAGTGGATGAGAGAGAGGTTGCATACACGGCGGCCAGGTTTAGAACGCCCTCAGCAGACCAATAGACGAGAATACCGTCAATTCAAACGACGCTCAAGCACAGCGCCAACTGCATCAGTATTCGCCATCCTGACACAGGCAGTACCTTCACTACGGGCCCCTGTGCCTGTCCGACCCATCGCGAGGCGCCTGGCTGAAGTACATTTGGTATCGCGGCGCCCATTACGTGTGCTGTCAATGACACTCACAGTCTCCTGCGTTTGGAGTGATGTCGCGCTCGACGAGATTGGACCGCAACCGAATGGAATCAGGTCGTCTTCAGCGACGAATCGAGATTCAATTTAGGTAGTGATGACAGCCGTGCATGTGTGTGGAGGCCCCGTGGTGGAAGCATAAATCCTACCCTCGCTTTACAGCGGCACACCTCTCCCATAGCTGGTGTGATGGTATGGGGTGCCGTCGCACAGCATTCGGTCACTTCTAATATTGATCCACGGAACCATGACAGCCCAGCAATACGTTCGTGACATCCTTCAGCCTCATGTGTTGCCACTCATTGCAGGGCTCCCAGGAGGCATTTTCTACAGGAGAATGCTATGCCACACACAGCAAGGGTGTCACAGGAATTCCTTCGCCATATTACAACCCTCTCTAGCCTGCCCGTTTCCCAGATTTGTCACCGATCGATCATGTCAGGAAACACTTTTGACGGCAAGTTGGACAACCTACGAGTTTGGGCGAGCTGGAGGCGCGTTTACAACAAGATGACGCAAGACAACAGATGACGCAAGACAACATGCGGAACCTGTATGCTTCAATGCCCGCCCGTATCGTATTGTGTATTCACTCTAGAGGTGGACCAACAGAGTACTAGAACCTCCATTCATTTGTATTTTTTCCTGTAATAAATGAACCTTTCGCTTGGATTTTGCATCACTTATTTATATCAATGTTGCACTCATATATATAAATATTCGTTCGAATCTGATATCTCTTTCTTGGTGCGCAAATTTTTATGGCAATCAGTGTGTATTGAATTCTACGGAACATAATTTTTTAAACATTTTTTAAGCGAAGTTAAAATTCACAATTTCTTTGAAAACCTTAAATATTCAAATTTTCCCATAAAATGTATAAGATAAAGTTTAGCAAATTATGTTCGGTAGTTATTTAAATAAAAATAAAAATTTCATATGACACCCATATTGTATGAAGAGATCATGTGACCGACTTCAAAATAAAATATGACATCCATATTTTTCCCAGTGTCAAAATTATAATTTTTAAAGTTATTTTTAATTTATATTTAGCATTGCATTCGCCCTAAAACAGCTTTATTTTTGCGTATTTTCTGTCATCTGTATTCTGAACTAATGCAATTACAATATTTGTGAGTTTAAATGGTCATGAAACTTTGATTATTTCTACAACGAAGCCTAATTGTAACGTATGCAGGATGTAACCAAATCAAGCTGTAAGATGAGTTGTATAAGAAATGCTGACTTTTTGACGCAAAAATATTTAGCTCTATAGTCTGATATATAGGTGGTATGAATGAAATATTCATTACTTTTAAATAAAGAAGCAGCATATTTTACAGCATTGTTTTTTCGATGAACTTTTAAGCATGGAGTTAGAAGGTGCTTCCATGGTTTTTAAGTAAAATGAATTATTATAGTACTGTGGTAATTTTAGAATTATCACCTCTGAATGTATTGCATTTTAGAGATGTTTAGATAAAAGCGCATTGCAATTGGAGAGAGTTTCATACTCAGTGCTTTATGCATGATTGATCTTTCCTATATTTTAAAGAAATTAGGGTAAGAGATTTTAAAGATGTTTAATGAGTTTTGAGGTTTGATTAAAAACATGTGTACATGACATTTAGATACGTATTGTTGTGCCAGCGTGCCTATTTATAGATGCATCTGTATCTTAAATCGTGTTAGAGTTATTGTATACTTTTAGTTTATATAGCGCCAAGTAAGTTAAACGAGTAATTTTATACTTTGACGTGAAGTGTATGGTCGGGGTATATAACTAACATCGGTGCGAGAACTAAAAGTACTAACTATAGTGTGTGCGGTGTTTAGCGCTCGGGGATTGCACTCGGTTGAACCAAGTTCGATTCCCGTCTCTGCCGAAATTATTTACGTGTTCACGCGAAGTACGAATGCGTTAAGTATGTGGCTTCATAAGTCCTCTCGAGTTGTTGGTGGTAGGGGAATGAGGGTACGTTCCCTGTGGATACCGCCCCCACTTGTTCCAATCTAAATTGGGCGACACTTCACAGCCGTTCAAAAACCTCACACCTTTGAGTGGGTCTGGCGGTCTGGGTTAAATGTGAAAAAGAAGTGTTAGATATAACAAGTTTGCAAGTAATTTGTAACACTTTAAAAATCCTTCAATAGTATATAAGTGGATTTTGAATCAGGATATTAATTTTCGAAATATATTGGTTATAGTTTACATATTATACTATTTTGAAATATTTAAGAAAATGTTTTCAATTTTCGATATTTTAAAATTTTAAACTATTGTGAAAATGTTTAAAGAGAACAAGCAACACCGAGATAATATAATGATATGTATTGACCACTGATTAGGTAGTTTTAATTGGCTTGAACTAGATAAGTATCTTTATTGTCTCTTTAATGCTCGCTCACCACCGTTTTGATCCAAGATCTAATTCAGGCATTACCGAAGGTTCCTTTCGAGTTTTCGCTACAACTAGCAAACCAGACCTTATTTTAACACGCAACGTTTTGATCTAGATCTAGAAGACTCTCTAAACAGTTATTGCAGTACTTTATTTGGCATAGTTAGTCATATAGTTAGTCATATAATTATATAATTATAGTCATATAATTAGTCATATAATTATAGTCATATAATTTTGTGATGTTTTGAGTTTATAGATTCAGATTTTTATCATGATAATGTGTTGCTAAAATATGACAATTATCTACTTCATTGTTCACAAGATTTGTTGCTCACAAGATATGCTTATATTCCAGCAAAAACTATGTTTTTTATTACACTTCCCATTTCAAAACACATGCCCATACTGTATTTTATTAAAACTTATTTCAACAAAATACTTGTGAACAGGTAAAAATATGAAGAAATTCTGAGAAAACTGTCGTCCCTCTTAAATAATACAACTAAATTATTAAAGACAATCTCAAAACCATTCTGTTGCAATAGTTGTATTTCTGTTTCAAAGCTATTTTGCCATACTTTAATGAAAGACAGACTTACAAAAGAGCATTTTTTCCCAGAAATTTACTCAATAATATGGCAACACCTGACAGGAAAAATGTATATAAATATTAATATGTTTGAAAGCGTTACTTTTGATATAAAAGTAGTTTCTTAATGCTTTGCTTCAGACATAAGTAAAATGATGAAGACAATTTTGTATTATTAGGATGATTTGTGGAAAATATTTTAAATGGGTGATTTTAATTGTATAAATTTCTGTGTGGATAACATTTTGTATGAATATTTTATCCACATTTCTTACGTACATTAAATGTTTAACAGCTAAAATAGTGTATTTATATTTGGAAAATATATATGTTACCAGCACATTATTTTTGGAATTTTCTTCTAAGGCGATGAAAAGGCTGGTCAATAACAAATTCTTACACTAAACTGATTTTGATAAATTTTCATTGAGAATATGCTTGCAAAATTGAAAGTGGAATTTAAATGTTCATAGCACCCACAATTTGAATTATACCAAATGATATAATTCAAAAATAATAATTATGAATTATACCAATGGTATAATTCAAATGGCATAATAACACATACAGTTTGGATTATATCAAACATTTCATTGGGAAAATGAAAAGTTTGATTAATATCCATGATGTAATTCAAATAGTATAATAGCACCCACAGTTTGAATCATACCATTTGGTATAATTCAAACCGTGGGTGATATAAACATTATACTTTGGCATTATTAAAACTGTGGGGGATTTAAACGTTATACTTTGATAAAATTCAAAATGTGATATAAATGTTATACTTTGGTATAGTCCAAACATTGAATTTCGTTTGAATTAATATAGCGTTTTTTTTTTGTCATTAGAAGTTCTCTAGTGCTCCACTATAATTATATAGGTGCTGCAAGTCCAGAGCACTCGATTCACTCTATGGTTTGTAGTAGCAGCTGTTTGTGTGTATATGAGTAGCAAATGGCTCTAGATCAAAGTTTATCATGCTTAATAGTAGAAATTGTCAGGTCTTGAACCTGAATAATAGTTGGTAAGTACTCCACGTGTGAATCCCAGTAGAGATGTTAAGTCTTATTAAATGTCAGCAAAAGTTATGCTTTTCAGACAGTCTATATTAAATTGTCATTTATACATTAAATAGATCTGCACATATTTTGATTTAATTCTCTTTTTCTCAAAGATAATGGACGTTTCTTGAACTTCTAAATGATGTTGAACTACTCGTATGTCGGAAACAGCGTGCTACATACCATACTGATAGAACCAAATCAAAAAAAGAGCAGGATACCCCTTCACCACGTGGTCGTGAGTGAAACAGGATAGACTCGGGATGAATAACTTGGTGTAATTAATGCATCAAAATTCGAGCTCAAATAAAGTTGGAAGAATCTGTAATATGAGCAGTTTAATTCATCCAAATAATTGGACATTTACATGAAGTAATGAGTAGAATATGTTGCGATTTCATTATATTGTATTTACTACTATCCGGTTGACTGTCAGTTCTGATTATAAATGCAGTATGCTACCCCTTTTGGTCCTTTGTATTTTATGTTTCAACATAAGTATATTAAAATTTGTGCTTTCGTTTTACACGCAATGTTTGTCACCTGCTCACTCTGTGAAAAATGAAATGAAGCATCTAAAATACAATATAATGATTCCACATTTTTCATATTTATTTCACATTCATGTAGCTTACAATTTGTACTGAATTATGAACATATTTTTCACTCATCAATACTCAGCCGCGATATGCACTAAGAAGAAGAACACTTGATGTATTCGGCAACAACTGTGAAAACATTTGCAGTAAAGTACAATCAGTGTTACCAAATGGCTGGTTCAAAGTTTAAGATTGAGTTTAGCCTAAGCTAATATAAAATTGGCTTAGGCTAAACACAATCTTAATAGTCACGGAACAATCCGATTGAATTGCATCTTTAGTTGAGAATCGCTTCAGCGTCTATCAGGAAAGTTCCTTGTATTTTAAGTGTTTTTAAAAAATAGTCGATAACTGCACCGGCAGTATGTGCCACGAGTGTCACGAGTCATCACAGACTTGCTACGAGTCATCACAAACGTACCACGAGCCATCACAAACGTGCCACGAGTCATCACAAACGTGCTACGAGTCATCATTTTGCAAGTCTTAGTAGTAAACGATTATCAGTAAAACTACACATCTGAATTCATGATTAAAAGTAGTTCTGTGGTTAATCCGGTTACGTTAAGTTTTCCTGATTACTATAGTCCTAACTGTCTAAATTTTCAGTTTAGCCAGAAAGTAACTTGCTTAATGGGGAATTTATACCTTGAATATGACGAATAATAACTACATTTCGGGTTTTTATAATGCTTCACTCTTAAGATTATAATTATATATTCGTACTTTATACAGTGTTAATTGTAGTTTTTATTATAGCTATGTAAATACAGTGAGTTTAAAATTTATTTATTACCACAAATTTATTGTCAAAATTTATAGGTCACGAAAGTGAAAATTTTTCATTTAATGCATTCACTGCGCAAAAAAATGCTAATATATTTTTTTTTCTTATTTAAGGGAACATGAAACAAAACAAAATCTTTATTTATTTAATTTAAAAATATATATTTTTCTTCTTGTTTACGCTTTATAATGAATAAAGAATGAAAAATTTCGTTTGGAAATAGAAATAATAGAAATAATAAAAATGTAATACATCTTATTTAAACATTTTGCAAAATATGAAAGAATGTTTTAAATTATATTATTTTTTAATTTGCAGGTTTACAAAAATTATTTCATTTGTAAATAAATATTTTAACACATTATATAAAATCACAAACATTAAATTTATTTAATATTTAATTTAGATAAATGCTTATAGCTGTAAATAAAATGTATAGACTTCCTTATGAGCAAGTAATATTTTAGAAACTTTATATCTTTGATTTGAGTTTTTTAATGGGAAAATGTGGAAGAACTAGAAAAGTATTAAAATAATTTAACTAAAAATTACTAACAAATAAAAGTAAGTTAAAAACATATACTTGAACTTATAAAACATGCATTAAAATACCCCCCAAAAAATTTAGCTAATAGCATTGTATTTGTAAAAGTAGTCAAATTTACTATTCGAAAGTAATATGCCAAAAAATGAAAAAAAAATGGATTACATTTTTATAGTTTTTGCTTCTACGTTTTCTAAACCCACTACTTTTTATAGCAATGGCTATTTTTAAGAATTTTTTTAACACATTTGACATTTTATTTTGTTTTTAAATACTTTATTAAAATTTTTTACTTGAAATATTTTTTGATCATATGTTATAATTTTGTTTGAAACATTCCATGACGGATCCTACGTACTTACATTTATTTCCACAAAATGTGTTTAAAAATAAAGAAGTCATAAGTAAAGAAGCAAAACTGACATGGACAAAGCCATCTCTTCTTAAATAACTCTATAAAATGTTTGAAGACCAATCTCTAAAATGATCCGTGACAAAAGTTAGTTTTTTTGTTTTAAAGCCATTTTGTCATACTTTAAGATATCAAAGATAAAATGGACCAATTTTAAAAGAAGTTATTTTATAAAATTCCTACGCGTGACTGGAAAAGCTTATATAAATCTTAGTCGCCTTAGAAACGATACTTTTGGTTTGAGACCAATTTCTTAATGTTCAATTTCAAACAAATAAAATATATATTTATCATTTGTTTTTATATAAAATATTTAAAATGTGTCAATATACCACACAAAGATTTAGTTTAGTTTATTATTCTAACATTTTCGCTCACATGTTTATTTATTCAGTCATTATGGAAGACATTGTTTGCAAAGAAGGTACCTCGTCATTGTTTCTTGATTTTTGTTCGATTCAAATAAATTTTTGGAGCTAAATACAGTAAGTGACTTGGTGCAAAATAAGGGAAAAAAAATCTGATGTGGGCAACACATGACTTTCCTTATATAATGAAATGAATTTACTACTTTTAGAGTAAAATAAATAGGTTTTTCTTCTAGTAGATACTAATATCCTTTCCAAGATATTGAATTTCGACAATTAGTCGTCTTTTTCATTGATTTAGCGTCATTTTTATCCATTTGGCGAGATTTTCGTTAATTTGGCAACATTTCAAAAAGTCGCCAAGTTGGCGACAATCCGCCAATTTCGTCGCCAAAATCTCGCCAAGCGTTATGGACGAAGAAATAAGTTATATATATATATATATATATATATATATATATATATATATATATATATATATATAACTTATTAGATATTGAATTTTCGACATATATTATATAACTATTATTAAATATTTATATATTATATAACTTATTAGATATTGAATTTTCTACAATTAGTCGTCATTTTTATCTATTTGGCGAGATTTTCGTTAATTTGGCAAAATTTCAAAAAGTCGCCAAGTTGGCGACATTCCGGCAATTTCGTCGCCAAAATCTCGCCAAGCGTTATGAACGAAGAAATAAGTTGTTCTTACAGCAGATAAATTGGCGTTCAAATGTAAAAGTATTACTCAAAGTATCTTTTTTCATGAATGGAACGAGCTAGATCCACGAGAATGATGTCACTCAATTTATCGCATGATATTATATATGAAAAGTGAACAAGTTTCTCAATAGGAAATATTTTTTTTTCTATTTTATATGACTTTTTGATAATTTTTTTGAAAAATGTGTAATATCTCGAGAACGGTTCATGTTAGCATTCTAAAATTTATGTCAATCGTTTTCAAATGAAAAATTACATAAGAAATGTCTATTTGCGTAACTTTAATATTGGTTTTGATTTTTTGACGATTTTTTCAAAATTTCATTCGAAAATTTAGGGGGGTTCTGAACATTCGATTGCGTATAAAAGCAATAGGCTTCCAGTGTTTACAGATTGTGATTTTTGTTCTAAATTTCGTTCGAAATCGGTCCATTCGTTCGTCAGTTATCGTCTCCACAGACCCACTGACACACACACACACACACACACACACACACACATACTTTCACACACACACACACACACACACACACACACACACTCACACACACAGACATCACTTCAAAAATGTTTGATTCGTGATCAGGGATGCTTGAAACGTGCTCTCCCGTCGAAAACTCGAATTCGAATTTTCGACCCCGTCACAATACTTTCCTTATACATTATGTATATAAGGAAAGTAACAATATGAATTGATGCCAAAATGAAAGAAAATCCCACAGTGGTTTTGTAATCGATAGGCTTTCACTTTTCAGTGTGAATAAATCAAAGTCTTAACCACGTGTTTATGAATAAACTATTTAATCGTACTACTGTATGAATTATAATTGGTTGGGTTTTATTCCCCGCCTGTATTTTAAATTTTCTCTTCATTTATTTAAATTTTTGCTTAGCTTTTTTCATATCAATAAAAATTAAAATCTCTTAGTTAAGTCAATGCTACCTTATTTTGGGATTTATCTCTGCCTATTTCCTGAACGTATTTTTTCGTTCATATTTTCTATATATCAATAATATTTCTTATTTGAATTTCGCTTTTAGTAAACTAACCATCACGGAGTTACTTTGGAAATTTTGCAAGTATGCGTTTAAGCTCTGATTTATCGATAAGCTGATGACTTTTTTGAAGCTGGGAAAGGAAATTCAATCATTACCTAAACAGCCATCAACGTGTTCTTTATGTGGATGAGTTTTGATTAAATTTGAATGTTGATTCCCGACTGGTTGTTATCGGGAGAAAACCAGGAACACGCCACTCCCACTTCTAAAGACGGGGATTGAGGCAGCTTTGGTTGTTGTGTGTTCGTGTTTCCGCATGGGGCATAATGAATGGCCGCACATATGTTATGTATCTTTAAGAGTGGCTTGGAAGCCTGCCTTAAAAACAGAGATGCCATCCTGGTCTTTTATGTATGGATTTTCTGAAAATATTTTGCCTTGGATTTTTGTAGATGCAACCGGCCCTACCATGCTGAAAACCCCGTTCTCGTTAGATCACCGAAGTAAAGCAGCATCGGGCGCGGTTAGTGCCTGGGTGGATGACCACCTGGCAACACCGCGTGCTGTTGGCACATTTCGGGCGCGGTAGCCCGGTGTTTTACGCGCTGGATTTGCACGCTGCCACAACTGCCGCCGTGTTCATACGGAGTACACGTTAAACATGTGTGTCCTAAGTAAAAATCAAGTAAAGAATATTAAACTGTTACAATACTATCGTTCTTTATAGTCAGTCTGTTTTTATAACATTACTAATAATTTTGTTCCTTTGTTATTCAAAACTACTTTAGTTTATAATTAATGTCAACAAGCAGAATAAAATTGACGGGTTTCGCCGGACTATACACAACGCGATAGGTATACTAATATAGATGCGTATATTGACGCCATTTTTGCTTTCCCATACGTAGTATTGAGAACGTATTGCTTTCAATAAAATTTTCATCTCAAGATTTTGAGGTCAATATATGTTTTAAGACCCCATGAATAAGTCTTGACTATGTTTGGAGTGATGTCCATTTGTCTGTATGTATGTGGTCAATTTCTTGGTACATGTTAGAGGCAACAAATATTAATGGACTCTCACGGATCTTTATATCCGGCTTTGTTATCAACATATCTAGAACAAGATAGAAGGTTTTGAAACTCGAGCAAAATCTTCGAAATTTATTTGAAATTTTATATTTTCTTAATATGGCAGCATAGGATAAAATTTGACATAATCATGTATAAAAGGGTTTTTTTAATAACTCAATGATTACGATACTTTATAGTTTAACAAGCTATTATTGTAATCATTTGGGCACATAATACCGATTCTTCCAAAAAATGTCTTATAGAATTTGAAAAAAAAACTGCTAAAAATAGATTCTGGTATGAGATAGTAGAGTTGAAACAGACCAGTTTATATATTAATGTATCATGATTCCACAAATATACATACCGACATACCGAACCACCGACACAGATGTATTGAAACACTGTGAATTCAATTAAGCAATGATGTTTCTGTCACTGTGAGTGAACAATATTATCGTGAAAACATTAAAACTCGTTGTCTACTTTAAATCAGTTTCTGGTTCATTTGCTTTGAAATTACGCTCATAGATAACAAACCTTTTCTAAAACTTTCTTCATCCTCAGTGCCAAGCTATCCTTTGGAAGAAACTACGTTTTGGAAGAAATTATTTTGGTGTGTTTTGGAAGTTCTTTTTAAAAGTTGTGTTTTGTTTTTCGAATGTGTAATTCTGGAGAAGAGTTTGGACAAGGGAATTTCATAAATGACAACAACACATTTTTAATATAAAAACATCGATTTTATTTACTGCAAGATCTCTAATAATGCATTTGTACTTCATTTTTTAGTACTAAAATCTGTCCGAAATGTATCTATCTATTTTTTATATCTGTATTTGGAAATTGTCTTTTAAAGTTTGTTTACTATAGAAAAAAGACATATTTGTGTGGCATCAATGAATAATTCAGCGTTTTGAAATTGAATCCGTAAAATCTCTCAAACGGAAAATTGACATTTAAATTCAAGCAATTGTTTAAAGTGGCTTACTGTCAGAATTCCAGATAACATTTCAAAATCAATTTTAGTTATGAATAATTCAAATACTCACAAAATATATTGCGGGAAATTACATTTTAATACAGGATATTTTATGAAAGATTATCAAATGTGGATTTTTTGACCGACATTTTCATTTAAATTAATGCATTTTTCTCTTTTAAGTATGTAGGAATTTACCATGAGTTAATTACTAAGTATTTTATACTTCAATGTAAATCTAGAAATGCTTATATTTTGAGAAATATAAGTACTTTCCTCGGGATTCAAAAAATATGTTTTTCAGAAAATAAATATTATTTAAAATTAAAGTTTTCCTGTATCGTGGGGTGAAAAGTGTAGATTCATTACAGAAACAGTGCAATTATTACAGAACAGTGCAATACTTATAGCGGTCTACATTAGTTTGCAAATTTTAATAAAATCAGTTATTTTTCAAATTAGTTATTTTTCGACATAGCAGAGAGGCAGAAATATCAAACTAAATGCATTTCAAAAATAAAAATTTTAATAATTTAAATTATTAAAAAATATAAAATCTGAAATTTTTGTCAGAAATTAATTTCATTTTTTAGGAGTTATATTTGAATTTTCCTAACAGTTACTCCCTTCTAAGTAACACAAATTTCAATTCGACTGCACTCAATAATAAACAACATTGACAATTGCGAACGTTGACAACATACACCACTATTTTGCCACTACTTGTAGAATAATTTTTCATATAATTCTCTGATGGCAGACATATAAAAATAAGGTCACTACAGTTGTTTCAAAGGCGTTATGAATCCTCATCTTCAATTTAGAAGGTGTCGTTCATATTTCGTAATGGAAAAAGTATATTTTGCGCAATTGTACTTCGTATATGGACAAATTCACACAGCTTTCTCTGACTTGCTGATGAGTACATATATAGCCTACATGGAATGGTTACAATCACATTATTTTCATATAAGCTATGATGGAAATACGAAAATTTATATTGGCATATATTGGAATCAAGTCCGACCTTATAGTATTAAGATTACGGAGATATTTTCAATATATTATTAGTGTTGTACGCGTCCTAAAAACGATTTAATTTTGCTTAATTTCTGTGCATCTACATTCGGAAGCAATGCAATTAAAATATATTCGAGTTTAAATGATGATCAAACTTTGATTATTTCTATAACGAAGCCTAATTTTCACTAATAGAGAATGTAAACGTATAAAGGTGTAGGATGTGTTGTATAAGAATTGCTGAATTTCTTTAACACAGAATTATTTAGCTCTTTGAGTTTAAAATATAGATGAAATGAATCAAACGTTAATTGATTTTACAGAGAGAACAGAATATTGTATTGCAAACTTTTTCAGTGAAGTTTTGAGCATAGAGATAAATTACGTTTACCTCCATGGTTTAAATTTTTAAATAAAACAAATTACTCTAGTATTGTGATGAATGAAAGGAATAGAATAAAATTGTATGAATGATATATTTGCAGCTTTTACGTAGAGAGTCAGGTGATTTATATTTCAATGACGTCATTTGAATAAAGTTTATTTTTTCAATGAAGTTTTAAGTTTTCAAATGTAATAAGTTATTGTATTATTGGGATTATTTTAGAAGTATTACCGCTGAATGTATCGCATTTCAGAGATGTTTAAACAAGACGACTTATATGTCAATGACGTCATTTGAATAACATTAATTTTTTTTCGATGGAGTTTTAAGATTTCAAATATAATAAATTAATGTATTATTGTGATAATTTTATAAATATTACCTCTGAATATATCGCATTTCAGAGATGTTTAAATAAAATTGCATTGCAGTTGGGAAGTGTTTCAAAATCAATGCTTTATGCATGATTGCTCTTTCTTGTTTTCATATTATAAAAAGTAAAATACCAGATGTTTAGAAAACTATGTATATAAAGTCGTGATGCTACTAACACATGAACTTCGCAACAAGGAGAAAAATTTTGATTTAATGTTAAAATGCTAACTAAAATATGTGTTTTTTATACACTGATCCGTTCAAAAATATAATAATCTGATCACTGCGAGAAAAATAAAAATTTAATATCTCGAGAACGACACGATGTAACTCTCAAACAATTAGGTCAATACTTTTGATATGAATAAAATCTATGGTTCGGAGTCTGGCCGAAATTGGCGCTGCACGGAAAATGTAAACAATTTGGACATTTATAGCTTTGAACCCAATAGTTAAAATAAGTTTGTTTTACAGAAAATTGTTTTATAGAAATAGCGTACCATTTAAATACATAAAAAATTATGTTAATACTTTAATATTTTGAACTTTTTTTTGAAAAAATAAAAAGGTTTTGTACGAGCGAGTTTTAGTTTCATTTTGATAAATTTCACTCGAAATATATTTTACTATAAACGATAAATACAATCAGACAAATACAAAAATTGTCTGTGAAAATATGTGTATCTGTCTGACCTTTTGCACGATAACTGCCGTAAAAATGATTTTATCAAAAGGAAATTTTTGTATGTTATTCAGACGGTCTGTGGAACATATGGAAATGTAAATGAATAATATCAGCCAATTAGTTTTGGATTGAACCCGGGTTGAAGAAGTGAAATACACTCATTGCCATAAAAATTTGCGCACCAGGGAGTAATTGCAAGATCGTAATTAAACTTAGTACGTGATATACAAATGATTAGAAATACAGCGTGATTGCACATTACGTAATGCCACTAGAGATAATTGAATTTTGTTCTCCCTGGCGCAGAAAAATGTACGCAGAGAGTTTTTGCCAGTGCTTAATCTGTTGCAGAGAGACGCTTTTTCATTAGGGATGCCGTTACGCGGCCCTCGAAGACAATATGATCAGCTGTCAAAGTTCGAGAGGGGAAGAATCATCGGGATGATGGAAGCTGAGTGGTCAGCTTGGCCAGTAGCCCGCCACCTAGTTCGTTCTGATATTACTGTAAGGAGGTGTTGGGACCAGTGGATGAGAGAGAGGTTGCATACACGGCGGCCAGGTTTAGAACGCCCTCAGCAGACCAATAGACGAGAATACCGTCAATTCAAACGACGCTCAAGCACAGCGCCAACTGCATCAGTATTCGCCATCCTGACACAGGCAGTACCTTCACTACGGGCCCCTGTGCCTGTCCGACCCATCGCGAGGCGCCTGGCTGAAGTACATTTGGTATCGCGGCGCCCATTACGTGTGCTGTCAATGACACTCACAGTCTCCTGCGTTTGGAGTGATGTCGCGCTCGACGAGATTGGACCGCAACCGAATGGAATCAGGTCGTCTTCAGCGACGAATCGAGATTCAATTTAGGTAGTGATGACAGCCGTGCATGTGTGTGGAGGCCCCGTGGTGGAAGCATAAATCCTACCCTCGCTTTACAGCGGCACACCTCTCCCATAGCTGGTGTGATGGTATGGGGTGCCGTCGCACAGCATTCGGTCACTTCTAATATTGATCCACGGAACCATGACAGCCCAGCAATACGTTCGTGACATCCTTCAGCCTCATGTGTTGCCACTCATTGCAGGGCTCCCAGGAGGCATTTTCTACAGGAGAATGCTATGCCACACACAGCAAGGGTGTCACAGGAATTCCTTCGCCATATTACAACCCTCTCTAGCCTGCCCGTTTCCCAGATTTGTCACCGATCGATCATGTCAGGAAACACTTTTGACGGCAAGTTGGACAACCTACGAGTTTGGGCGAGCTGGAGGCGCGTTTACAACAAGATGACGCAAGACAACAGATGACGCAAGACAACATGCGGAACCTGTATGCTTCAATGCCCGCCCGTATCGTATTGTGTATTCACTCTAGAGGTGGACCAACAGAGTACTAGAACCTCCATTCATTTGTATTTTTTCCTGTAATAAATGAACCTTTCGCTTGGATTTTGCATCACTTATTTATATCAATGTTGCACTCATATATATAAATATTCGTTCGAATCTGATATCTCTTTCTTGGTGCGCAAATTTTTATGGCAATCAGTGTGTATTGAATTCTACGGAACATAATTTTTTAAACATTTTTTAAGCGAAGTTAAAATTCACAATTTCTTTGAAAACCTTAAATATTCAAATTTTCCCATAAAATGTATAAGATAAAGTTTAGCAAATTATGTTCGGTAGTTATTTAAATAAAAATAAAAATTTCATATGACACCCATATTGTATGAAGAGATCATGTGACCGACTTCAAAATAAAATATGACATCCATATTTTTCCCAGTGTCAAAATTATAATTTTTAAAGTTATTTTTAATTTATATTTAGCATTGCATTCGCCCTAAAACAGCTTTATTTTTGCGTATTTTCTGTCATCTGTATTCTGAACTAATGCAATTACAATATTTGTGAGTTTAAATGGTCATGAAACTTTGATTATTTCTACAACGAAGCCTAATTGTAACGTATGCAGGATGTAACCAAATCAAGCTGTAAGATGAGTTGTATAAGAAATGCTGACTTTTTGACGCAAAAATATTTAGCTCTATAGTCTGATATATAGGTGGTATGAATGAAATATTCATTACTTTTAAATAAAGAAGCAGCATATTTTACAGCATTGTTTTTTCGATGAACTTTTAAGCATGGAGTTAGAAGGTGCTTCCATGGTTTTTAAGTAAAATGAATTATTATAGTACTGTGGTAATTTTAGAATTATCACCTCTGAATGTATTGCATTTTAGAGATGTTTAGATAAAAGCGCATTGCAATTGGAGAGAGTTTCATACTCAGTGCTTTATGCATGATTGATCTTTCCTATATTTTAAAGAAATTAGGGTAAGAGATTTTAAAGATGTTTAATGAGTTTTGAGGTTTGATTAAAAACATGTGTACATGACATTTAGATACGTATTGTTGTGCCAGCGTGCCTATTTATAGATGCATCTGTATCTTAAATCGTGTTAGAGTTATTGTATACTTTTAGTTTATATAGCGCCAAGTAAGTTAAACGAGTAATTTTATACTTTGACGTGAAGTGTATGGTCGGGGTATATAACTAACATCGGTGCGAGAACTAAAAGTACTAACTATAGTGTGTGCGGTGTTTAGCGCTCGGGGATTGCACTCGGTTGAACCAAGTTCGATTCCCGTCTCTGCCGAAATTATTTACGTGTTCACGCGAAGTACGAATGCGTTAAGTATGTGGCTTCATAAGTCCTCTCGAGTTGTTGGTGGTAGGGGAATGAGGGTACGTTCCCTGTGGATACCGCCCCCACTTGTTCCAATCTAAATTGGGCGACACTTCACAGCCGTTCAAAAACCTCACACCTTTGAGTGGGTCTGGCGGTCTGGGTTAAATGTGAAAAAGAAGTGTTAGATATAACAAGTTTGCAAGTAATTTGTAACACTTTAAAAATCCTTCAATAGTATATAAGTGGATTTTGAATCAGGATATTAATTTTCGAAATATATTGGTTATAGTTTACATATTATACTATTTTGAAATATTTAAGAAAATGTTTTCAATTTTCGATATTTTAAAATTTTAAACTATTGTGAAAATGTTTAAAGAGAACAAGCAACACCGAGATAATATAATGATATGTATTGACCACTGATTAGGTAGTTTTAATTGGCTTGAACTAGATAAGTATCTTTATTGTCTCTTTAATGCTCGCTCACCACCGTTTTGATCCAAGATCTAATTCAGGCATTACCGAAGGTTCCTTTCGAGTTTTCGCTACAACTAGCAAACCAGACCTTATTTTAACACGCAACGTTTTGATCTAGATCTAGAAGACTCTCTAAACAGTTATTGCAGTACTTTATTTGGCATAGTTAGTCATATAGTTAGTCATATAATTATATAATTATAGTCATATAATTAGTCATATAATTATAGTCATATAATTTTGTGATGTTTTGAGTTTATAGATTCAGATTTTTATCATGATAATGTGTTGCTAAAATATGACAATTATCTACTTCATTGTTCACAAGATTTGTTGCTCACAAGATATGCTTATATTCCAGCAAAAACTATGTTTTTTATTACACTTCCCATTTCAAAACACATGCCCATACTGTATTTTATTAAAACTTATTTCAACAAAATACTTGTGAACAGGTAAAAATATGAAGAAATTCTGAGAAAACTGTCGTCCCTCTTAAATAATACAACTAAATTATTAAAGACAATCTCAAAACCATTCTGTTGCAATAGTTGTATTTCTGTTTCAAAGCTATTTTGCCATACTTTAATGAAAGACAGACTTACAAAAGAGCATTTTTTCCCAGAAATTTACTCAATAATATGGCAACACCTGACAGGAAAAATGTATATAAATATTAATATGTTTGAAAGCGTTACTTTTGATATAAAAGTAGTTTCTTAATGCTTTGCTTCAGACATAAGTAAAATGATGAAGACAATTTTGTATTATTAGGATGATTTGTGGAAAATATTTTAAATGGGTGATTTTAATTGTATAAATTTCTGTGTGGATAACATTTTGTATGAATATTTTATCCACATTTCTTACGTACATTAAATGTTTAACAGCTAAAATAGTGTATTTATATTTGGAAAATATATATGTTACCAGCACATTATTTTTGGAATTTTCTTCTAAGGCGATGAAAAGGCTGGTCAATAACAAATTCTTACACTAAACTGATTTTGATAAATTTTCATTGAGAATATGCTTGCAAAATTGAAAGTGGAATTTAAATGTTCATAGCACCCACAATTTGAATTATACCAAATGATATAATTCAAAAATAATAATTATGAATTATACCAATGGTATAATTCAAATGGCATAATAACACATACAGTTTGGATTATATCAAACATTTCATTGGGAAAATGAAAAGTTTGATTAATATCCATGATGTAATTCAAATAGTATAATAGCACCCACAGTTTGAATCATACCATTTGGTATAATTCAAACCGTGGGTGATATAAACATTATACTTTGGCATTATTAAAACTGTGGGGGATTTAAACGTTATACTTTGATAAAATTCAAAATGTGATATAAATGTTATACTTTGGTATAGTCCAAACATTGAATTTCGTTTGAATTAATATAGCGTTTTTTTTTTGTCATTAGAAGTTCTCTAGTGCTCCACTATAATTATATAGGTGCTGCAAGTCCAGAGCACTCGATTCACTCTATGGTTTGTAGTAGCAGCTGTTTGTGTGTATATGAGTAGCAAATGGCTCTAGATCAAAGTTTATCATGCTTAATAGTAGAAATTGTCAGGTCTTGAACCTGAATAATAGTTGGTAAGTACTCCACGTGTGAATCCCAGTAGAGATGTTAAGTCTTATTAAATGTCAGCAAAAGTTATGCTTTTCAGACAGTCTATATTAAATTGTCATTTATACATTAAATAGATCTGCACATATTTTGATTTAATTCTCTTTTTCTCAAAGATAATGGACGTTTCTTGAACTTCTAAATGATGTTGAACTACTCGTATGTCGGAAACAGCGTGCTACATACCATACTGATAGAACCAAATCAAAAAAAGAGCAGGATACCCCTTCACCACGTGGTCGTGAGTGAAACAGGATAGACTCGGGATGAATAACTTGGTGTAATTAATGCATCAAAATTCGAGCTCAAATAAAGTTGGAAGAATCTGTAATATGAGCAGTTTAATTCATCCAAATAATTGGACATTTACATGAAGTAATGAGTAGAATATGTTGCGATTTCATTATATTGTATTTACTACTATCCGGTTGACTGTCAGTTCTGATTATAAATGCAGTATGCTACCCCTTTTGGTCCTTTGTATTTTATGTTTCAACATAAGTATATTAAAATTTGTGCTTTCGTTTTACACGCAATGTTTGTCACCTGCTCACTCTGTGAAAAATGAAATGAAGCATCTAAAATACAATATAATGATTCCACATTTTTCATATTTATTTCACATTCATGTAGCTTACAATTTGTACTGAATTATGAACATATTTTTCACTCATCAATACTCAGCCGCGATATGCACTAAGAAGAAGAACACTTGATGTATTCGGCAACAACTGTGAAAACATTTGCAGTAAAGTACAATCAGTGTTACCAAATGGCTGGTTCAAAGTTTAAGATTGAGTTTAGCCTAAGCTAATATAAAATTGGCTTAGGCTAAACACAATCTTAATAGTCACGGAACAATCCGATTGAATTGCATCTTTAGTTGAGAATCGCTTCAGCGTCTATCAGGAAAGTTCCTTGTATTTTAAGTGTTTTTAAAAAATAGTCGATAACTGCACCGGCAGTATGTGCCACGAGTGTCACGAGTCATCACAGACTTGCTACGAGTCATCACAAACGTACCACGAGCCATCACAAACGTGCCACGAGTCATCACAAACGTGCTACGAGTCATCATTTTGCAAGTCTTAGTAGTAAACGATTATCAGTAAAACTACACATCTGAATTCATGATTAAAAGTAGTTCTGTGGTTAATCCGGTTACGTTAAGTTTTCCTGATTACTATAGTCCTAACTGTCTAAATTTTCAGTTTAGCCAGAAAGTAACTTGCTTAATGGGGAATTTATACCTTGAATATGACGAATAATAACTACATTTCGGGTTTTTATAATGCTTCACTCTTAAGATTATAATTATATATTCGTACTTTATACAGTGTTAATTGTAGTTTTTATTATAGCTATGTAAATACAGTGAGTTTAAAATTTATTTATTACCACAAATTTATTGTCAAAATTTATAGGTCACGAAAGTGAAAATTTTTCATTTAATGCATTCACTGCGCAAAAAAATGCTAATATATTTTTTTTTCTTATTTAAGGGAACATGAAACAAAACAAAATCTTTATTTATTTAATTTAAAAATATATATTTTTCTTCTTGTTTACGCTTTATAATGAATAAAGAATGAAAAATTTCGTTTGGAAATAGAAATAATAGAAATAATAAAAATGTAATACATCTTATTTAAACATTTTGCAAAATATGAAAGAATGTTTTAAATTATATTATTTTTTAATTTGCAGGTTTACAAAAATTATTTCATTTGTAAATAAATATTTTAACACATTATATAAAATCACAAACATTAAATTTATTTAATATTTAATTTAGATAAATGCTTATAGCTGTAAATAAAATGTATAGACTTCCTTATGAGCAAGTAATATTTTAGAAACTTTATATCTTTGATTTGAGTTTTTTAATGGGAAAATGTGGAAGAACTAGAAAAGTATTAAAATAATTTAACTAAAAATTACTAACAAATAAAAGTAAGTTAAAAACATATACTTGAACTTATAAAACATGCATTAAAATACCCCCCAAAAAATTTAGCTAATAGCATTGTATTTGTAAAAGTAGTCAAATTTACTATTCGAAAGTAATATGCCAAAAAATGAAAAAAAAATGGATTACATTTTTATAGTTTTTGCTTCTACGTTTTCTAAACCCACTACTTTTTATAGCAATGGCTATTTTTAAGAATTTTTTTAACACATTTGACATTTTATTTTGTTTTTAAATACTTTATTAAAATTTTTTACTTGAAATATTTTTTGATCATATGTTATAATTTTGTTTGAAACATTCCATGACGGATCCTACGTACTTACATTTATTTCCACAAAATGTGTTTAAAAATAAAGAAGTCATAAGTAAAGAAGCAAAACTGACATGGACAAAGCCATCTCTTCTTAAATAACTCTATAAAATGTTTGAAGACCAATCTCTAAAATGATCCGTGACAAAAGTTAGTTTTTTTGTTTTAAAGCCATTTTGTCATACTTTAAGATATCAAAGATAAAATGGACCAATTTTAAAAGAAGTTATTTTATAAAATTCCTACGCGTGACTGGAAAAGCTTATATAAATCTTAGTCGCCTTAGAAACGATACTTTTGGTTTGAGACCAATTTCTTAATGTTCAATTTCAAACAAATAAAATATATATTTATCATTTGTTTTTATATAAAATATTTAAAATGTGTCAATATACCACACAAAGATTTAGTTTAGTTTATTATTCTAACATTTTCGCTCACATGTTTATTTATTCAGTCATTATGGAAGACATTGTTTGCAAAGAAGGTACCTCGTCATTGTTTCTTGATTTTTGTTCGATTCAAATAAATTTTTGGAGCTAAATACAGTAAGTGACTTGGTGCAAAATAAGGGAAAAAAAATCTGATGTGGGCAACACATGACTTTCCTTATATAATGAAATGAATTTACTACTTTTAGAGTAAAATAAATAGGTTTTTCTTCTAGTAGATACTAATATCCTTTCCAAGATATTGAATTTCGACAATTAGTCGTCTTTTTCATTGATTTAGCGTCATTTTTATCCATTTGGCGAGATTTTCGTTAATTTGGCAACATTTCAAAAAGTCGCCAAGTTGGCGACAATCCGCCAATTTCGTCGCCAAAATCTCGCCAAGCGTTATGGACGAAGAAATAAGTTATATATATATATATATATATATATATATATATATATATATATATATATATATATATAACTTATTAGATATTGAATTTTCGACATATATTATATAACTATTATTAAATATTTATATATTATATAACTTATTAGATATTGAATTTTCTACAATTAGTCGTCATTTTTATCTATTTGGCGAGATTTTCGTTAATTTGGCAAAATTTCAAAAAGTCGCCAAGTTGGCGACATTCCGGCAATTTCGTCGCCAAAATCTCGCCAAGCGTTATGAACGAAGAAATAAGTTGTTCTTACAGCAGATAAATTGGCGTTCAAATGTAAAAGTATTACTCAAAGTATCTTTTTTCATGAATGGAACGAGCTAGATCCACGAGAATGATGTCACTCAATTTATCGCATGATATTATATATGAAAAGTGAACAAGTTTCTCAATAGGAAATATTTTTTTTTCTATTTTATATGACTTTTTGATAATTTTTTTGAAAAATGTGTAATATCTCGAGAACGGTTCATGTTAGCATTCTAAAATTTATGTCAATCGTTTTCAAATGAAAAATTACATAAGAAATGTCTATTTGCGTAACTTTAATATTGGTTTTGATTTTTTGACGATTTTTTCAAAATTTCATTCGAAAATTTAGGGGGGTTCTGAACATTCGATTGCGTATAAAAGCAATAGGCTTCCAGTGTTTACAGATTGTGATTTTTGTTCTAAATTTCGTTCGAAATCGGTCCATTCGTTCGTCAGTTATCGTCTCCACAGACCCACTGACACACACACACACACACACACACACACACACATACTTTCACACACACACACACACACACACACACACACACACTCACACACACAGACATCACTTCAAAAATGTTTGATTCGTGATCAGGGATGCTTGAAACGTGCTCTCCCGTCGAAAACTCGAATTCGAATTTTCGACCCCGTCACAATACTTTCCTTATACATTATGTATATAAGGAAAGTAACAATATGAATTGATGCCAAAATGAAAGAAAATCCCACAGTGGTTTTGTAATCGATAGGCTTTCACTTTTCAGTGTGAATAAATCAAAGTCTTAACCACGTGTTTATGAATAAACTATTTAATCGTACTACTGTATGAATTATAATTGGTTGGGTTTTATTCCCCGCCTGTATTTTAAATTTTCTCTTCATTTATTTAAATTTTTGCTTAGCTTTTTTCATATCAATAAAAATTAAAATCTCTTAGTTAAGTCAATGCTACCTTATTTTGGGATTTATCTCTGCCTATTTCCTGAACGTATTTTTTCGTTCATATTTTCTATATATCAATAATATTTCTTATTTGAATTTCGCTTTTAGTAAACTAACCATCACGGAGTTACTTTGGAAATTTTGCAAGTATGCGTTTAAGCTCTGATTTATCGATAAGCTGATGACTTTTTTGAAGCTGGGAAAGGAAATTCAATCATTACCTAAACAGCCATCAACGTGTTCTTTATGTGGATGAGTTTTGATTAAATTTGAATGTTGATTCCCGACTGGTTGTTATCGGGAGAAAACCAGGAACACGCCACTCCCACTTCTAAAGACGGGGATTGAGGCAGCTTTGGTTGTTGTGTGTTCGTGTTTCCGCATGGGGCATAATGAATGGCCGCACATATGTTATGTATCTTTAAGAGTGGCTTGGAAGCCTGCCTTAAAAACAGAGATGCCATCCTGGTCTTTTATGTATGGATTTTCTGAAAATATTTTGCCTTGGATTTTTGTAGATGCAACCGGCCCTACCATGCTGAAAACCCCGTTCTCGTTAGATCACCGAAGTAAAGCAGCATCGGGCGCGGTTAGTGCCTGGGTGGATGACCACCTGGCAACACCGCGTGCTGTTGGCACATTTCGGGCGCGGTAGCCCGGTGTTTTACGCGCTGGATTTGCACGCTGCCACAACTGCCGCCGTGTTCATACGGAGTACACGTTAAACATGTGTGTCCGTAAGTCCTTCCGAGAGGTTGGTGGTAGGGGAAGGGGGGTACGGTCCCTGTGGATGCCTCCCCACTGGGTTCCAGTCTAAATTTTGTAGCACTTCCCGGCCGTCCAAACGGTTGCCTGACATCTTTCTGGTAGGTCGGACGGTCTGGGTCTCAACAACAACAACCAGCTTCACTGATCGCAGCTGGTTGACAACTTTCTGAAAATTAAGGGCATTCGGCGAATAAAGTATCCATCCAGATACCGTCATCTCAACCCCATCAAACATATGGATGTTGCATTAAAACAATTTTTTCATAAGAACATATTTTCAATTGAGCGACACATATACGACTGGTGTAATTGAATTTTACTCTTTTAAATTTCCAATAAATAAATGAAAAGATACAAGTGACCTGCCATGTATTGACCATTTTGATGTTCAGATTGTGAACCTTCGTATGTTGCTTCTTTTACATTTAAAAATATAATAATATTGTTGTTTTCTAAAAATCTTGTTGTAGTATTTAGATTTCCACTACGAAAATAAGTCTGATAAATATATAAATATTTACATATATAGAGAAACTTACTCTAAAAGCCTTTAATTGTAAGAGATGAAATTTTCAGACTTTTCTGTATAGCAAAAACTTCATAGAAACTGTAGTGCTTATACATAATTTTTATCTGGAATAAATTTCAAAAATAAAAGAGTGTGGAAAAATAAATCACTATATGTAATTGTCTTGCGTGTGTAACGTGCTTATGTCTTTCCAAACCATCCCGGAACCCAACGGTGAATTATAAGACTGATTCCTGATAAAAGTATACTATCATCCACGGTACAGATCTTAAATGAATTGTATTTTGTGTTTTACCACCCTCCGAGGGCGGAAAAAAGAAGATTTGAAAAGTCATTCCAGACCATCTGAAAGACCTCTGGTGACTATATTACGGATCCTGACGGAACCAGGTTTTAAAATTTTCACCCGGGACTGAACAAAAGGTGGGAATGTGGTGAAGTCTTTCAGAATCTTATCGAAGCCCCCCCCTCTGCTTTCACATACACATCGGAGACATAAACTGAAGAAACTCGACAATGTCACATAACCTATCTGTCACATAACCTAAGCCGCAGGTTATGTGACAATGTCATGTAACCTAACTCGACAATATCACATAACCATTTTTAATTCTGACAATTATTTCTGACGCTAAACATCATACATTTTTAAACAAAATGAAACATTTTTTTTAAATGTGATACAGCCTCATGATTTAAGGGTTTCAGTTTCCTTGTCGTTGACAGATGTAAATACTAGTCTTTGATAAAATGCAATTTTTCAAAAACCAAAAAATCACCCATTTTCCTCCCCTAAATAATCTTGAACTATACTATTATTTACATTAATTGCTTACTTTTCTAAATTTCGATAGTCTAAATTTCTATTTATGTACTTTCAATTTATTTTTGTATGCTTACTTGCATAAGTTGATAAATATTATCAGACATAGATAATTGTCCGATGAGATTTATACTCCCACACCGAATGCTACTGAAATCGAAGCATTAAATCACTAGAGCGTGATTAAAAGCTTCGATTTCATCCAATAGAATAATATGCGTTAAACCCAAGTCCGAATTCCACTGGAATGGAACCGATATAAATTCTGCAGATTATTCTACACATTATCTTCGGTCACAGTGATTATTATGATTGATTATACGAAGAAGATATTTGAGACTATATAGCCGTAAGAGAAGAATGGGTTGATTTCTAATGCGTTTGAGTTATATTATAAATGGCCTAATATCTGATATTGCGAAATTTGTATTAAGTTGTATTTCAAATTTAATTCACTAGAGTATTGTTGTTGAGACCCAGACCGTCCGACCTACCAGAAAGGTGCAAGGTAACTGTTTGGACGGCCGGGAAGAGCCACCCAATTGAGACCGGAACCCGGGGAGGCATCCACAGGGACGGTACCCTCCTTCCCCTACCACCAACCGTTCGGAAGGACTTACGGACCCACAGGTTTAAAGTGATCGTACCCCGTGTGAACACAGCGGCAATTTTGGCAGCTGTAGGAATCGAAACCGGGCCTACAGAGTGCAATTCCCACGCGCTAATCACTGGGCTACCGCTCCCAATTAACTAGTGTGTTGTTGTTGAGACCCAGACCGTCCGACCTACCAGAAAGGTGTTGTTGTTGTTGTTGAGACCCAGACCGTCCGACCTACCAGAAAGGTGTAAGGTAACTGTATGGACGGCCGGGAAGTGCCACCCAATTTAGACCGGAACCCAGTGGGGGAGGCATCCACAGGGACCGTACCCTCCTTCCCCTACCACCAACCTCTCGGAAAGACTTACGGACCCACATGTTTAACGTGATCGTACTCCGCATGAACACGGCGGCATTTGTGGCAGCGTGCAAATCTAGCGCGCAAAACACGGGGATACCGCACCCGAGATGGCCAACAGCACGCGGCGTTCCGAGGTGGTCACCCACCAAGTACTAACCGCGCCCGATGCTGCTTGACTTCGGTGATCTAACGAGAACCGGTGTTTTCAGCACGGTACGGCCATTGGCCCTTACCAGAAAGGTGTAAGGTAACTGTTTGGACGGCCGGGAAGTGCCACCTAATTTAGACCGGAACCCAGTGGTGGAGGCATCCACAGGGACCGTACCTTCCTTCCCCTACCACCAACCTCTCGGAAGGACATACGGACCCACATGTTTAAGGTGATCGTACTCCGCGTGAACACGGCGACAGTTTTGGCAGCTGTAGGAATCGAAACCGGGCCTACAGAGTGCAATTCCCACGCGCTAATCACTGGGCTACCGCTCCCAATTAACTAGTGTGTTGTTGTTGAGACCCAGACCGTCCGACCTACCAGAAAGGTGTTGTTGTTGTTGTTGAGACCCAGACCGTCCGACCTACCAGAAAGGTGTAAGGTAACTGTATGGACGGCCGGGAAGTGCCACCCAATTTAGACCGGAACCCAGTGGTGGAGGCATCCACAGGGACCGTACCTTCCTTCCCCTACCACCAACCTCTCGGAAGGACATACGGACCCACATGTTTAAGGTGATCGTACCCCGTGTGAACACAGCGGCAATTTTGGCAGCTGTAGGAATCGAAACCGGGCCTACAGAGTGCAATTCCCACGCGCTAATCACTGGGCTACCGCTCCCAATTAACTAGTGTGTTGTTGTTGAGACCCAGACCGTCCGACCTACCAGAAAGGTGTTGTTGTTGTTGTTGAGACCCAGACCGTCCGACCTACCAGAAAGGTGTAAGGTAACTGTATGGACGGCCGGGAAGTGCCACCCAATTTAGACCGGAACCCAGTGGGGGAGGCATCCACAGGGACCGTACCCTCCTTCCCCTACCACCAACCTCTCGGAAAGACTTACGGACCCACATGTTTAACGTGATCGTACTCCGCATGAACACGGCGGCATTTGTGGCAGCGTGCAAATCTAGCGCGCAAAACACGGGGATACCGCACCCGAGATGGCCAACAGCACGCGGCGTTCCGAGGTGGTCACCCACCAAGTACTAACCGCGCCCGATGCTGCTTGACTTCGGTGATCTAACGAGAACCGGTGTTTTCAGCACGGTACGGCCATTGGCCCTTACCAGAAAGGTGTAAGGTAACTGTTTGGACGGCCGGGAAGTGCCACCTAATTTAGACCGGAACCCAGTGGTGGAGGCATCCACAGGGACCGTACCTTCCTTCCCCTACCACCAACCTCTCGGAAGGACATACGGACCCACATGTTTAAGGTGATCGTACTCCGCGTGAACACGGCGACAGTTTTGGCAGTGGCTGGAATCGATCCCGGGCAATTAACTAGTGTGTGGTTCAACTCGACTTTCTCATACAAAAATTCTTTTTTTATTATATTTCACAAGAAAACATATGAAAAATCGGTACCGTGGGTCCAAATGATGACAACTATAGCATGTAACTCTTCAAATAAACGGTTTATTTTTTTTTGCGATTGATACTATACATGACAATATACCCCTGCCGGCCTGGGCAATATGCCACGCAAGAGGCTAATGAGGCCACAACCATAAAATTTGTATCGCGGTTATTTTTCACAACAGTGATTGAAACTATTGAGTCTCGTCATTATTGAACCATAAATTAATCATTTTATGCAGGATTATTAAGTCAAATTCTGTCTTTCGTTGCATGGTAAAAAATATAAAATTTCGAATAAAATCCGTTTTCACTCGCGTTAAAAATTATTCTATACAGTTCTAGATTGTTATATCAAAACTGGATATAAAGTTTCGTAAAAATCCCTTACACTTCTTTAGCTGTAATCGTGTATTTAAAAAATTAACCATAGCCATCAGACAGACAGATTGATGGACATTACTCCAAAAATAGTCAAAACGTGTTTAAGACGTCTTGAAACATATATTGGCATAAAAATCTCGAAATCGAAAATTTTTATAGAAACAATGCTTTATTAATACTACGTAAGTAAAATTCATACTATAACTTAATATTTTCAAGGGATGAGAAATTTGCACTTTTTAAAGCATTAAGTGTCAAATATATTTCTATATGTTTTATGTATATAACGCATGACGCTTAATATATAATATTAATGTATGGTGCTCAGCTTCGAAGAAAGTTGCCTTATTCAAAATTTAGTTCAGTCAGCATCTTTCTAAATATGCAAAGTTTCTGTCTTCTAGTCGAGAAGAGGGTCTTAAGTATAAGGGAACATGTTTTGATCTCCAGATTGTCAGCTCCGGAGGGATAAATCACAAATACAAACCCGTTATGTTCTGTACTGGTACATGACTGGTACTATAAGTGTTCAATTGTTATTCTTTCAAAGTCATTGAGATATTTCTGAAGAATCTGTAAAGACTTCCAAATGCCTACCAATTTTATCTATTCTCTTGGGAGAAATAGAAAATTTGGCTCTGACTTATGATCGATACTATAAATGCCAGTTGTTTTCTGCAGGTTGCGGAACAATTTTTCAAAAGCCTCTAAGCGTTCCTTCTCTACGGGAAAATAAACATTCTGGCTCTGTTATAGGTTTTGCTTTCGAGGTGGATACTATAAATTTGCAAAGATTCAGTTTTCTAATTCACCAGGAGATCGTCTAGAAATAAGAGTTAATACGTTGGACAATTATATGGATTCACAATAAAAGCAGCTACATTAAAATCAATAAAATTTTGCAATCATTCTTTCCTAAGCTTGCAGAAAATAAAACACAAATCACCGAAGTTTTACTTTGAGAATGGGGATAATCGTATCTCATGGAGAAATTCAAGAAGTTATGTTTGAAGACAGTGCAAAATAAAATAAACAACTTCCATTCGCTGCCACCTTTAGTTTTTACAACAAGGCTCATCCCTAAGTCAATAATCATTATCTATACATTTCGTATGGCTTCCAGAGTTTAGAATGGGTAGTTAGACACTTTATACATATCTGCAGATTTATCACTGCAGATAAAGACGGTTCAAAACTAAACGTACTGACACTCAATATATAAGTATTAGTATCATTAAAGGTCAAATGACCGAATTTTAGATAAAAACATAAATTTTTCTGAGTGAATGCAAGTGATTTTGATTTTAGTAAGGAGATATTAAACAAAGTAACTTTAAGGTAATAGACTCGGTTTCTAACACTCGATTTGCTTCTTCTACTGTGCATGTTCTTATATGTTTCATAATACGGTGGTCAATTATCAACGGAAATGCAGTCTTCACTTTACCCTTTATAATATTACGTTTTGCATATCTTGTTGGACTTGATCCTTCCTTGACAATGTTATGAAGTGCTGCTCTCCTAGATGTAGCACCAATTTGTATTTCTTTCCAAACAGTGCCATCAATCGAAATAAACTGTTCATTTTATCATTCTCATATTCAAAACTTGAGAGCAATCTCATTCTTTTTCGACCTCTACGTATTATATTCATACTATTCCCCTCTTTATCGTCGGTATCTGCAGGCTCACACTCAGTGTCTAATAGATCATTATCATTTTCAGATAACACTAGCCGAATAGCCGTTGAAAATCAACTGTCTCAAAATAAGCGCCCCCGGAGTAATGCAAATTTTTTAATAATTCGCTTTTTACATTTTTTCGGCAAATAGAATATTTTGGTGTGCAGAATAGAAGAAAATATTAGAAAACTTAAATTACGCACTTCTTTCTTTCAAACTATCTACACCTACACGAAGTCTCTATCTTATTCCGACTATTTTGTCATTTCCTCTTTAGAACGTTTCTCTGTGTATTACCCCTTAAACGAACATTTTTGTGAAACCGTATTCATCTTGGTTTTTTTATCCAATTATTAGCCCGTATACTAAATTTCAAGCTTTTATTACATTATAAAGGATGCGCTTTTCATCAGTTCGCCAAATCGAATATTTTAGTGAGCGGCACCCCCTACAATAGCAAATGTTGAAAAACTGAAATAGCAAACGTTCCTTCTTTCCAACTTTTTTCTCATACGCCAAAGTTGAAGTCTCTTTCTCATCGTGAAGCATGCTTTTCTATCATTTCACCTTTCGGATGTTTTTGTGTGGAGTACGCACACCCTTATACATTTTTGAAAAACTCTATTCTTCTAGTGTTTTCTATCAGATGATTCGCCCATATACCAAATACCAAGCCTCTATCACGTTTTAAAAGGGACGTTTCTCCTTTATTCCAAAGATCGAACATTTTTGTCTGCCGCACCCCCTAAAGTAGAAAATATTGATAAATTGAAATTGTGCACTTTCTTCTTCCAAACTATCTACCCGTACACCACATTTGATATCTCTATCTCATCCCAAAGCATGTTTTTTTATCAATACACCTTTCGAACGTTTATCTCTGGAGCACGACCTTAAACGAACATTTTTGAAAAACTATATTCATATTGGGTGTTTACGTCAAATGGTTAGTCCATATACCAAATTCCAAGCCTCTATCAAACTTTAATTGAGCCGTTTCTCATTAATTCGGTAAATCGTTCGGTAATTATTTTGGTAATTATTTTGGTGCGTGGTACCCCCTTAAGTAGAAAATATTGGAAATTCGATATTGTCCACTTTCTTCCTTTCGAACGATTTACCCATACACCAAATTTGAAGTCTATATTTTATCGCAAAGCATGCTTTCTTATCATTTCACTTTTCGAACATTTTGGTGTGGAGCACCCCCTCTAGAGAATGTTTTCGAAAAATTCAATTTTTCCGGGGTTTTATAACGACCGAGTCGTGTATCAAATTGAAAGTCTCTATCTATTCAGGAAGTGCCTAAAAAGTGTGATAGACAGACGGACAGACAGACGGAGAGACGGACACTTGGCAATTAGTATATACTATCCAAATGTCCGTTGAAAATCAACAGTCTTGCAATAAGCTACCCCTGAATAATGTAAATTTTTGAATAATTCGCGTTTCATATTTATTCGGCAAATCGAATACTTTGGTGTACAGAACCCCCTAAAGAAGGAATTATTGGAAAACTTAATTTACGCATTTCTTCCTTTGGAACTATATACCCGTAAACCACATTAAGGTCTATCTCACCCAGAATCATTCTATTTTATTATTTCTCCTTTTGAACGCTTTTCTGTGAAACACACCAATAAATGAACGTTTTTGAAAAACTCTGTCTTGGATTTTTTATTAGAAGATTGGCCCATATACCAAATATCAAGCATCTATCACATTCAAAAGGAAACGTACCTTTTTTATTCGAAAAATTGAACATATTAGTGTGCGACACCCAGTAGCAAATATTTGAAATCTGAAATTTTACACATTCTTCCTTCCAAACTATCTACCCTTACACCAAATTTGATATCTCTATCTCATACCGAAGCATGGATTTTTATCAATTCACTCTTCGAACGTTTTTCTCTATAGCACTCCTTAAACTAACATTTTAAAAAAATATATTCGTCTTGGGTGTTTTCGTTAAACGAGTAGTCCATATACCAAATTTCAAGTATCTATTAAATTTTAAAGGAGCGTTTTTTCATTTATTTGGTATATCGAACATTTTGGTGTGCGGCATCCCCTTAAGTAGAGAATATTGGAAATCGGAAATTGCAGAATTTCTTCCTTTCGAGCTATTTACTCATACACCAAATTTGAAGTCTCTATCTTATCTCAAAGCATACTTTCCTATATTTTCTCTTTTCGAAAGTTTTGGAATGGAGCACCCCTCTAGAGAACGATTTCGAAAAATTCGATTTTTCCAGGAGTTTTTATCAAATTACCGAGCCGTGTACCAAATTGCAAATCTCTGTATATTCGGGAAGTGCCTAAAAAGCTTGACAGACGGACACTTGGCAATTAATATATATAGAAGATGGGAGATATCTTCCCTTTTTAGAAAGTTCACCTTCATCAATTTTCGAAAACTGTTCACCTAAGTTATTTATTTCTTCTAAGAACTTGGTATGTTTTGGATGTTTCGACATTTTTTCAGAGTTAGAATTAGGAAGGGAGTAAAGCTGTAAAACAAAATATAAACTAACTCGTAATGCATTTTAGTTTCTGTCACTTTTTCTTGCAACTAGAAATTTTACTCACTTTAATGAAATTATATTACACAATTATTTTAAATTGAGCTTACTACGAAACAGTCCTTGCAGAAATGTGCAGGACACTGCTGAAAATATGTGGAATTTGTATATACATCACAATTTCTCCCACGATAACCTTATAGGATAATAAATGTTTCCCCCAGTCTTATGACTTCTCGACGTAGATAACGGTAGACTATGTATCTTTATCATATAAGCACAAGAAGAAAGAAAAATATATATTGAAGATTGATTGTATCGATTTATTGGAAAATATCATGAAATCAACTGAGAAAAAGCGGTAGCATTATATGCTAATTTCCTAGTCAAAAGTTTACAACCGGTCTTTTGACCGGCCATGGTACGTTTAGTGTTAAACAAGAAAGATCAATCATGCATAAGCATTGATTATGAAACACTTTCCAACTGAAATGCAATTTTATTTAAAAATTTCTAAAATGTGATACATTCAGTGGTGATATCTTTTTCATTATCACAGTACTACAGTAATTTATAATACTTAAATATTTAAAAATGTATCGAAATATAAATCATCAGATTCTCTATGCAAAATCAATGAATATTTCATTCATATAACTTGTATTCCAGACCCCAGAGCTAAATAATTTTGTGTAAAAAAAATTCAGAAATTCTTCTGTAACTCACCTTACAATCGCTTGAGATATTTGCATTCTGTATAAGTTAAAATTAGGCTTCGTTGAAGAAATAATAAAAGTTTAGGGATCTTTTAAAATCATAACTATTGTAATTGTGTAGGCACGGAATTTAGATACACAGATAATATATATATGTGTGTGTGTCTGTGTGTGTATTCAAAGTATTGGAATCGTGCCGAAGATCGGAACACGAATTTTCGAAGGAGCTACACTTTTTGGGACTTCTAGAACACGAAAAAACTATTTTTAGGAAGACGTCTGTGTGTGTAAGGCTATATATTTGTATGTTTCTGTGTGTCTGGGAGGATATTACATCCACTCTAATTGAAAAACTAATCGACCGAATTTCATAAAATTTGGTAGGTATGTTTTTTGTAGGAAACCCTGATGTTCATTAGATTATAGTACGATTCGTAATAAAAGGATCTACCTTCTTTGCGAAATGGCCGGCAGAAATTGCCTTTATCCACTCTAGCTAAAAACTAATGGAACAAATTTAACAAAATTTGGTGTATAATATTTCAATAACCTACAAGTGATTTATATACCAAATTTAACAAAATTTGGTATATAAGTCATTTGTAGGTTATTCTAGTACGGTTTGGGAAAAAGGAACTGGCTATTTTTGCAAAATGGCCCGCAAAAATCGTTAATTATAAAAATAAAAGACTACGTGTGCTCACTTATATCAAATTAATTCCTATTTTATACGTGATTTTTGACAACAAAAGGAATAAGACTAACCCCCATTACTCTAGGACTATCCGTTCTTGAGATATTCTAGTTTTTTTGCGTTTTCGCTACGCCACCTTTGACAATAAGTTCAGCTATCAAATGAGAACCAAATTTAAGTTTAACGTGCAAATTCAATGTAATTTAAAATACTTATCGCTGTTATTTTGTGCAGATAAACTCAAATTATTATTGAAGACATAAAGAGAACGTGAATATGAGTCTGCAGAGAAAGTCATGTGCTGCCCACATCAGAATTCTTAACAATATTACAACAATGATTTATAAAAGTGAACGGGGATTATTTGTAGGCCATTTCGAAATAAATGTAGGATCTATATTTAAAGATCCACCAAATTTTTGTAGAATAAAATGTTCAACAAATTTAAGTTGTGTACCAAATTTTAACTCTCTAGGACGTAGGTAAGTGCATTAAAAATGCCATCAAATAAGTATATTATGAAGAGTTATAAAGAATTAAAAAAAAATTTGAAAAATTGTTATCTACCAAATTTATTTTAAAATGTAAAGCCTCTCTGATATACAAGATAATTAAAGTTTGGAAATATATTTATTATATAATATATCTCTCTTTTCTTTCTGGAGGATATCCCAAAAGTCAGAATTTAATTCAATTTGTTTTTCTACCTATATTAAATCATTTTTACTTAAAAAACTACCTTTCATATTTTACTGAAAATTGTTTTATATATTTTATGGGATAATGTGAATATTTCCTAAAAATTTCGAAGCAATTTTTGAATTTTAAAACATTTTAAAAAATGTTTGAAAAATTTGGTCCCATAGGGTTCAATGTATTTCATTTTTTCAACCCGGGTTCAATAAAAAACTAATGTGGTGATATTATTTATTTATATTCCTATAGGTCCCACAGACTGTCTGAACAACATACTAAAATTTCATTTTGATAAAGTCATTTTTACGGCAGTTATCGTGCTAACGGACGGACAGACAGACAGACAGAATGAATGAACAAAGTCATAAACGCTTTTCAACTATGTTGTAAATTATTAATAAAATGGACAACAATGTAAACATTCGCTGGACAGTTTTAATGGCAGTATTACACACACATACTTACTGCTTTAACGCTCACCATTTCCGGAATATATAGCAATCTTATAAAAGCATAATCGACAAAATATTATCAGCTTCTGATACTTTACTTTTTATGTAAGTTTAAAAGTTTTAATTGTGCAGATTTTATCTACTAATTGAACTAAGTGTTTACACAGGAAAATAAATATATGTTTACACAAATTGCCAATGGGATGTATACTTTAAAGTGGACAAACTAAATGCGAAGTTTTTAAATCACTCAACCATGATAATTCCAATATAATAATATGCGTTATAACCGAATATGAAAATTCCTCTAAAAAGGATCCAGTTATACATTTTTAAGTTTGCCCTAATCATCATTTTAAATCATACTATATGATTGCAAGTATTAATAATGCAACAAAAGTATTTAGGACAATTTATCTGTAAGTATGGTCAGAATTTCTGTGCATTTCATTTCAGTACAGAAGGTTTTAAGCTGTTTCACGATTCTTGGTGATATTTTTAAATAGTATTCATATATTTATATACCCTATAATGCATAATAATGTAGATATAAATTATTATGTTATTATGAAAAAATATTAAACTTTTGTATTTACATGATTTGAGTATTCTTTTATACGAAACAGCCATTGAAAAGAATATCAGTTTACCCTAACTGTCGTAGAATTCAAATCTAATTTTCTGAACGTAACTCTTACCTTGAGCAGGATTTTTGAGCTGCTTGTGATCCAGTAATCTAGGTGAAAACAATGAGCACAACACATTTTAACGTCACGAACATTTAATGTAACGTACACATACACATATTTGTATATAGGGTTTGTTCACGTTTCCGTTACTTCAATTAATACATTTAAATCCAGAGCGCAGTACTTTATTATTAGGTTCTATGAACCTTCCATTTCAAAATCATTCCTAAAACTAATTATTAGGCCGTGAATTTTGGCCTTCTAAAAGGAATCGTAAAACCCCATTCTTTTTCTCTGCGCTAACGCACCGGCAAACTTCTTCCAATACTTTTTATTTCAAGAATAATAAAAACAACAAAATTATCTATTCAAAGCTGCTCGCCGCAGCCAGAGCCATCTATTGAGCTCTACAAAAATTAGTGAAACGTCAACATCCTCCCCCCCGATGAACTCCTGGAGTTCATCAAGAAGTTGGATCAAAATCACTAATCAACTCCATACTCTGTATTAAGTTTTCAGTAAGGAAATCGTGTAACATACAAAACACAAACAAAGAAAAAAATGAAATAATTGATACATTCTTAAACAATTTGATATTTAAATTCAAACATTTTTTCTTAGAAATAAAAGTAAAGTCTTATTTAGAGTTCTAATGAAAGTTCAGACACTTATCAGTTTATTTCCAAGGGATACAACAGCTGCACAGGTCGTCTTATCAGAGTTCCGTTGGGCAGTCTTATTGTACAGGCTCTTGTCTTTCCATCACGGCCCGGATGTGTCGTCTGAATTACACCGGTCTTCCACATTAAACGGGGTATTTTGTCCTCATGAATGAGAACAACTGAGTCTTTCACAATAAGTGATGAGTCTCTGCCTTTCTGGACCTGGTGTGCTGTTTTCAACTCTAAAAGGTATTCTCTTTTCCAACGCTTCCAAAACATCTCCACAAGTGCAAGACGATAGAGGTGTTTCTTGGTCAACTCATCTTTCGTTGAAGTTGAAGGCCTAATTTTTCCAGTGGGCAATGATGTTAATCTGCGTCCAACGAGAAAATGTCCAGGAGTCAATGGCTCTGGTTCTCCAATATCACTGTAGACATAGGTTAGAGGTCTCGAGTTCAGGATTGCCTCTACCTCAATCAAAGTGGTCTCCAGCTCTTCATATTTTAAAGATGTTCTCAGGAGAATTTTCTTCAAGCATGACTTTATTGATCTGATAAGTCGCTCCCAAAAACCGCCCCACCAAGCGGCTCGCTCAACAATAAACTTCCATTCAATTCCTTGATTTCCGAAAAAGTCCAAAACTTCGTTGTCTCTAATTGTGGTCCACAAACTTTTGAGCTCCTTATTTGTCTTTTTAAAAGTTTTTGCGTTATCTGACATTATAACTCGGCATATTCCCCTCCTTGAGATAAATCGTCTGAAAGCCAGCAAGAAATGTTGTGCGGTCATGTTGGAAACAAGTTCTAGATGTACGGATCTTGTCACGGCACAGGTAAACAGTACAATGTACGCTTTCTCATTATTCTTTTGATACAATGGTCCTGCGAAGTCAATTCCGGTTACTTCGAATGGATACGTTTCTCGCACTCTATCTGGAGGTAGTGGTGCAACATCTTGAGTCATGGGTTTTGCTCTAAACTTCCGACAAATCATGCATCTGTTTATGATACTTTTCACTCTCTGTCTTCCTTTCAATACCCAAAATGTTTCTCGGACTTGGGCTAAAGTTTCAGCAGTTCCAGCATGTCCAATCTTTTCGTGACTTCTTTTGATTTCAAGATCTGAAAAATAACTAAGATCAGGTAGTATAATTGGGTGAATTTCACAGAAGTTTAACTCAGCATTTTGCAATCTTCCCTCAACACGCAAAACATTATTTTTGTCCAAAAATGGATTGCACGGATAAATTTTGGAGACTGGTGATACAGGTTTTCCATTTTTCAATGCTTTCAATTCCTCAGGAAAATGTTCTAATTGTGTAGTTTTTATCCAATAATTTTCTGATTCAGCTATTTCATTTGCCGTCAAAGGTCCTGATAATTTAGTATCTTTGTTTCGGGCGTTAGAGATAAATCTTTTAATCCATGAAGTAATTCTAAGAATTCTAATAAGTCTGCTAAATCTTTTTAAGTCAAAAATAGCATTTTCTCTCTTTTCTGCTGTGCAACTGGCCTGAAATATTTTCCCTTTTACTAATTTTCTCTTTTCTTCTTCAACCACCTGAGATTTGAGGCTCACTGGTAGTTGGGGCCAAGAGGCCTCTTCTTCGGCCAACCATTTTGGTCCATGCCACCAATTTTCACTATTTCTTAGAACTTCTATTCTTATACCTCTTGTGACCAAGTCACTTGGATTTTCCTTTCCAGGACAAAACGACCATGATGACGGTTCCGTTTTCTCATGTATTTCTTGAACCCTGTGTTGGACGAAGGGTTTCCATTTTTCTGAATTTCCTTTTATCCAGTGAAGTACAATTGCTGAATCTGTCCAGAAATATGGAATTATTTCTAGTTTCTCCCCCAAATATTTTTGAACTGTCTTGGAAATTCTTGCTCCAATTAATGCTGCCATAAGTTCAAGTCTAGGAAGAGTAATTGTTTTCAGTGGCGCTATTCTAGCTTTAGAAACGACAAATTCGGTCTTCACGGTATCTTCCTTCGTGTATCTTAAATATAGTACCGCTCCATAAGCTTCTTGGCTTGAATCTGTGAAACAATGCAACTGCACAGTTTTCGTCAACTTTCTCTTTATAGCACCTTCGAAATAATGTCTTGGAACTGCAATATCCTTTATATCTTCAAGTTCATTACACCAACTCTTCCAATTTTGGTTATACTCTAATGGCAGAAGATCATCCCATTCTAATCCACACTTCCAAATATTTTGAAGAAGTATTTTTGCTCTAATAGTAAATGGATTTAAAAATCCTAATGGGTCATACAGACTTCCAATAATTTTCAAGACTCCTCTTTTAGTTTCAGTAGCACCATCTCTAATTTTGGAAACTAAATCTTTGATCTCAATTTTAAAGGAATCTTCTTGTCTATTCCAAATGTATCCCAAAACTTTACTCTCACTTGCATCTTGACTACAATTTTCGTTTTCGAACCAAATTTCCTGAACCTCTTCATTATTAGTCTTCCACTTTCTCATATTGAAACTTGCTTGTTTCATGACATATTTCATATCTTTATACATTTCTAATGCTTCTTCTGCTTCATCTGCTCCAGCAATCAGATCATCTACATACATATTATTTTCTAGCAACTGAAAAATCTTCGGAAACTTCAATTTAAATTTCTTAGCATGGTGTTTTATTGTAGCTGCTAGTAGAAATGGACTTGACGTTGCTCCAAATATGACCCGAGTCATTCTTAGAATCTTCAACTGACCTTCTTCATAATTCTCACGCCATAAAAATCGAACTGCATCTCGGTCTTCAGGTGACAGCAGAATCTGTAGAAACGCTTGTTCGATATCTGCTGTAATTCCAATTCTGTGTTTTCTGAAGCAAATCAGTAATCCTAGCAGATCTGAATTGAGGTTCGGCCCTGAGTCTAAACAGTCATTTAATGAATGGCAATTATTTGCATGAGACGATGCATCGAAAACTATTCTCAATTTTGTGGTAGCATGATTCTCTCTTAGCACTGGCTGGTGTGGCATGTAGTACAACTTTGTACAAGAATCCTCCAGTATTTCCTCAGCAATTCCCCTTTTAAGATGGTCTTCGATTATTTTCTTGTAACGTTCATAGATGTCGGGATTCTTTCTAAATTTCCTTGATAAACTTTTCAGTCTGTTGAAAGCCACTTCATAATTGTTTTTCATCTCTATGACTTCCTCTTTCCACGGTAATCGAACTTCATAACGGTTGTCGCGATATTTGATTGATTTATCAAAGTTTTTGAGAATTTCTGTTTCAGGTTCTTTTGATCCATTGTCATTATCGACGATTCCTAAACTTTCTAATTGCCAGAAATTTCGAAGTATTGAATTAGTTTCGGAATTTAGATCCGTGTGTGTGGATTTTACCGCAATGTTCATTACGTTAACTGTAGATTGAACAATCATCATATTTGTTGCAGCGGTCGAACCGTTGACCGACCATCCTAATATAGTTTCTGACGCTACTAATGATCCTGACAGTCTTCTTATTTTTCCGGTTACGAATTTCCAATAATAGTCCGAACCAATTAAAATGGCTAGTTGCAAGCTATTTCCATTTTTACTTCTATCTGCTAACTGTATTTTATTTTCCTTGCAATAATTTCTTATATCTTCGCCTGGAACAGAAATTAAAGCATTGCTTATATTAGGAGCTTCAAGTGCTTCAATTGTTACTGTGTCGCGTCCCTCCGGACTTCGTAAGTCGAGTTGAACCCTTTTTCTTCTCTCTATCATGGGTTCAGTCCTTCCGAAGGTATAAATATGAATATCTTCTTCACCTAGCACTTTTAAGTTTAACTGTCTAGATACCTGCTCAAGGATAAATGATCTATGGCTTCCCCCATCAAACAAAACGCGAAGATTCATATTTCTATTTTTTCCAAAAATATTTACAGTGGCAGTTTGTAAATAAATCTCGCCACTTAATTTATTCTTTTGCGAAACAGAAGTAACAGCAGTATCTGATTTCGTTTCGCTTTTATTTTGATTATTTTCGTGCAATACTACATTATGGCGTCCCTTACATAGCTCACAACGGATTTTTGATAAACACTTAAATGACGTGTGAAATCGCTTTAAACATAGAAAACATCTACCCATTTGCTTTAATTTATTTCTTTTTTCATCAACAGATTTCCTACACTCCCGTGAATCATGTCTAGGGCCATCAATAAGATCACAAAATAAACATTCGGGAAATTTCGATTCATTTATGTTCAATGTCGCCGCAGTTGGGATTGTTTTGTTTTTATAATGAGGTTTGAAAAAATGTTTATCTCTTTGACTCAGCATTCGAGGAGCCAATTTAGAATAATTCTTAGCGCTTTCGTTTCTTCCACTTGAGTCATCCGCATTACTAAACAAAAATGTTTTCTCGCGGTTTTCAATCTCGTTCTTTAGGAATTCTAAGAGGTCTGAACAATCCCACGATTTATCCTTTTTATTTGATCTATTATAGTCCAACACTATTTCTTGTGGAATTAATTTTAATAGCATTGGATAAAGCAAACTACCATAACTATTCAAATTTACTCCTGCCGCCTCTAGACTCCGAATATGAACAGTACACTCATCATACAATCGCCGCAATTCTTTCAAGTGGAAACACGATTTTACTGGGCTCATACATAACAATTTATTTACACGAGAACGCACTATCGTTTCGGTTTTCCCAAATCTATCTTTTAATATTTCAATTGCGGTGTCATAATTACTATCCGTAATAGATAATCCCTGAATCGAAACCAAAGCCTGTCCCTTCAAAAATGACCTTAAATAGCTATGCTTTTCTATTTTTGACAGATTTTTATTTTTGTGTATTGCACACTCAAATTGATCCCAAAATTCTTGCCAATTTTCATGTTTACCATCGTAAACTTCTATGGTTAATTTTGGCAAACGAACGTTATTCCTATCAACCCTTCTCCCCACTTCTTCACTATTGTTCATTTCACTGTTTGCTTCTGATGTGGAACTGCCGATCGTCAACAACTCTGGCTTGCCACTATTATTTATCGGAAGATTACCATCCGTTTTCAGTTCCGATACATTACTGTTATTTAAAGCTATTTTACTTTGAGATTTGAGTTCCGGTATCATTTTCAGAAATTTGTTTATTTTTGACTTTGAACTTAAAACCCTATCTCGGTATTCCTGACTCGAAATAATATCCAATTCCAATTCATCCAAGTCATCTATATAATTTTCTATTTCTGAATCTAACTCAAATACCTTTTCCGCTTTATCGTTTAATTGCTGTAAAAGCTCTTCTAATGTATTTTTATCAATGGATTCAACTTCAAAATGCTCCGATATCTTATTCTGAACTTTAGTCAAAAGACTTCTAAAAGTTTGCCGTTTTCTCTTCAATTTATCGAGCATTTTTTTAGTTTTTAACTCATCACCGGCAGCATTTGTTTCATTATTTTCTGTATCCATACCTTGCATACTTAGTTTCGCTTTTGACAAATTTTGACCAACTAAAATAACATTCTAAATTTTTGTCATTCGAAATCGAAACTACTGCCAATTCTGTTTCTTAATTTTCAAAAATATCTAAATGTCCCGTTTCCCGGGTTTCGGCACCATGAAAAGAATATCAGTTTACCCTAACTGTCGTAGAATTCAAATCTAATTTTCTGAACGTAACTCTTACCTTGAGCAGGATTTTTGAGCTGCTTGTGATCCAGTAATCTAGGTGAAAACAATGAGCACAACACATTTTAACGTCACGAACATTTAATGTAACGTACACATACACATATTTGTATATAGGGTTTGTTCACGTTTCCGTTACTTCAATTAATACATTTAAATCCAGAGCGCAGTACTTTATTATTAGGTTCTATGAACCTTCCATTTCAAAATCATTCCTAAAACTAATTATTAGGCCGTGAATTTTGGCCTTCTAAAAGGAATCGTAAAACCCCATTCTTTTTCTCTGCGCTAACGCACCGGCAAACTTCTTCCAATACTTTTTATTTCAAGAATAATAAAAACAACAAAATTATCTATTCAAAGCTGCTCGCCGCAGCCAGAGCCATCTATTGAGCTCTACAAAAATTAGTGAAACGTCAACAGCCATTGTTTCAATAGTGTCTATATGTTTTTTGGTTGGTTTCTGGACCTATGTGCCCGATGTCTCTTGAAAATAATTCGAAAAATCTACTGAAATTTAGTTAGAGTATTTCTATGTTCCATAGCGTATAGTGCTTTCCATATTTTAGGAAACGCTCCTAATAGACATGCTTTGTGTTTTATAATCTTGCCTTTCTACATTCATGTAACTTTAGTTGAAACGTATACGAATTTTATGCCGGCAACGTGGTAGGACTGAAATTGTCAAATTCAATAGACGCTAGCAACAATTATGGCCTACAGCAAGTTTCTTTCTGCCATTGCAGATATCGGTTATTCAATGCAGACGAGCGCACATTAAATAAAAACCTGTCCATGGATAGTAGCGTTTGTAAAGCGAGTGCTTTCCACAACTTTGGGAACACCTTTTACCATTATCTCCTTATCAGCATCCATTTTTTATTTTATGAATTTTTTCTCTATCGCTTCGTGCAGCCTCAGCTAAATAGTATATGCATTTTATACCGACGACATGAAGGGACTAAAATTGCCAGTTCTCATAGAAGCTAGATCATTGCTTCTCCAACCATGGAATCAAAACCACAGATCTTCGTCCTGGACAGCCTATGCTCCATCGTTGAGCTATTGGGACTGAATTGTAAGCTCTTATCCTCAAATTGAACTCTGTATTCTCCACCTTTACTGCCAGATTGGCGTGCAACTGGCAATCTGACTGACCACACCTTGCTATTTTTACCTCAGGTTAGCCTCATGGTACAATCTTTTATCTCCAGGAGATAAAATATTGTACCATGAGGCTAACCTGAGGTAGATCCTTCCTGCATGGTAGTTATCCTCCCAATCATGAAAACGTGTTTCAAAATCCCAGAGTCTACTTAATCCGTGCTAGTCGTACTAGAGTCACTTTTAGACCTCTGTGATCTTTCCACTAACCTACGAAATTGATTAGTTCGGGCGATATTGTAAATATTTTTGCTGCCCCAACCGGGAATCGTATCATGGATCTTTGTACTGCTCAATCGATTCTACACCATTGAGCTACTGAGACTGTATTGACTCTTATCATCGAAGTTGACTTTGTAAAACTCACGAAAATCGTGGTTTATAACAAGTTTTTTGATGCCATTGCAGATTTTGACTATTCTATGCTGACGAGCGCGTCCGAATAAGCGCAAAACCGATCCATGGATGCTGATATCTGCAATGCGGGTTCTATTAAACACAAGACTATGTCGGCCAAACATGAAATGATAAAATGATGGAGTCATGTGTCATGTTTTCCAATACTGGGCATCTTACTGGAATTATTAGCAACTATAAACCTTTTACTAATCAGTAAAGATCGAGTTATAAAAATGTTAAAATTATAGTCACATAATCCACCTGTAGGGGTTTTCTAAGGAAATTAAGATACGCTGTTATTCCAGGTAGCAGCATCCATAAACAGATTTCAGGCTGATTATGCCCTAGTTAGCATAAAATGACCGATATCTGCAACAAAAGTTGTAGTTATAGATTATTACATTTTGTTGTGAATGTTAAATTTTTATAAAGGGGTAAGTAAATAATGAAATGGTTCACAACATGAAATTCAGTTGCGAATGCAGTTAAATGAGCAGATCTGCGTTTCTGAAATAATATGTAGTTTTCTCTTCAGTGCAATAAGTCTGGACTTGAAGAACCAATTAAATGCGCGGCTTTGTCAGCCAAGCTGGAAATGATAAAATGATGGAGTCCGGCGCAGAATAGTATCACTTAGTGGCACAATACGGAGTAAAGCGAAGAAAATAGAGGGAAAAGATCTAGGGAAGAAAGAAGCAAATAAGATGGAAATAAACTGCATGGAATATAAACGCAAAGAAACTTGAAAAACAAGATGTGGTCAGCACACGACTTTTCCTGCAGACGTCGTCCTGCAGACGTTTTCCTATTCACGTTCTCTTTATATTAATTAAATTTAATTCATTTTTAATTCAGTTTTTGTACACAGTTGATAACTGGACTTATTTTCAAAGATGGCGTAGAGAAAATACGAAAAAACTAAAATATTTCGAGAACGGCTAGTTCTAGTGTAAAGGGGTTGGTCTTATTCTTTCTTCGTTAAAAATTACGTATAAAAGAAGCATTTAATGGATATATTTAAGCATACGTAGTTTTTATTTACGATTTTGGCGATTTTGCTGGCCATTTTCAAAAAAGGCAGGTTATTTTTTTCCGAATCGTATTAAATCTAATCAGCACCAGGGTGTCCTACAAGTGATTTATCAACCGAATTTTGTGAAATGCGGTCCAGTTAGAGTGGATACAAGCTTTTTCGGGCCATTTCGCAAAAAAGACAGATTATCTTATCCCGAATCATACCCAAAACTGATCAGCACCAGATTCGCCCACAAGTGACTTACCTACCAAATTTTATGAAATTCGGTCCATTAGTTTTTGAGTTAGACAAGTTACTAAATCTGAGCAAACAGACAGACTGACAGACACACAGACAAACAGCCACACAAACACACAGACAGACAGATAGACAGACGTCACGCTAAAAATAGTTTTTTCGAATTCTAGAGGTCTAGAAACGTGTAGATCCGTGGAAAACTCGGAGTTACGATTTTAGGCATGATTCCAATACTTTCCCTATACATTACCATATATTGCAGGTAAAGTAAAAATCTGATGTGGGCAGCATATGACTTTCTCTGCAGACTCAAATTCAATATTTCTTTATTTCTTTAAAGACTCTCTAAATTGAGTTTAATTGCACAAAATTACACTAAATTTGAATTTTTAATTCAATTTTTACTTTTATTTGGGAATTGGACATTTTTCCAAAAGCGATATAAAAAATGCGAAAAATCTCAAATATATCGTGAACGGTTAGTCCTAGAGTAGAGTTCTTTTTATTCTTTCCGTCTTCAAGAATTACGTATGAATCAAGCATTTAATTGATACATTTGAACATACGTAGACTTGTCTTAGATATTGGCGATTTTTGTGGGCCATTTCGTAAAAACATGTAGGTTGTTCTGTTCCGAATCGTACCAAAATCTAATCAGCACTAGAGTATCCCACATGTGATTTATTTACCAAATTTTGTGACATTTGGTCAATATGTATTTCAGCTAGAGTGAATACATGAGATTTTTGCAGGTCATTTCGCAAAAAAAGGAGTTTTTTTTCCGATTTGTACCAAAAACGAATCAGCACCAGGGTCACACCCAAGGGTCTTCCCTACCACAGTTTATGAAATTCGGTCCATTAGTATTTGAGTTAGAGTGGATACATAAATTGCACAGACACACAGACAGACAGACACACAGACGTCACGCTAAAAATAATTTTTTCGTATTCTAGTGGTCTCGAAACGTGTAGATCCGTCGAAAACTCGAGTTGCGATTTTCGACATGATTCCAATACTTTCTCTATACTTTACCATGTGTTGCAGGGAAAGTAAAAATATACAATTTATTTTAAACATACAATTTATTTATACAAAAATCAAACCTCGGAGAATTATGGAATTATTGATAAACTATTAACCAGATTTATAGGAATTTTTATTGATATGAAAACACTAAAGAAAATCCAAATCGTAAAGCACATTTGAATAATAAAAGCAGACGAGAAAATAATTGTAAAATATAAACAGTAAAATAAAAAGTTTGTAAAAATAAAAAAAATATGAAACTATGTTATGTTTATATAAAGTACTTTATTTATTGTTCCTAAATGGCCTCGTTCTAAATACACGAACTCTAAATAGTGGGCTATTTGAACGTATACACCACGTTTATAGTAGAGATTTATGCCCCCATCTACAGTAACTGAAATCAAAGGTTTAATCAAACGGCCGTGATTCATGAATCCTGTTAGAAGACAACCGTATAAATTTTGCAGATTATCGTGCTCATTATCTTCGGTTACAGTTAGTGATTGCAGTGATTTATTTTCCTGAGACGGACGGTATTTGAGACTATACATCCGTAAGTAAAGAGTGGGCTGGTCTTCAATACATTTCCATTGTAGATTATAAATCTTATTAATTGATTTCCCTTTATGTTTAATTACGTACTGCACGTATTCATATTTTTCATACTTATTTTATATATGTATGATAATTAAAAATGTTGTATTAGTGAAATGAAATTGAAACACTCAGTATATACGAGTATATAGACGAAATGCCTGTTTGCCAGCTTAATATAAAAATCTACAGTTTTTGTGGGATTTAAATTTATTTTTAGAAATTAAAAATAGCTATTTGTTAAGTCATTCCTGATAAAATCAGGCATGTTTTGAGTTTTCAACTCCTGGGGTTATCTAGATATTAATAAAAAACTGAATAAAACATTCTAAAGAATAAAGTTTAAAAACTTCTCCCGTAATTTCATATGGAAAAAACTATAAAAATTATATATATATATATATATATATATATATATATATATATATATATATATATATATATATATATATATATATATATATATATATATATATATATATATATATATATATATATATATATATATATATATATATATATATATATATATATATATGACATGTTCTTTCCTGTGCTTCTAGATAATTCATTCTGCTGAGGTTGATCGCGTAAAACCGTGATGCAAGAGAAAGAGTTCATGCCACAAAGTAATATAAATTTCCTTATTGTTTCTTATCTTCATATTTTCATCTTTTGATGTCTATAGTCTGAGTTTAAGCATTGATAGTAAAGTATTATTGCTCAAACTGAAGCAGGTATTTGTTTGGATTAATTAGAATTAAATACTCAGACCTGAAGATGAATTTAATTCTGATTATTCATCGAATTTGGGCCGATGCTGTTCTTATCGGCAATATGGCCGTGGTTTTGATTCTATCGTGATGTTAATATTACTTGAATTTTTATTATTACATTTTTCTGATATTTATATATATATATAAATATATATAAAAATTCGATTATATATATATACAATTTGAGCAGACACGAATTTAATTCCTTATAATGTGTAACATAATTATACGATGCGTAAAACAATTACTTTTATATGACATACGGTTTTCAATCATTCGATTCAAATAATAAAGAAATTATGAGGAAAATACATGTTCTAAATGAACAGGACTAAAGATGTTTTGGTTCTGCAATCAGTTACGGCACTGGAATATAAAATTACGGTAATTTTGACGTTATACATGATAAATTAATTTGTTTTAAAAATGGCTATATTACAAAAATGGTTTTTGAATTCACATATTACTTTCCTTATATACATAATGTATAAGGAAATTATTGTGACGGGGTCGAAAATTCGAATTCGAGTTTTCGACGGGAGAGCACGTTTCAAGCATCCCTGATCACGAATCAAACATTTTTGAAGTGATGTCTGTGTGTGTGTCAGTGAGTCTGGAGACGATAACTGACAAACAAATGGACCGATTCGAACGAAATTTGGTACAGAAATCACAATCCGTAAACACTGGAAGTCTATTGTTTTTATACGCAATCGAATGTTCAGAACTCCCCTAAATTTTTGCGTGAAATTTTGAAAAAATCGTCAAAATTCCAAATCGCTAATAAAGTTACGCAAATAGACATTTCTTATGTAATTTTTCATTAGAAAACGATTGACATAAATTTTAGAACACTAATGTGAACCGTTCTCGAGATATTGCTCATTTTTCAAAAAAATTATCAAAAAGTCATGTAAAATAAAAAAAAAAGTTCCTTTTGAGAAACATGTTCACTTTTCATATGTAATACTATGCAGAAATTGGGTGACATCATCCTCGTGGATCTAGTTCGTTCCATTCATGAAAAACGATACTTTGAGTAATACTTTTGTATTTGAGCGCCAATAGGTATTTATCTGCTGTAAGAATAACTTATTTCTTCGTCCATAACGCTTGGCGAGATTTTAGCGACGAATTTGTCGGTATGTCGCCAACTTGGCGACTTTTTTAAATTTTGCCAAATTTAAGAAAATCTCGCCAAATGAATAAAAATGACTCTAAATCAATGAAAATGACGACTAATTGTCGAAAATTCAACATCTTGGAAAGAATATAAGTATCTACTATAAGAAAAACCTATTTTGTTTATTGTAAAAGTAGTAAATTTATTACATTATTTAAGGAAAGTCATGTGTTGCCCACATCAGATTTTTTACGAATGTGTTTAAATAACTTTAGCAACGGGATATACATATAAAGGACGCCAAGTAATGCGGCAACCAGTGGATCGTACAGTGGTGCACATTCACAAAGGACAATACTCAACTGATAGATGCTCACTTGCTGAATGGCTGCCAATTCCTAATGGAAGAAGCTGTAAGAAAAAAATTATTATTTCAAATGGAAGACACCGTGATGTACCTGAAAGCTAATTTATTTCTAGATTAATTGCATTAATAATTCATTACACTTTCTAGTGCGTATAATTTTGTTTAAACAACTTTTACACTTGTATATATTTACAGTTGGTTCACTGCCTGCTATATTTTAAATAAGATTTACAGTTTTATCATAACTCATTCAGCTGAGTTGCTGAGGTACTGTGCTGCCTGAAAATTTTAAATAATGATTTTTTCAATCATAAGAATACAAATAAGAATTTTACATCCATTTTTGATTCAACTTACAGTTCAAGGCGTAACCAGGTATCTCACCAATGGAGCCTGGTGATACCTTGGAGGAAATTCTTTCATTGAACTCGTAATCATCTTCCTTTGCGGAAAAATGAAAGTATTAACTCTTTGATTTTATGTTCAAATAAGTTGTATAAAAATTTCTCTTGCTCGAAATGTTCAATAGACGAGGCCTTCCAGTTACAGCCTTAGGTATTGCCCACATTATGCCATCATTGGTCCACTTTAGTACTCACATAAATAATTACGTGAAGAGCTCGATCAATTCTGCTGAATCGGCGACAATTAAGCAAGTTGTGATTTATCAAGGAAGTCCGTTCCCCCAGTGCAGGTGTGACATTGTGAAATCGATTGTCCACCACATAAATAGTGAACTGACCAGATTATGGAAGAAGCTATAAGGAAAATGTGTATGCCATTCCAAATAGAAGACAATACGATGTACTGGTAAAAAAATGCATTCCTAGATAGATTGTTTTAATAATTCATTACTCATACTAGCAGGCATAGTTGTGCTCAAATACAATTTTGCATTTGTATGATTTTTACAGTAGGTTAACTGCCTGTAGTAATTTACATTAGAATTTAATTTATCTTATAAATCATTCATGTGATCTGCCTCAGCACTGTTTTGTGAGCTGTGCTGCTCTAAGGAGAAAACCCTGACTGAAACTTTCTGATAATGGCTTTTTTCGAGCATAAAATAGCAATTACCTCTACTATTCAATCAGCTTGCAGTTCAGGGCGACGGCTCACCAGGATACGCCCATGCAGTCATTCTTTTGTTGAACTCTCAGGGCGAGGGAAATTGTTTGTCTTCGAGGGAAAATGGATATTTCAACTCTTAGATTTTTCGTTTGCGTGAATCGTATAAAATCTCTTTTGCTCAATATCGGGTTACAAGTTTTAGGTACAGTATTTAATTTCACTTAATACTAATGGTTCACGAAATGCTGGTTCCTGATATTCAAGTTGGATGTGTGAACTTTCAGTGGATTTAAAAGAATTATTTTCATTAAAATCAACATTTGTATTTTCACGTAATTTTAATCCAAATTTTATGTTACATTGTTCTCTACTACTGTGACTGGAATCGCAGTCCTCTCAAAATGACTGCATTTTTACTTTCCTTATATACATAATGTATAAGAGATGTATTGTGACGGAGTCGAGAATTCGAAGAGTTTTCGAAGGGAGAGCACGTTTTAAGCATCACTGATCACGAATCAAACATTTTTGAGGTGATGCCTGTGTGTGGATGTGTGTGTGTGTGGAAATATGTGTGTGGGTGTGTGAAAGTATGTATGTGTGTGTGAAAGTATGTGTGTGTGTGTGTCAGTTAGTCTTTGGAGACGATATCTCACGAACAAATGCAGCGATTCGAATGAAATTTGGTACAAAAATCACAATTCGTGAATACTGGGAGCCTATTGTTTTCAAACGCAATCGAAAGTTCAGAACCCCTTAAATTTTCGAGTGAAATTTTGAAAAATCATCAAAAAATCAAAACCTTTAATAAAGTTACGCAAATAGACATTTCGTATGCAATTTTTCCTTAGAAAACGATTGACATAAACTTTAGAACGCTAGCATGATCCGTTTTAGAGATATTGCACAATTTTCAAATAAATTTATCAAAAAATCCCATAAATTAAAAAAAATATATTAACTATTGAGAAACATATTCACTTTTCATCCGTGATATAATGCGATAAATTGGGTGACATCATTCTCGTGGATCTAGCTCGTTCCATTCATGAGAAAAGATACTTTGAGCAATACTTTTGTATTTGAACACCAATAGTCATTTATTTGGTATAAGATTTTCTTATTTCTTCGTCCATAACGCTTGGCGAGATTTTGGCGACGATTTTGGCGGAATGTCGCCAACTTGGCGGCTTTTTGAAATGTTACCAAATTAACGAAAATCTCGCCAAATCGATAAAAATGACGCTAAATCAATGAAAATGACGACTAATTGTCGGAAATTCAATATCTTGGAAAGAATATAAGTATCTACTATAAGAATAACATTTTTTTTAACTGTAAAAGTAGTAAATTCATTGCATTATATAAGGAAAGTCATATGTTGCCAACATCAGATTTTTTATACAGCCTTATATATTAGTTAAATAGATGATTGGTACAAATACGTTTTTGGTACAAATCGGAAAAAAACGCCTTTTTTTGCGAAATGACCTGCAAAAATCTCATGTATTCACTCTAGCTGAAATACATATTGACCAAATTTCACAAAATTTGGTAGATAAATCACATGTGGGATACTATGGTGCTGATTAGATTTTGGTACGATTCAGAAAAGAACAATCTTCCTTTTTTAACGAAATGGCCCGCAAAAATCGCCAAAATCTAAAATGAAAAAAACTACGTATGCTTAAATATATCCATTAAATACCTGTGTTATACGCAATTTTTAACGAAAAAAGAAAAAGACGAACTCCATTATATTAGCACTAGCCGTTCACGATATATTTTAGTTTTTCATATTTTCTCTTCGTCACCTTTGAAAATAAGTTCAGTTACCAAATGAGAACGAAAATTGAATTAAAATGGATTTAAATTTAAATAAAATAAAGAGAACGTGTGCATAAGTCTGCAGAAAAAGTCATGTGCTGCACACATCAGATTTTTTCATTGTTTTCGAACAAATACAAAGCAATGATATAAATATAAATTAATATGAAAGAAATGGTTCTGAGATGAAGTTTATAAAATGATTCTTTCATTTGTTGTTTTGCACAACAGTTAATTTAATCGCTGTTTGTACAAGTGGGCGGGGTTTCATAACGTCTTCAGAAAAATTGAATGAGTGAATGAAGTCTGTTAATTCCTATATTAAATATTAGGCAAAGATGGGTGCATTTTCTTGTATTCTATAAGAATAACTATATTGGAATATTTTCAATTGATTCTTAGAATGTGCATTCTTATAAAGTGTATAACTGTATGTTGAACTGTAGCACTTTGTAAGAAATTCAAGTTATAAAACAAAAGAATGCAGACTGAAGGATATGGATGAAGATGGCAGTTGAAATTGATAGATATTGAAGTATTTCTGGAAAATATATGTGGATAAAATTGAGACATCTTATATGCGATGCTGATGACATTTTTGATCCATCACTGCAAATGATACAGAAAGGGAAGACATATTTGATTTATTGCTTTCATTGATAAAACTTTATAAAGTGAATTGCTCTGAATCAGCCAAGTTATAATCACACACATGGGGGGTATATTTAAAAATATTAGGGGAAAAATTAAAATAATATTTTAGAGAAACGTTTTGAGGAAAGTGAATGGAACAAATGTAAAAAAATCGAAAGTACTTTTGTTTGTTTGTTTGTCTGTCTGTCTGTCTGTTTATCTGTTATGTGTGCAAACTCACAGTTTTGACGGATTGTCTTTAGTTTGGTACGTTTATTTTCTTCATCATTTAGGGAAACTCAGCGCATTTTCCGAGTTTATGTCTAGGGTTTGTACATATATAAATAAAAATCGTACGATTTAATAAAGAATGTTGTTTAGCAACGATAGTACGATAAATAAATAATCAGACGATTTATATTTAATTCATCCGATTTAAATAATGAAGACATGTATATAAAATGCATTTTATAAAATAGCAGTATTGAATTTTGACTTGATTACATCAGTTCTGTATACATGAATTATTGACATTTTTTTAATTTCTTAATTCATCTATTTCAGTTTGATAAACTTTTTCCAAACTCATATGATGCGCTTGGCCGAATGTTAAAACCCGATGAAAATTGTATCGTCTAGTATTATTTTATTATTTTATGTTGACATATAATGATCAAATTTCATATTTCTTGTAAATTTGTCAAGCTTAACTTAGATGCTGTATTCTTCAGGTCTGACTAGATTGATGATACTCGTGTACAGCGAAAACAGGGATTCTTATACTTCTTTCTAGGGGAGTCAAATGGAATATTTTAATATGATGTTTTGAAGAACAATGTCAGTTAGAACAATATAGAAATTTGCCAACATTTTTATACCCGAGCAAAGTTTGGCATATCTGTTAGTTTAGACATAAAAGAACGACTTCTTATTAAGCGTTAAAATATGTAGATAACTCAATAGGGAGTAACAATTCTATTCAGATAGAGAAAATAGAAATATTTATATCATTAAATGTTCATAATTTTTTAGAATTTAATATTTTAATTGTACTTTAAATATTTCACAAATGTATATTTCATAAATGCTGATTCACTTTTTCACAGATTTCTTAAAAACAAAGTTGAATAATTGAACAGAAAATCCCCTTTCCGGGATTTAATTCATGATTTTATCTGATACTTGCTATATTTTGCTCCAATAACAAGTATCTTGCTCATATATGTTCTAAGTAAAGATACTTCTGATAATCATGTGGTCTTTCTTTCGATATATTGGATATTACGTCATCTGTTAAAGTAAATATTCCATAATTACATGGTATCTATTAAAGCAAACATTCTTAGATTTCCTATTAACAACCAATAATAAAATAAAATGAATATAGTAATAATTATTTATACAGTTTGTGAAGAATGCAGTTTAATAAAGCCAAAAGTGCCTGGCCGTTTGCAAAAAAAAAAAAGACAATTTAATAAGTTACTCTAAATAGTGAATGGGATAGTTGTTTTGTTTTAGAAACCACTACGTACGTATATTTATCTCTTTCGTACTTAAATTTATGCTTCGTATTCCTGTCTTAACCCAAAACATGATAAGTTTATGTCACGTATGTATGACCTATTTTGAATTGATGTAATATGGAAATTCCTGATCATACATTTTCCACAAATCTGAAATGTGTTTTGTCAAATGATGGAAGCCATTAAAATTGTGAATGGAGAAAAAGTATAATTTTAGTTATTTCATGATACGTATCTGTCCATAATATTCTAGTAATGTTATTTATATAAAAGATTGAATATCTTGGTGAGGTACAATGCAATACCACATTGAGTTTTCTTACTACATGATCAATGATTAAATGGAAACTGAAACCTTCTCGATTGTATGACTTATATGGTTACAAAGTGGGTAATTTTTGAGGCGTTCAAGTAGATGTTGTTATGTCAAGCAATTGCATTAAAAGCAATTATTTAATTTCATATATTCGATTGATTATCAAATATAATCAAATTATAAAACTCAAATAACTTCGTTAAAAGCAGCATATGATAAAGCATTTAAAATACCTACCTTTTTTTAAATCAAAAAGAGCCATCTTCTAATTATTAAAGGTTGCGCAATTATTAAAGGTTACGCATATCAATTAAAGGTTGCACCAAAAAGCGCAACCTTTAATTGTCAGCGAAAGATCGGCGACTGATGCAGAAACAGTTGTGCAGGGCCGCAGATCCCCCCGATGGTGGGGGGAAAGTTCGAACTCGGAACCTTTAGATTACTGATCCCGTACTATACCATCTGGCCTAAAAGAAGTTTCCTAGGCCGATGGAATAGCCGGTGAGTCTTTCGTAGCGATGGGTGACGTAATGCTGCCCCCTCACACTCCCCTTCCTGGCGAGAAGCACGGTTGAATTTCAGAGAGGAGGCAGCCAGAAAATTCCCAACGCGTCCCCAAGCGAAAACTCAGTCGGTAAGCTGAAATAGGTGGGAGGCGTGTTATATCTCATCCTGCGGCGCAGGGCTATAGTCGTAGTCAACAAGGAGAGGAGAGGTGAAAGTGTGTGTCATCTATAGTGCTGCCCTCTCGTGAGAGAGATGATATTGTTGGAAAAAGAGGTCGTTGCGTGCTCGTATGTCCAGGGTTTCTATTTTAGGGGACCACAGATCCAGCGATGGTGGGGGGATAGGTTCGAACTCAGAACCTTTAGATTACTGAAGTCGAGGGAATAGCTGACGAGTCTTTCGCAGGAATGAGTGACGCAATGCGGCCCCCTCACATCATACATGGCAAATTGTTCATAATTAGATTTGATAGTAATTCCCTTTTAAATATTATGGACTTTTATACTACCACGCCTTGTTTAAGGTCACACATTTTATTTTGCAGTCCTGCCTATGTTAATTGCACTTTTTTTAAATTTTTATTTTTAAATTTTACGCTTTATATAATTTATGTTTTGATGATATAAATATATATTTTATGTCAGATAATTTTAAAAATGTTTGTTTGAAAATGTTGCTATGATTTATGAATATTTTCATTATCGTTTTCTTTTATTTTTGATTTATTTTGAATGTAATCATTGTAATTGGGCTTGTTTCGTTTTGTATCACTTAAAGTAAATAAATGCATAGATAAATATTTTTTCTGTGTCAAATACATATGTTTTGTAACAGATTCCTACACATTCGATTCTTACGTATAAAACACTGATCTACAACTTTGTGAATGAAGAAAATGTCACTATGTCAAGTTCGTAGTCCCAACATTAAATTATTACATAGGGACGCTACAACACTCTTATGTGATCGGCGATGATCATTTTACTATAAATAAACAAAACGTGTATTGTCAGAGACATATATTTGTAATGTTATTTGGGAGATCTGTATTTGCATAAACACGCAAATAGCCATAACTCTGAAATTCTGGAAATTAAAATTTTGAAATTCTGAAATTGAAAAATTCACAATTATGTGCAAATTCTTATAGCATTATGAATGATTTTGTTATTTAAAACATTTTATTAAATATTTAATAAAAATATATATTATCGCTATACAAAATGATCATCTTGTCCAAATCTGAAGAATAAAACATACTGGTCCAGCATATAAACAATTGTATCAAAAATATGAGATTCGATCAATATATGCCAAGATCAATTCGATCAATATATACGGAATGAAGGCGCTAAAATGGTATTAGAATATACACCAGTGCTACTTCTATCATGCTACAATTGTCAGCCAAACGTTATGCATGAGTTAAACACGATATGAGTTTGAAAAGTATTTGCCAAATAAAATAGAAGATGTATGAAATTGAAAATAAAAATAATTTTCTCGTAATCTTTAAACCCGAAATCCTTAATTCATATAATCAAGTCAAAAATGTAATTCAGATTTGAAAAGTATTTGCCAAATAAAATAGAAGATGTATGAAATTGAAAATAAAAATAATTTTCTCGTAATCTTTAAAACCGAAATCCTTAATTCATATAATCCAGTCAAAAATGTAATTCAGATACAATTTATATTTACATACATTCACTTTAAAACATAGTTGAAAGCGTTTATGACTTTGTTCATTCTCCCCGTCTGTCTGTCTGTCCGTTCGCACGATAATTGCCGAAAAAATGACTTTATCGAAATTAAATTTTTGTATGTTGTTCCGACGGTCTGTGGAACCTATGGGAATATAAATGAATAATATCACCCAATTATGCTAGGGGTGGCGACACGTCACGATTTCAAATACAAATTACTAATAAATGACATATCTCATAAATCCGATAGTCATTTTATTTTAAAACCATTCTACAGAAGTAAACATAATAGCCAAAGCGTTTTCGAACATTTTACATATCCATCCTCAGTGGCAGTACAATTAGAAATGAAGTCAACGTGCTTAAATACACTTCAATACTGTCAAGAAAAATTTGAACATCATGAAATTGTCAGTTATACAAAAAGGTTTGTTATAAGTCGGATTATAATTTATACAAAGCTCAAGAGCAAATACTCCAAAAAGGTTGAAAAATATATGATTTTTAAAAAACATAATAATTATAAACAATGTAGCTATGCAACGGCTTAACATGCAGGGAATCGAGAACGAGTCGCCACGCATAACTTAGGACCAGAACAAAGTCAAAATTACAAATAGAAGAATGATATAAATAGATAAAAGGATTCATAAAGCAAGATCGAATATTATAGCTAACTAAAAGAAACATTTTTTCAAAAAGAGGGCGAAAATTATCTTTATTCACGAATTGGGCAAGGGCAGTCGTTAATTTACCATTTTTTACGTATCTTGCATATTCGGACAAATGGATACCAACCTTACGTTTAGTACTACCGATATACAAATTATAGATATTATCCAGAGAAAGGAGGAGTACAACATACACCCAAGCAAGATTTTATAGTAAGTTAATATTATCCTTAAACTTATCAGTTCGAATGCTATTGAATAAAGTGGTAACAGCTGAGTGAGAGGGTTTAAATTTAAATTCAGTACAAAAATTAATAAGGGGGCGAAAAATTTTAGGATGATAAGGACAACTATTTTTAAACTGTAAACGATCGTTAATAGGAATAAGACTGGAAAAGGGTTGTAAAAACTTTTGGCGGATCTTAATGTAAATATTATGGATAAACTCATAAGAGTAGTCGGCATCTTGAACGAGTTTAAAAATTAAATCAATTTCATTATCTAAAGAAATAATAGTTGAACTAACATTAAAAGCGCGATTGAAATATGCGATAAAGGAAGCCTTTTAGAAGAAATAGGGAAGAAAAGAATTTGCCGGAATGCACGTGTTGAATATCGTCGCGGGGACCAACTATTTTGGTTTACGTGGTGATATTTATTTACAAAATTCGGGTGCCCCTGTGGGTAGCCCACTTTCTGGTATCTTTGCGAAGGCAGTTTTGAAGGAACTTGAGAACGAGATTTTGCCTTTTTTCTCCCCTAAACCCATGCTTTGGCAACCTTATGTTGATGATATGTTCATAATTTGGAACCATAGTTTAGATGATTTACTCAATTTACGTGATTCTGTAATTATTTTTATCCAACTATTAATTTTACCGTTAAACATGAATCCAACTGTTCTTTACCTTTTTCAGATGTTATTGTTTTCCATAATTTTTCTAATTTTCAGTTTTCTGTTTCTCGTAAATCTACTTTTACCAACACGTGCATTCCGGCAAATTCTTTTTCACCCTATTTCTTCTAAAAAGGCTTTCTTTATCGCATATTTCAATCGCGCTTTTAATGTTGGCTCAACTATTATTTCTTTAGATAATGAAATTGATTTAATTTTTAAACTCGGTCAAGCTGCCGGCTAATCTTATGAGTTTATCCATAATATTTACATTAAGATCCGCCAAAAGTTTTTACAACCCTTTTCTGGTCTTATTCCTATTAATGATTCGTTACAGTTTAAAAATAGTTGTCCTTATCATCCTAAAATTTTTCGCCCCTTATTAATTTTTGTATTAAATTTAAATTTAAACCCGGTCACTCAGCTGTTACCACTTTATTCAATAGCATTCGAACTGATAAATTTAAGGATAATATTAAGTTTTAAAATCTTGCTGGGGTGTATGCTGTACCCATCTGTTCTCCGGATAATATCTATAAATTTTATATCGGTAGCACTAAACGTACGGTTGGTATTCATTTGTCCGAACATGCAAGATACATAAAAAATGGTAAATTAACGACTGCCCTTGTCCAATTCATGACTAAAGATTAGTGTTTAAAGATAGATGTTTTTAAAAATCATATATTTTTAAACCTTTTTGGAGTATTTGCTCTTGAGCTTTCTATAAATTATAGTCCGACTCATAATCCACTTTTTGTGTAACTGACAATTTCATGATATGCAATTTTTTCTTGCCAGTATTGAAGTGTATGTATATGTAAGCGAGTAAATGAAGTATATGTAAGCACGTTGACTTCATTTCTAATTGTACTGCCATTGAGGATGGACATGTAAAATGTTCGAAAGCGCTTTGGCTATTATTTTTACTTCTGTAGGATGATTTTAAAATAAAATGACAATTGGATCTGTGAGATTTGTCATTTAATAGTAATTTGTATCACTCAATTAGTTTTGGATTGAACCCGGTTTTAAAAAATGAAATACATTGAACCCTATGGGATCTAATTTCTCAAACATTTTTAAGCGAAATTAAAATTCACAAATTGCTTCGAAAGTTTTAGAAAATATTCAAATTATTCCATAAAAAAAATAAAAATACAGTCAGCAAAATAGTATATTGGGTAAATTTTTAAATAAAAATTAAATTGATAATTACACCCATATCATATGAAGAGATCACATGACCCACTTCAAAATAAAATATAGCATCCATCTTGTGTCAAAGTCGTGGATTTTAAAGTTCTTTTTAATTTATATTTAGTGTTGTATCCGTCCTAAAACCTCTTAATTTTTACTTAATTTCTGTGCATCTATAATTCGAAACAACGCAATTGAAATATATTTGAGTTTAAATGATCATCAAACTTTGGTTATTTCTACAACGAAGCGTAATTTTATCTTATGGAGAATGTAAACACACAAAGCTCTAAGATGTGTTGTGCAAGAATTATTGAATTTTTTTAATGCAAAATTATGTAAAAAGAAGGTGGTTACAATAATGTAACTGGACTTTGAATATAGAATATGAAGGCATTAATGAGTCGATTTGAGCTTACATGTTATTTCTTTTTACTTTTCCAACGACATTTATTTCCCTTTCAGAAGCAATAAATAATTTGTGTAATATATCATTCATGTAATGAAAATTTTGGATTTTTGTGTCACATGGCTTTTCCTGTGATTTTTTATTTCTGTATTTTATTATTTATAATTTTAGGATGAGTTTTATCGCTCGAAATAAATGTCAGAGAGTCATTCTATTACATGAAATTCCGCAATATTACTTTATTTCTTCATATAGAACTTAACGTAGTTTACGTCTAACTTAATAAAAAAAAATATTCGAAAATATCTCAATAACTGTTTTTCCTAGTCCTTTGGTATTCATTTCATTTATTCTGTGATCAAAAATTACACGTGATCGAATTACAGTGATCAAGCTATGGAATTTGCAAAATTTATCAATCCTATGAAATCCGAAAACCGGATTATTGACAACATTGCAATACTTTTCCTTTACGTTACTATATATTGTAAAGAATACAAACATTTTAACTCGGCTTCTCAAAACTGAAGGACTCAATTTAAGAGTTCCACCTTTTATACCTTTGAATGTTAACACAGCCCCATTCCGAATTTATCTTTATTTGATTAAAATTACATTTAATGTCAATATATTACGACATATTGCAATTAATAAATCTTTAAAAATAAAAATTGCGTCAAACGATGCCAAGTGTTGTCACACACAAAACTTCTGCTATGTTTAGGTGAAACGCTAATTAGCCCTTTAAATCAATCTCACTCTATCACTACAAACTTGATGCTCGTTTCTTTGAAAGGTGTAATGCCATTCATCAGTTCATTTGTTATTATACTTCTTGAGTTCGTGAAATATTGCGAGTTCCCAAACCTTCTTCATGAAATTTAATTTTCGAAAAGTGTATATAGATGACGAGGGGCACATAGGTAATAAGACAAATTAAGTGATTTGTGAGTCATTGACTGACACTGCTATATATGAAATATTTTATAATAAGTTAGTATGTCTATATTTATATATGTCGTTAATGCTAATGTTCACTTGTAATTTAAAGAAATTTTAAAACAAATGTAGTGAAGCATAATATTATACACAACTCGGCATAGAAAATACAACACCATGAAGCTTTGCCCGCATAATCATGTAAATTGTGAGACAAACGCAGCTTGCCGATATATACAAATGACCTGAAATGCAAGTAGATCACGTGATTAAAGCGCGGGATAAAAAGGATAAAACGGCAGATGAGCCAACAGTTGTTACTGGCTGTCGTCCACGGAAACCCGTTTTTCCAGCTGTTTTTCGTTTAGAAAGAGGCGTGTTGTTGAAGAGATCTCTGCCGGAAGACGCCTAAGTCCGTTTTAGCATTTGGACGATTGTGCGATATGATTCATTTACGGCCTACGTACAGCTGGGTGGTCGTACCTGCGTATCGCCTTTGAAACACTCGTAGATTCATCCACTGTGCAAAAGATTTGGAGAAGAGGGATTGAAGAAGGGCATGTGAAGGTGGCTATCCCATAAACGACGAGTATCGGCATTCAACAGAATTTGCAAGGTACATTGGAGATTCCAATATCAGCGTGAACAGTTTCTCGACGATTGGCACACAGCAGCTTGCACTCAAACTGTCCTTTACAAAGACTGTCATTTTCGACAAAACACCAATGTGAGCGATTGCAATGTTGTCGGTCCCGGGCCTCTTGGATGACTTAATGGAACAACGGGGCATCATGGTTTGGGGTGCCATCGGCTTCGATAGCTAGTCACCTCTGATTCATATCAGAGGCACAATGACGGCACGACGGTATGTGGATGCGGTTCTATTTTCCAGCAAGATAATCCGCGACCGCACACTTTAAACATCATCAGACAATCCTTGCAAGGTATCCAAGTACTTCCTTGACTTCTGCTGTATCCAGATCTCTCACCCATTGAACATGTATGGAACGTGATTGGGCATCGTTTGATTGTCTGGTTTCAGCCTCAATCAGAGCTAGACCTGTGAAGGATGGTTAAATGCATATGGTCATCCATCCCTTAGGAAACTATCCGCACGATCAGTTTCTCAAAGAGTTGCTGCTTGCATCGCGGTAAGAGATGGTTCTACTGCCTGCTGATCAATATGTCTATGCCATTACTGTATTGCATTATCCCAGTAGAATTAACATCACTTATTTATATATGCCATCTCTGTCGGTGTATCCTTTATTATCACCCTCTATACGCTCTTTCATGGTGTTGCATTTTATGTGTGTGCATTTTATGTGTACATTTTATGTGTTTATGCTACTGCATTTATACATTTTTACTTTCAAACTATGGATGAGTGTTTTAAAACTGCATCACTGAACCACAAAATATCAGAATGCTGGTCTTGTGATCCAGTTAGGTTCGATGACATTCATATGTCCTTTTATAGTTGTTATTAGTTTCTTCATCTCTTATGAAATTACGTTGAGATTTGTGTTAGAAATTAGCTCTCGAACCAATTATTACAGCTGTAAAAAACTTCTGTTCCATTCGGAGTTTAAACTGCGGTACTTTGTACAGGCCAGCCAACGATCTAGGAAGAATTGCAAACTTTATCATCGAAGTGAACTGTACATTCTCCTTTCAGTATTAGATTGACGTGCAACTTGACAATATGATAGACAACCTCATGCTAAGTTTTACATTGGTCTTCAACCTGATTCTGTTTTTATCCTTCTGGTTAGTTTCCTTTCTTATCGTTGGCCTCTGAATTTGAAATTGGAGCTTAATATATCTGAGTCTAATTAATCCATACTTGTCATACTAGGGCCAGATTCAGACCTCCAAACATAACTGCTTGCACTAACCAGCAGGCCTAATTTGATTGACCACTTTAATAAAGAGCTACTGTCCCCAGCCGGAGCTCAAACTAGGGAATCCCAATTAAGCTAAGGAGACTCAATTATAAGATTATATAATAAGAGTTATTTTGTCTTCTATAAATCAACTATCAAAAGCATTTCATGGTAAAAAAGTCCAACCAGATATGGCATCATTATATATTTAAATAATTTTAAAACCAAAACGGGCGGAATGTACAATAGGAGACTTTTTTATAATATAAGCATTCTGAAGATGCCACTGTGCTTGTTCCTATGAGAAACGGTCATGCCCCGCTTATACACACGTAGTACTTTATTTATAAATTGAAGTTTACTGTAACACTGCAAACATGATGCCGGGATTCTTAAAACATGATGTTTATGAGTTTTCTCTTTGAATGAGTAATGAACTTGTCATATTTTAGCTTTATAGACAAAATCACGTTTAGAAAATTTGCAGAAAATGAGGAAGAGACAAATTTAAAATAAAAATAAAATGTTTTAAACTGGATAGCACTGGTACTACATTTTGATGGAACACATTTGAACAATTTTAAATTTGTCAAACTTATATAAAAATGTAATTGCCACAAATTTTAATACAAAAATTAATAACACATTTTTGTAATAATTAAGTGAATCTGTAAATATTAAGTACATTAAAATAAGAAGCAATAATTAAATCATCCATTATATATTAATGACTACATTCAATAATTTAAGTAATTGTTTAATTACAGGAAAGTCAAAATATTAAGAGAAACACTTTTTTAACACATTTCAATAAACAACACTAAATTTACATTTATACGATAATTTTTATTTCTATAACCGTCGTATTAATAGTCACAATTATCATTAGAATGTTTCTAACTGTTATCACGGTTTCTTTTAATGGGAACTATAGTCAATATTTTTTATTCTACAGAAATTGTTACTAGAACTTAAAGTATTTATATTTAATAAAGTATATTTCAATATCAAATTTACTACATTATCCAGCTAAATACTAAATATTAAATAAATAAATAAGGTTTTTTTAAAATAATAAATAGCATAAATATGCAGCAAAAGTTTCAAATAAGTTTAATATATTCTGTAAATGGAGTTGATGTTGGTGAAGTTCAGAAATAATTTAAATAACATATTCACACATCCATTCAATCGATTTAATTAATTTGCAAACAGAAAACGATTTATCGTTATTAACATTTCTTTAAAACTCAAATAACTCTGTAAACCATGCCGTGTTTATTGTTATGTGGAAAAGTTTTGTCATGCATGAGAACACTTCGTAATTAGCCTTTTAAATCGAGATACCTCTGTCACCAAAAACATGATGTCTGCTTCCTTTAAATGTGCGATGTCACTCAACAGTCTGCTTATGATTCTCCCTTTTGAATTCGTAAAAGGTTTGCTTGCCTGTCACGAACTGTCTTCAGGAACACAATTGGTTTTCGAGAATTGTATATAAATGACAAGAGATAAAACGGAATTTAAACAGGAGTTTGTTCTGAGTTTAACATGTGCATCATATATTATTTAAAATTCTAGGTTCTATAAAAACTCTCATTTGTCATAGGTATATTCATAGAAGTTCGCAAAAATCAAATTTGCTTTATATGTGCGAATTAAAGAAACTACTTATCAAGTGAAGGAAATTGATTTGAATAGTTTACAGTTTTGAATAGTTTACTGTTATAATTTCGTTATCGATTGTTAATAATTTTACAGGAGCGAAGTGGAAAAGGAAAAACTCTTTTAAAGAGTCAAATGAAATATAATAAATTAAAGTAATTAAGCAAACAATTATTATTTTATCGCAACTTGCTAAGAGATACCTGCTCAGATATATTAAATTTAAGTACACAAAATATATACCACTGTTATTAGATGTCATAAATGGCAATATTGTTAGAAACAGTACAAGACGTTAACTATATTGATCCGTAAGTCCTTTCGAGAGGTTGCTGGTATGGAAACGAGGGTACGGACCCTGTGAATGCCGCCACCACTGGGTTTCGGTCAAAATGGGGTGGCACTTCCCGGCCGTCCAAACAGATATATTACACTTTCGGGTCGGTCGGACGGTCTTTAAGCGGAAAAGAAGCTTAAAGGTTAAGGGAAGAGGCATCCCAGTTGTTTAGGCACGGGGAATGCACTTGGAAAACTCGGAGTTCCATTCCCGGCTCTGACGAAACTACCCCCGTAATTACGCGGAGTACATTACCCGTTAAAGGCTGGCCGTAGGAGAAGGGCACATCCCTGAGGATGACTCCTCCACAGGGTTCCGGTCTACACTGAGTGGCACAGTCCCGGCTGTTCAAATAGATACGTTTTGGGAAAACACATCGTGAGATTTTTAGGCGATCTACAAAATTTGAAAATTTCTAGAACTCGCCAAAAGTCGGCAAGTTGGTGATATTTCGTCAAATTCGTCTGGAAGATCACACAATTTAAATTAATGCCAAGCGATCCAGACGTTCAAATTATAGCAATGGTTTCTGTTTCATAATCATAATAATATACTGTTATTTCAGTCACGTACTTTCGTTTTATCTCTGTAACGTTGCTTCCAAGATTTACATTACCCCGCACCCTGAGACGTTTCACATCAAAAATAATTTGTAACTAATTTTGCTATTTGCATTACTTTTAACATAATTGCATTTAAACATATCACTTTTATAGTAATCGATGTAAATTATTTTCCATCTAATTAAAACACGATGACGATTCGTGGTCTTTCAAAAAGAAAATATTTCTTCAATGGATGTCATATTTGCAATCATTTGGGAAGTTTTGACATGCTTAGGCACTTTTACTAATTAGTCTTTTGAAACAAGCCTCACTTTGTCTCTGAAAACAATATGTATCCTTGAAATGCTAGATGTCATTCAACATACTTTGTTTATAATTCCCCTTTTGTATAAGTAACTCATTTGTTAGTCACAAGTACAAATTAGTTTTAGGCAATTGACCATAAATGGTGAAAGACAACCAAATGCTAGAATTAATGCATTGTTTAAAATTTAGCGTTTTTGTGTTAGATTTGAGTAGAAAGTACTAGATTTATAGTAGGTATTAATCAAAATTGTATTTAGGTATGTTGCTAGGACAAAATTATATAATAAAAACATATAGTATAAAATATTTAGTTAAAATTTTTAATAGTAAGTTTTAATAAACTTTTATTGATACATAATAGTTCGCTTAATTAGCCGAAAGTGAAACTGCTATTTGATTTTTGTAAATTTATACCAGTAAAAATTATTGCTGTCACAGAGCTTCTACAGTGATATTTGTACTGGCCAACTAACGTTCTCTCAATTCAGCCACTACTTGGAATTGCAATCTCTTATCTTGGAGCCTGTATTTTCCACACATTACTCTTAGATTGACGTGCAACTTGTCAATCTAACTGATAACTGCCTACTATTTTTTATTTCAGGTTAGTCTCCTCATGCCATTTTTGTCATCTAAGTTAACTTTCTTTGTAATTATTGTTCTTCCGATTTGGAGTTCAGTATTCACTACTCCACTGAATCAGTACAGCTGTCCTGAGGTCACTTTCAGACTTCTGACATCATTACACTAACCTGCAGAGTCAATTTGCTCGGGCGCCAAAGTAAAGAACGTTTGTTTGCTCGAACAGGGTTTGAAACACATATTTTCGCATTAGCCAGTAAACGTCTTCCCTTCTGAGCTACTGGGACGGAATTTCGATCTCATCGTCGACGTGGACCCTGCATACTTTTCAAAGTGTGCTCCCTTTTTATAGGGAAGGCTGACTACTTGCACTGAAGTAAATTTCACACATCAAACTGCATCTGTGGTAACTGATGAATTAAATACATGTCTATAAAATGATCTTTATAGACTCATCGGATTCACCAAGCCATCTTCATCACCAAGCCATCGTCAAATCTCGTCATAGCTTACCGGATCGGAAATGAAACGTAAAGGCGTTAAACGACGCTTACTAGTTTGGAAGCGGCCGCTTCAAAAACTTAAAAGCGCCATTCTGGTTATTATTTTCTGGTTGAAGAAGAAAATCACGTATGAAGATTTCCTTTGAGGAAGAAGAAGAACCCTTATGCAAATTTTAGTAACACTGAATATAAAGCCTTATTAGTTTGCAGCAGTTATTAGCAGCTCCAGTAATTGAGAGGCTAAACGCCTGGACTGTCGTGCCTTGACTTCTTTTTGTGGAGATATCTCAATAGTCTCATCTATGATACTCACCTTGAATAAGAAAATGCACTCGTTGCCAGAATTTCGGCCATTGCTGCCGAAGTGCGCGAAAGGCTTGGTCTGTTGTAGAGAGTTCGCCAATCCCTCCATCGCCGTTGTGATACCGGCATTCAGGTTGGCGGTTGCTCTTTTGAGCCATTACTGTAATTATTGCTTATTAAATATAATTTTATAACTTCTAAGTAATTATTGTGTTTTCATACCTCACGTCATCGGTTTTGCCATTATGCGCCCACTGGTGACTTTACATTTCATTTCCGACTCTGTAAACTATGGAGAAAATGTTTGGTTTGGTGTGCAATACCACATCATAAAGTTTGGCCCATATTCTTTGAATCAGCCTAGATATACATATATTTCTATCAAATATGATAATTATAATTAACCAGGACCAGCATGTCTTCCTATTCGACCCATTTTGACAAAAAAAAATGTATTCCACTCTAGTTCACAGAGATATCTTCATCAAAGTTTAACTTTCGTTGAAGTCATGCAAGCTATTTATGAATTTGGTTGATCATGACAATTAAAATTGAAAGGACATTTTTAAATCATGACTTATGTATTTTACAATACTTTTACGCTATATAAAAGTTCCTAAGCAACAATTTCACCGAAAAAGCATTTTATATTTCTTGCCTTCAGTTTAAAAATTGTTCTTGAGTTATTGTGGCAAGCTGAAGTCAGAAAATTTGCCATATTTAATAAATCACATTAGAAATTATGAAAACATTTCCAATTTAATTACGGTTTAAAAATAATTTGACATAGAATTGTGCAGTATCTGCGCTATTAGTTTTATAGAACTTAATTTTCGGTATTTTATGCCTAAACAGTGGCAACTATAATTCCAGAATGAATCGGAAATATATATTTTTATTCTCATATTATGTAATATTGCACAGAGGAAATATTGTTTTAACACATATTTTAGAATTCGGGATTTTGATGCCAATGTATGTTTTATGATCTATTGAACACGTTTTGAATTGTTTTGGAATGATGTTTGTCTGTCTATCACAAATATAATTGGACTTTCATGAAACTTTATATAGAGCTTTATTATCGAAAAATTTAGAACTAGATGGAATATCTTTCCTAATTCGAGGGAAAACTTCTAAATTTACTCGAAAATTTATATTTCTTTGGCATGGCAGCATCGTACAAAATTTGGCATAATCATGCATAAAGTTTAAATGTTAATTCCACTATATATGAATTTACGGCAATGTTTTAATGTGATTTAAAATAATGAACTTAATATTTAAAAGTGTAACTTTAAGTCTCTTTTAATCACGTCTCACATTTTGGTTACTGTGGCGCTTTTGTCTAAGTCATAAATTTAAATGAAAATTGTAATAATTAATTATAAGATGGATAGCAATAATTTAAATAAAGAAATGAATGTAAATTTTGGAGGAGCATATGTTGACCAAATTTTTGTATTGGCAAAAAATAAATATGCACAATCACTTTGAAAATGAAAAGAGTTGCATATATTTTAATTGAAAAGAGAGTGTGAAAAATTTATTATAATGTTAAGAATATCTTAATTGCATGAAGTGTTTTATGTGCAGTATTTTTAAGTGTATTCATGTTATTTAGATTAAGTTAGAAAAATTTGGAAGGGATAATTTTGTGTTAAATGCCTCAAAGGAATAACCGAAATTCCAGACGTCAAATGTCTCCCGATAGGTCACAAATAGAAAGAAGTGAAAATCAGAGAGTAAGAATGGATAACTTTAATTTGATTAATGTATTGCCTTTTTTTAATGGAAAAGATAATGAGGACATTTAATTTTTTTTTTACGCAGTTCGAAAATATATTGCAGGAATGGCCGAATGGTCAGACGAGAATAAAGTAATAATTGTAAAAACGAGATTAAAGGAAAAGGCTTTAGAATTTTTGACAAAAAAAGGGAATTACAGAATGCAAACGATATGGGAGAAGTTAAGCAAATTTTGATCAAACAAGGGTGGAGCTACCCCCCCCCCCGCCGAAGGAACCGCAAGTCTAAAAAAGTTTTACGAAATGAGCGAAGTGAATATGACCTAGCAGACATGACTTAGGAGTTGCAGTTTGAGTACGAGTATTTACACTATCATGATTTAAGAGGAAAGAAATCAGAGTTCGGGGACACACACCCCAGAGTTGGGGACGAAATACACGAGTTTCAGTTATAGACAAAATGAGAGTGCAGTAGCATACGAAAGACAATGAGGAGTTGTGGCAAGAGTGATGAAAACCTTGGAGAGATGATAAGCCCAAGATTAAACTTGAAGGTATGTGCTCATAATAACAGGTCCTAGACAACATCGGTAAAACTAATAATTCTTGTCGCATATCGCCCCTCGCTAAAATAATCAAACGAAAATTGATAATAAATGAAAATTGATATTTATGAAAGTTGGTGCTTTTGATAAATTGATGTTGTTAATAAATTATATTGTTTAAGTTTAAAATAGTCAAATCTTTTAATATTAATTAATAATTCTTTTCAGGACTTACACTAAAGGTAAACATAATTGGAGGGCTTATTGCGCAACAACAACGAGCGATGTACATTTAAATGTTAATTCCACTAATGAGTTTTAACGGCCATGTCAACGATAAATAATATAATTAATAATATTTAAAGGTTAAACTAAAACTTGTTCTTCTTTTTTATTTTATATGCCACATATACTTTTTGCCAAAATTTCCTCAGGGGGCAAATTACACTTGAGGCAGAACATTATCAACTTTGGTATCAATTAAAAGAGTTTTTTGAGCCCTTTAAAGTGAAGGTTGGCATGCTATAAAATTAATCATCTGGAAAAACAATACTGATTTTTAAAAATGTGCTTGTAAAATTTAATGAGAAACCCTACAGAAATTGATTCTGATAGGAGAAAGTTGAGTGGGGCCACCCAGTTAATTTATTCTTTCAAATCTGAAAGTTCCTCAGGGGGCAAATTACACTTGAGGTAGAACATTATCAACTTAAAGAGTATCAATTAAAAGAGGTTTTCAAGCCCTTTAAATTGAAGGGTGGCATGCTATAAATTTAATCATCTGGACCAACCGGGCCCAACTGGTGCCAACCGGAACCAACGTGCCGTGATATTCTATCTATCCTAACAGTAATCGTATTTAGGTAAAAACCAAAACAACGTAGTTAAAGCACGAATTAATACAATAAAACCGTATACAGCTGTTTCGAGGATACTGTGGATAACCTTCGTCTGTGCACGGTAGACCAACAAACCAATAAGGCGAAATGCACCAAAACAACTTAGGGACTTGAACTTTCTTTTTAAGATGGGATTTGTTGGTATTTCTAAATCTGAAGAGAGGGGAATAAAAGTATCCTCTAAATAAATTTATTCTACTTTGTTTTATTAAAATTAGCTTAATTACGATTTTTGAGTTTTTCTTTATCCTATGCAGAAGGTGTTTTTACTTATTTGTAACACTATTTATGGCATACTAGAAAGTATACCACTCAGGGTTAAAAATAGAGGCGGATTCTAAAAGCAATCAAATTGATTATAAAAAAAAATCTATTAAATATTTTTATTTCATTCTTCTATAAAATATACTACTCATGATTAAAAATAGTGGCAGATTCTAAATGCATTCAAATTGCTTATCCAAAAAATATATTAAACAATTTTATTTCATTCTTCTATAAAATGTACATCAATCTCTGTTCTCGATACACAAAATTATCTACGAATGAAAATCGGAAGAATACAATATTCTAATTCTGTTTTTAAACCAATTTCAAACGATATTTGAAAAACATTCGACGAATCGAAGACCTAAAACGGTTGTAAAATTTATTTTTGAACAATTTATTCCTGTTGAAATAATCATGTAAGCACATTCGAAAATGTATTAAAATATTGCATAGCTGGAAAAGATAGATTGTTTTAAACCCACTAAAGATATCAATATTTACGATTAAGAATATAATGCATTTAATTTATATAATTCATTTTTATCAATTTCCTTGTTATTTAAATCGGAAAAATTTAATTAAACTGCTTTATGTATAAACGAATTTGAATTATTTCGCATTAAATATCTCATTTCTATGCAGCATGATACAATTTTCTTTATGTAAAGTTTTGGGGAAAAACACTGCATAATTTTATTTCTATGGAATGTTTAACTTTAGTTTTTTACTAATAGCTTTATAACACCTGTGGCTATAGATTCCACATTTGGATAGAGTTATCTGTAGTGTCGAAAAAAATTAACATACCAAATTTAAATTTAAAAAAAAATTGTCAAAATCTGCTGATTTATCTATGAAACGAATATATTTTGGATTTTACACAAATACCGGAATCTTAGAAAAATCCAGAAAAACATTAAAACTTTTGTAAGAGAATGTTCACGTTACATTATATATTGTAAAGGGGCCATGCATTATCAAATAAAAGTAATTGTAGCGCGCCTAGCGAAGAATTTTAAAAATTAGGCTAACAAACTCTGCAAGAAATAGAGTTAAGAAAACAAAAATATACATAGTTTTATACTTGTAGTAGAGCGGTTCTACCACTGGTAGTATGCAAGAAGATGACTAGTGGCACTTATTTAATTCTTGCAACACTGAATAACAACGTTAACATTGAAATGTGAATAATACTAATAAAAAAGCATTTAATTGATACCATTATTGACAATGTACTCCCGGGGGGAGGGTAATTCCCCCGAAGTGATTGTGACATCACGAACACAAAAATTGTACTATTTTTTATTCATGATTATGTCAAATTTTGTCCTATGCTGCTATATTACTAAAATATAAATTTTCGAAGGAACTTCGAAGTTTTTGACCGAATTAAAGAAAAACGGGAATATCTCCTAATACAATTTTTGTGTTTCATTTAGTACATACAAACGGGATCAAGATATTTTATTCTTCAAACATGCAAATTCAGATCTACGAATTTGGCGGCATATCGCTAACTTTGCAACTTTTCTTAAAAGTTGCCAAATTGATAATTACGACACGAAATCAATGTAATTTTGTGTATCAATGCAATTTTGTAATGTAATTTTGTAATCAATGTAATTTTGTTTTGTTAGAAGAATGTACTGAAATGATTTGAAAGCATTTGTCTGTCAGTCTAACCGTCCTACTTAGTAACACATTTAGCGAATTTTTAAAATGTCACCAAATTGATAAAATGCTTGTAAATCCATAAAAATATCTTGAAGTTGATAAATTTGCGCTAAATAAATTAAATTAAATGATTTTTCTTAAGGGAAAGTATTTTGATGATTTTTCGTCAATTTGTAGCCAAGTGGGATTATCCGTTCTATAGTCCCACATGACGATAAATTTGGTGATTTTCTAAAATATCCCTAAATTAACGAAAATGTCTCCAAACCTTCCATAGAAATATATCATTATTCATACGATATATTTTCCACCAATTTATTTGAAGAAAATTATATCATGTCGGATAGCAAAGGATTTAACACCAATTTATTTATGCAGCAGACGATTTTTTATAAATCTTTTCCAATTTGAATAACAAAGATGGGTTTATAAAATAAATTTCATTGACATTCCATTTTTGAATGGATAATATCAACTACGTTCTTCAGGTTTAAACATTATTATTATTGTTATTTTCGGGAATTGTTGATATTTTAAAGTAATTGTGTCATTGTTTTATTATGGCAAAATTGTTGAAACTCATATATTGTACGGTGCACGAATAATCTTCTACAAATGCACTGGAACATCTTCTAATCTACGAGAATATAAGTAGTATAGGTATATTGCATATATTTGGATATACTATATTGGCATATATTGGAATCAATTACGACCTTTTAGTATAAAGATTATAGGGATTATTCATATTTTCAATTTATTACGTCAGCTGTTTTATTTTGGCAAATATTTTTGGGACTCTTATTGTAATACGGGTAATCTTCTGCTAACACACGGACATATCTTCTAATCTGCGACATTATAAGTTGTACGGGTATATCTTTCCATATAAGTTTAGCACTTTCATTTTGGAATATATTGGAATCAATTTCTGTCTTCAGACTTAAAGAATACCGCTTTATTGATATTTTTAATTTATACATGCAATCTACTAATACAGGTTATATCTTCTAATATTCGCGTATATAAGTTGTAAGGGTCCCATACAATGTTAACGCTTTTGTTTTGCATATATTGATTCAATTTCATATTTTATGTAAATTTGCTTACAAAAGGAGCCAGAATATTTTATTCTTCGGATCTGCCCGTGAAGAAAATTTTGGATAGCGAGAACAGAGATCCTTAAACTTCTTTTTAGGAACCTTACATTAAATATTTTAACAGAGTATTTTGATTATCAATGTCATTTAGTATACTACTAGCCGAATACCCGTTTAAAATCAACGGTATCGCAATAAGCAACCCCTGAGTAATGTAAATTTTATAATTCGCGTTTCACATTTATTCGACAGATGGAATATTTTGGTGAGCAGAACCCCCTAAAGAAGAAAATATTGGGAAACTAAATTTGCGGATTTCTTCCTCTGTTTGTCTTGTGTTTTTTATCAGATTATTGGTCCATATACCAAAAATCAAGCCTCTATCACATTTAAAAGGAAGAGCACCAAATTTGAAGTCTCTATCTCATAGCGAAGCATGCTTTTCTAGCATTTCACCTTTCGAAAACTTTAGTGCGGAGTGTCTACCCCCTTAAATACACATTTTTGAAAAACATTATTCTTTTTGTGATTTCTATCAAATGATTCGCCCATATACCAAATATCAAGCCTCTATCACGTTTTAAAAGGAGCATTTCTCCTTTATTCGGAAAATCGAACATATTAGTGTGCGCACCCCTGAAAGTAACAAATATTGGAAATCTGAAATTTCACGCTTTCTTCCTTTCAAACTATCTATCCTTACACCAAATATATCAAATGTAACAAATACACCAAATATATAATTGATATATCTGTCTCATATCGAAACATGGTTTTTTACCAATTCACTTTTCGAACGTTTCACTCTTTAGCACCCCCTTAAACGAACATTGTTGAAGAACTATATTCGTCTTGCGTGTTTCCGTCAAATGATTAGCCCATATACCAAATTTCAAGCCTCTATCAAATTTTAAAGGAGCGTTTTCTCATTTTTTCTGTAAATCGAACATTTTGGTATGCAGCATCCCCTTAAGAAGAAAATATTGGAAATCTGAAATTGCACGCTTTCTTCCTTTCGAACGATTTACCCATACACCAAATTTTAAGTCTCTACCTCTTCGCAAAGCATTCTTTCCTATAATTTCACTTTTCGAACGTTTTAGTGTGCGGCACCCCCTTAAGTAGAAAATATTGGAAATCTGAAATTTCACACTTTCTTTGTTTCAAACGATTTACCCATACTCCAAACTTGAAGTCTCTATCTCATCGCAAAGCATGCTCTCCTATCATATCACTTTTCGAACGTTTTGGTGTGAGGCACCCCCCCTTCAGGAGAAGATATTGGAAATCTGAAATTGCACACTTTCTTCCTTTCGAGTGATTTACCCATACACCAAATTTGAAGTCTCTACCTCTTCGCAAAGCATTCTTTCCTATCATTTCACTTTTCGAACGTTTTAGTGTACGGCACCCCCTTAAGTAGAAAATATTTGAAATCTGAAATTCCACACTTTCTTTGTTTCAAACAATTTACCCATACTCCAAACTTGGAGTCTCTATCTCATCGCAAAGCATGCTCTCCTATCATATCACTTTTCGAACGTTTTGGTGTGCTGCACCCCACCTTAAGGAGAAAATATTGAAAATCTGAAATTGCACACTTCTTCCTTTCGAGTGATTTACCCATATACCAAATTTGAAGTCTCTATCTCATCGCAAAGCATGCTTTCCCGTCATTTCACTTTTCGAATGTTTTGGTGTGGGGCACCCCCTCTATAGAACGTTTTCGAAAAATTCGATTTTTCCAGGGGTTTTTATCGAACGACCGAGCCGTGTACCAAATTGCAAGTCTCTATCTATTCGGGAAGTGCCTAAAAAAGGCGTGACAGACAGACAGACGGACAGAGACGGACAGACAGACGGACACTTGGCAATTAGTATATATAGATAGGAATTTGCACAGGATTGTAAATTTTAAGTTTCTTTATATTATATACCGTGTATGAAGAATGAGTATGCTTCAAGTTGTATAATATGTTTGTATTTCGATAACCATTTATATATAAAATATATCTTCTCTTCGTCTATGTGCAATGGTTGTCGAAAAATTTGGCGAAATTTGCAACTACTTTAACAGAATATCGCCAACCGAATATCGCCACAGAATGTCGCCTCAGATTGACGAAAATGTAGTCAAGATTACAAAAATGACGCTAATTTAACATAAATGAAGTCATATTGATGAATTTACCATTAAATTATTTTAAATGGACTATATTGCTTATTGTGGATGCTATCTATATTGATAATTGCCAACGTATCGTTGGGCGAAATAAAATATAAGTTAATTGATTACTTAAACACAGTTTTACATATCATTAACCAGAAATTCGCAGGATGTACAATTCAACGTTAAAATATATTTCCCGTGGATTTTATACATGAATTGTTCACTATGAAAGAAGAAACTTTATTGTATTATATAGGGAAAGAAATTAGCTGCTCACATAAGATATTTTGAGGATAACATACATAAATTTCTGCCTAATGATAATGTAACAAATGTTTAAATATCAAAACCATTCCTAAATCTGTGTTTGTTCTCGTATGTAAAATGTTTACAATGCTTCGGTCCTTTTGAAGTACTGAGTTCTTTAAATCAAACTCATCCCCTTGATATGTAAGATACAATTCAACAGTTCGTTTATGAGTCTCTTTTCAATTTGCAAAGTATTTGCTTACCGTGCATTGTCTTTATGAAGACGATATCTTTCGGAAGATAGAACAAAAATGACAAACTATAAATAATGTGAAATATGAAAAGTAAAACCATGTTTAGTTTCATTCTTATATTGTGTTCGGATTGAAGGAGTAACAGATATGTGAAAAAATGTAAAAGGAATAATTCAGGACGTATAAATATGGATCTGGATAGAAAAGTATTATTTTCATAAATAAAAGTGCATTTAAGACAACCGAATGCATATTTTGTTACATTTTTAACACTTTACAGCATAATTGAAAAGTATTTATGACTTTGTTCATTTTGTCTGTCTGTCTGTCCGTTACCACGATAACTGCCGTAAAAATGGCCCGGGATCAATAAATGAAATACATACGGGACTTAATTTTTCGAATATTTTTTAAGCGAAATTAAAATTCACAAATTGCTTCGAAAGTTTTAGAAAATATTCAAATTATCCCATAAAAGAAATAAAAAAAATTCCAGCAAAATATATTCAGTATTTTTTAAAATAAAAATTAAAATAATAATTGCACGCTTTATATGAAGAAATCACGTGACTATCACATGAAGAGATCACGTGCCACACTTCAAATTAAATTTGACATCCATCTTGTGTCAAAATCGTGATTTTTAAAGTTCTCTTCAATTCATATTTAGTGTTGCATCCGTCCTAAAACCGCTTTATTTTTGCTTAAATTATGTGCAATTACAATATATCTGAGTTTAAATGATCATCAAACTTTGATTATTTCTACAACGACGCTTTATTTTCACTTATGGAGAATGTAAACACCAAAAGATGTAGAATGACTTGTATAAGAATTGCTGCATGTCTTTAATGCAAAATTATTTAGCTCATGGAGTCTGCAATATAGTTGATAGACTGAAACGTTCATTGATTTTACATAGAGAAGCATACGTTAGATCGATGGAGATTTAAACACAGAGTTAAATTACTTGTATCTCCATGGTTTTAAGTTTTTAAATAAAATGAATTATTAAAGTTTTGTAATGAATGAAAGGAATTGCAAAAAGTTTAAGAAGGAAATGCTGCTTTTATATTGAGAGCAGGTAATTCATATTTCGATGACTTCATTTGAATAGAGTTCATTTGTTTTCGATGAAGTTTTCAAATATAATAAATTATTGTAGTATTATGATAAATTTAAAATTATTACCGAGGAATGTATCGCATTTTAACGATGTTTAAACCAGGCAATTTATGTTTCAATACCGTCATTTGAATAACGTTTATTTTTTTCGATGAAGTTTTAAGTTTTCAAATATAATAAACCAATGTAGCATTGTGATAATTTAAAAAATATTTCCGAGGAATATATCGTATTTTAGAGATGTTTAAATAAAAATACATTGACGTTGGAAAGTGTTTCATAATCAATGCTTTATTCATGATTGATTTTTCTTGTTACATATGTTAACACTTTTCTGACCTGTCACGAGTATACTCGTGTTTGCATGGTCGAACGTTGCAGACCGGCCAAGAGTATACTCGTGTTTTCATGTCACCATATTTTAGAAAAATTATGGTGACATATGATAAATAGTGGGGAAAAAATCCCACTAGTGTTTGTAGAGTATGCTCTTCCAAAAGAAAGCGCAGCTAAATTAGATATGGTTGTAAAACTCATGCACCAGTGCACGTAGGTATTACTGTATACCATACGCCTTACTGAATACCATACCCGAAAATATTATTCAACACCTGTAGTGAGTTTCATTTCAACGCATGTTGTGTAAATAAAGTTTATTGAAACTTATTTAGATGTTTTAATTTTATATTAAACTGCTGGAAAATAGGCGAATGTTTTTGCTTGGAATAGCCGGCCACTGTGTTAATTTCAGCTAATGTCATATCAATTTATTGCTCAAAAGGTAATTAAAACTCTAAACTGCTGCATGATTCAAAACTCAATAAAGTGATTAAATTACATAATGATCCACTAAAGATTACATTATGTGCTTTCCTACGAAATAATGTATTCAGTACTTTTACAATGCTCCAATAACATGATATTTTTACAATTGAAATCTCATTCATTGAACAATACAATCATATGGTTAGACAGCTTAGCTAAATATTTTTTATATCTGATTTAGTGCTTAATCATCAATTAAAATCTGATGTGGGCAGCACATGACTTCCCTTACAGACTTATATCAACGTTATGTTTATTTTAAATAAATTTATTTGAGTTTTAATTCAATTTTCGTTCTCGACTGGTAACTGGACTTATTTTCAAGGGTAGCGTATGGAAATTACGAAAAAACTAAAATATCTCGGGAACGGCTGGTCCTAGTGTAATGGGGCTTGTCTTATTCTTCTCTTCATTAAAAGTTATGTATAAAACAAGCATTTAATGGATATATTTAAGCATACATAGTTTCTACTTTAGATTTTGACGATTTTTGCGGGTCAATTTGCAAAAAAAGGCAGATTATTTTTTTCCAAAGCGTACCAAAATCTAATCAGCACCAGAGTAACCCACAAGCGACTTATATACCGAATATTGTGCAATTGGGTCCATTACTTTTCAGCTAAAGTGGATACGGTCTTTTGTGGGCTATTCCGCAAAAAAGGCAGGTTCTGTTATTTCGAATCGTACCCAAAACTAATCAGCACCAGATTCGCCAACAAGTGACTTACCTAACAAATTTTATGAAATTCGGTCAATTCAATTTTATGAAATTCGGTTTTTTAGTTAAAGTGAATACAAAATCTGCACAGACACACAGACAGACACACAGTCGTCAAGCTAAAAATGTTTTTTTCGTATTCTAGAGGTCTTGAAACGTATAGATCCGTCGAAAACTCGAGTTGTGATTTTCAACATGATTCCAATACTGTTCCTATACATTACCATGTATTGCAGGGAAAGTAAGCAATTAAATTTAAATCGCGGGGTCTTCACTTAATGATCTTCTATTATTCAGCATAAGATGAAACAAATTTAAATACAAGTCAGACTTAATGTTTTATTAAAATAAGAAATTAGAATACGCATTTAATTTACAATATAATTTATTCAAATATGGACCACAAAAATATATTTTGATGTAGAATAAAAGCAAAAGTGCATAAATTTTTTACTGCAATTTATTTGCAATTTATTTAATTTATCAAATACGTAAATATAGTAAGGTAAATGCGTAGACATAACAGCTTCAATTTTAGACTTGTATGTGCGACAAAATTCGAAAAACAAATAATGTTTATACTTTAATAATACCAATATTATACACATAAAACCTTAAAATTATCTCTGCCCATTGACTTGTTAATAGCAAATAACTTCTTAATTTGAAATTTACGAATTATTAACTATAAAAATAATCATGCAAAACTTAACATGTAAATTAGAAAGTATATATCTCTATTATCCTTTCTATATTGATGATTATAAAACGTCATGGGTCATGAACGTTCTGGCTGAACGTACCTCGATATCAATCCGTACATCATCATTACATTGGTTTGGTTGGGATTTTACAGTAAGAACCCGTAGCAAAATCCAACAAAATTAATCTTTGCATTATATTTAGTGTAAGTGGATAGACTTTACTGCGTATCCGTATTGTTGTTGTTGTTGAGACCCAGACCGTCCGACCTACCAGAAAGGTGTAAGGTAACCGTTTGGACGGCCGGGAAGTGCCACCCAATTTACACTGGAACCCAGTGGGGGAGGCATTCCACAGGGACCGTACCCTCCTTCCCCTACCACCAACCTCTCGGAAGGACTTTCGGACTCACATGTTTAACGTGATCGTACTCCGCATGAGCACGACGGCAGTTGTGGCAGCCTGCAAACCAGCGAGCAAAACACCGGACTAGCGCGCCCGAAATGTGCCTACAGCACGCAGTATTCCCAGGTGGTCTCCCACCCAAGTTCTAACCACGCCTGATGCTGTTTGACTTCGGTGATCCTACGAGAACCGGTGTTTTCAGCACGGTTGAACCGTTGGATCTGCGTATGAGTATTGTGAACAATTTGCACCAATTTTCAAATTCCTCAATACATGGTAATGTATAGATGAGATTGGAATTGTGTCGAAAATCGCAACTTGAATCTTTGACGGATCTACACGTTTCAAGCACATTAGAAACCGAAAAAGCTATTTTTAGTGTGACGTATTTGTGTCTGCTTGTCTGTATATGCAAAGTATTGTCCCACTCTAGATAAAGAGAAAATAATTGACCACATTTTACAAAATTTGGTTGATGAAGTACTCTGGGCTACCTTATTACCCTGGTGCTAATTAGATTTTGATGTTTCGAAAAAAAAAACCTGCTATTTTTTGTAAAATGGTCCGCAAAAATCAGCCGAATCTAAAATAAAATATGACATACACTCAAATGTAGCATTTGAATGCTTGCTTTATATGCACAATTTGACGACAAAAACGATAAGATTAACTCCATAAATCTAGAACGAATAATTCTTAAGATATTTTCGTCTTTGGAAATACATCCAGTCGAAAATGGCATTAAAACTGAAAATTCAATGTAATTTCAAATAATTATCCATGTCATATTTTACAATTAAATTAAGTAAATTATGAAAGAAAGCAAAATAAAATGAATTTGAGTCAGTGGGGAAAGTCATGTGCTGCCAACATCAACTTTTTTTTTTCTTCAAAGGAAATCTAAAATCGTTAATTTCATTAAAAAGCAAGATTTAGCGCCACGTGTGCATATCTTGTACAAACTGACGCATTGTATTAACTATTAATTCGAGCTGAGTTTAAATCGAAAATATTTGGTGACTTAATTCAAAATTAAGGTATGTACTACCACAAGTCTGTGCAGCACGCAAAAAACGCATGTCATTAAATTCATAGTATTGCAGTACAGTATATCTGTTAAGGAGCAAACATAGATTTTTAAAATTCTATCACGTGCATGGCACATAAAATTATGATTTATTTGTTAAGCTTATTAAAAAATCACGATTGTTTGCCAAGACACGTATTGCCTCTGCGACCAATTACTCTTAAAAAGTAGGATTATTTTTCTTTTCTGACTAGATAAAGAAGGTTTTAGTTGACGTTCTTCTCAATTTTTGAAGGAATGCTAAGTACTTTCAGCACTTAAATTTCAGAGACTTGGGAACTTTGTTGTATAGAATATAAAGAACTTTAATCTCTCTTCTGTGTGCAGTGTTTTTGAGATACACTGTTAAAAACAAGTTCATTCATCAAAAGTATATCTATCTTATTAAATGTTAGACTTTTCTAAACAGTGAAATGCACTTTTCTTGCTTTGTTTGTTTATATATGGTGCATATTTCTGTTTACTAATTTAATGATGTTATTATTAAAATTGTTTTGAGACTGAGTGTAATTTGAGATTTATTTGTTACTAGTTTTTGATTTTTTTTTATTTATTTATATTTTTTTGCAGTTTTTAATGTCGTATAAATTTATGTTTTCTTTCTCATACATAGCATTAAGAAAATAATGTTTTCACAAAACTTTCGATTCCGAGATTTTCATGCCAATATATCTTTTAAGACCTATTATTTTGACTATTTTTGGAGTGCTGTTCGTTTGTTCGATGTCTGTGATCGAGTTATTGCGTACACGGTAGCTACAGGAAACATCAATGGATTTCATGAAACATTATATCTGGCTTTGTTATCGAAAAATCGAGAACTACATAGCATTTTATTTAAATTCGATCGAAAACTTTGACTTTCATCCGAAATTTTTTATTAGTTTAACATGACAGAGTAGGACAAAATGTGACATAATCATGCATAAAATATTTTATTTAAGGTCCAAAGATCACGAGAGGATTTCATAGTTTCAATAATTGCTGTGAAAAATAGCCGCGATACACTTTTTGTTCGTGACGTCATTATTCCCCCTTGGAGTGTAAGTTAGCTTCCTGTTGTACATTTTAAAGTATGGTATCAATTGAAATATTTTTTTCAAGCTCTTTAAATTGAAAGATAACACGCTATAGTTGTAATTATTTCGATCCAGGATACAGATATTTCAAAAACGTTGTTATAATATTTGAAAAAATAATAAATTCTCATATAAGAACGTCGAGTTGAGCCACACTTTCAGTTTATTTAAAAGAAAATGGCAATATGAAGGATAATTTTTGACTTAGTGATACTTTTACATTTTATTAATGTTTTCATTTCTCCTTCAATAGCTTGTGCTGTAAAATTAGCTCACTTTTTATAACACAAGCAATTATATATTAAACTTTTATTGCAATAAATATTAAATTTATACTTGTAAAAATATTTCTGTTGAGAAAACAAGATTTCCCTTTTTCTTCCTACAAGTGCTGTGGTATTGATATTCGTGTTCTGTTATTATAATATATTAATCTATAAAAATAAAATTGAAAATCTCTCTGTCTGTCTGTATGTTTGTCTCATCATCACAGGAGAACGGCGGATGAACTTAATTTAATGAAATTTTGTGGGTAGACTTGAAATAGCCACACATAAAATTTATTCCATGTTTCGAGTTTCTAAGACCAGGGGTTGTCGAGATTTTCATAAAAAACGAAATTCTCATAAGGAGTTCTCATACTCCTTTGGAGGAACTCCCTGGTTCCTCCAAACGAAAAAGGTGGGAAATCTTTGGCTTGAAACGTGGAAGTGATATAAAACTCAATCTCTAAGTTTGGTTGGAGTTTATTACGTTTATTAGTCACTTTTGAAAATCGAAGGTTTGAATCATGAATTTTAATAGAAACTCTATTATCATGATTTATTTTCACAGACTCATACACAGCAATGAAAAGTATTAAGAAATCAAAATGGGTAACATATATATATATCAGCATTTTACGAGGAAGATTCTTTCTTATATCATGTTGCTCAGCAATATAATTAAATCAAATATGTTTGTTAATTTTTATTATTGTTTTTTCGATTTGAATAATAAACAAGAAAGATCAATCATGCTTAAAGCATTGATTATGAAACACTTTCCAACTGCAATGCAATTTTATTTAAACATGTCTGAAATGCAATACATTCCTCGGTAATATTTTAAAACTTGTCACAATACTACATTAATTTATTACATTAGAAAACTTAAATGTTCATCGAAAAAAATGAACTTCATTCAAATAACGGCTTTGAAATATAAATTGCCTGGTTTAAACATCTCTAAAATGCAATACATTCCTCGGTAATAATTTTAGAATTATCATAATACTACGATAACTTATTATATTTGAAAACTTCATCGAAAACAACTAAAATTCATTCAAATGACGTCATAGAAAAAATAACACGCATGGATCCCTCTATAAAATCAGCATTTCATTCATAAATAATTTCATTCATAAATAGTGTCATTCATCACAATACTTTAATAATTTATTTTATTTAAAAGTTAAGACCATGGCGCTACAAGTAATTAAACTCTATGCGTAAAACTTCATCGAAAAAAATCGTCCTTCTCTTTGTAAAATCAGTGAATATTTCATTCATATCAGCTATGCAGACTCCAGGAACTAAATGATTTTGTGTTAAAGAAATACAGTAATTCTAATACAACCCATGTAGAAATAATCAAATTTGGATGAGCATTTAAACTCAAATATATTGTAATTGCGTTGTTTCAGTACGTAGATGCACAGAATTTAAGCAAAAATAAAGTGGTTTTAGGACGGATACAACACTCATTATGAATTAAAAAGAACTTTAAAAATCGCGATTTTGAGACAAGATGGATGCCATATATCATTTTGAAATGGGTCACGTGATATTTTCATTTCTTAGTCACGTGATCGCTTCATATAAGAGGTGTTATTATTATTTTAATATTTATTTAAAAAAACTACTGAATATATTTCGGTGATTTTTAACACTTTAAAATAAATTTGGCAGATAACAATTTTTCAAATTTTTTTAATGTTATATAACTCTTCATGATATTGTACTTATTTGATGGCATTTTTAATGGACTTTCCTACGTCCTAGAGAGTTAAAATTTGGTACACAGCTTAAATTTGTCGAACATTTTATTCTACAAAAATTTGGTGGATCTTTAAATATAGATCATACATTTTTTTCGAAATGGCCGGCAAATAATCCCCGTTCACTTCTTTAAATCATTGTTGTAATATTGTTAAAAATTCTGATGTGGGCAGCACATGTCTTTCCTTGCAGACTCATATTCACGTTCTATTTAATTCTTCAATATTAATTTGAGTTTATCTGCACAAAATAACAGATATAAGTATTTTAAATGACATTGAATTTGCACGTTAAATTTAAATTTGATTCTCATTTGATAGCTGGACTTATTGTCAAAGGTGTCTTAGAGAAAACGTGAAAAAACTAGAATATCTCATGAACGGCTAGTCCTAGAGTAATGGGGTTAGTCTTATTCTTTTTGTTGTCAAAAATCACGTATAAAATAGGAATTTAGTTGATTTTATTGTGCACACGTAGTCTTTTATTTTTATATTTAACGATTTTTGCGGGTCATTTCGCAAAAATAGCCCGTTCTTTTTTCTCGAATCGTACTAGAATAACCTACAAATGATTTCTATGCCAAATTTTATTAAATTTGGCATATAAATCATTAAATTTGGCATATAAATCATTAAATTTATTAAATTTGGTACATATAACACTTGTAGGTTATTGAAATATTATGCACCACTTTTGTTAAATTTGTTCCATTAGTTTTTAGCTAGAGTGAATAAAGGCAATGTCTGCCGGCCATTTCGCAAATAAAGCAGATTCTTTTATGACGAATCGTACTATAATCTAATGAACATCAGGATTTCCCACAAAAAATATACCTACCAAATTTTATGAAATTCGGTCCATTAGTTTTTCAATTAATGGAAGTAATATCCTCACAGACACACAGAAGCATACACAGATACACCCTTACACACACAGACTTCTTCCTAAAAATAGTTTTTTCGTGTTCTAGATGTCCCAAAACGAGTAGATCCTTCGAAAATTCGAGTTCCGATCTTCGGTACGATTCCAATACTTTGAATACACACACACATATATCATATGTGTATCCGTGTATTATCTGTGTATCTAAATTCCGTGCCTATGCAATTACAATAGTTGTGATTTTTAATGATCCCTAAACTTTTATTATTCCTTCAACAACGCCTAATTTTAGCTTATGCAGAATGCAAATATCTCAAGCGATTGTAAGGTGAGTTACATAAGAATTGCTGAATTTTTTTCACACAAAATACAAATTAATATATATAAATACAAAATACAAATTAATATATATAACGGGCGGTGCCCGGGAATTGAAACATGAGTTCAATGAATTCATTCATTAAATTTCTCAAAAGATGACCGGGATAAATAAATCTTTGGTTCAAATTCTGCGATAACGCCACGAAAAATTGTATATTCATTAAATAAACTTACAAACTACATAACATAATCAAAATAACGCAAAAATAATGAATATGATGAATTATATAACCGAAAACATTAATAAAAATATTGGGCGTATAAAAATTTTCAATTTTAAAAGAAATAAATTTTAATGAATTGCAGACGATCTTGCATATTATACAACATCATCAAAATAGAATAAATTAAATTGAATGAAATGCAATAATCTACAAATGAAGTATACAAGTAATTAATAACAAAAAATTAAACCAAAGTATCTTCAAATAGCATTTGCCTCAACACATACATTCGGAACGAATTGTAATGCGTGAACGACTTGCGTATCTTTTTAACATAACTGACGATACTTCTGACGCAACTACCTTCCGTTCTAATGCGCATGCGCTGAATAACAAGAAATTAAAGAGCTTCGAGCAAGGAAGTGAAACAATTTGCAATGCACTGGCGCCTTATAAAAATCATAATTTATGAAATGATGATCACTGAAATATAATTTTCATTATGTAGCAGTGTGCAATATTCAGTTTATCTCCTGTTAATTTATAAAGATCGAAAGTTCAGTGAATTTTTTTCTGCTGTTTTCTTAAATATGATTACGTCTTCAAAAAAATCTGATGTGGGCAACACATGACTTTCCTTATATAATGTAATGAATTTGCTACTTTTACAGTAAAAAAAATAGGTTTTTTTCTTATAGTACATACTAATATTCTTTCCAAGATATTGAACTTTCGACAATTAGTCGACATTTTTATTAATTTAGCGTCATTTTTATCAATTTGGCGAGATTTTTGTTAATTTGGCATCATTTCAAAAAGTCGCCAAGTTGGCGACATTTCACCAAATTCGTCGCCAAAATCTCGCCAAGCGTTATGGACGAAGAAGTTAGTTGTTCTTACTGCAGATAAATGACTATTGGCGTTCAAATACAAAAGTATTACTTAATGTATCTTTTTTCATGAATGGAACGAGCTAGATCCACGAAAATGATGTCACCCAATTTATCGCATGGTATTACATATGAAAAGTGAATATGTTTCTCAATAGGAAATATTTTTTTTTCTTTTATATGACTTTTTGATCATTTTTTTGAAAAATGTACAATATCTCGAGAACGGTTCATGTTTGCGTTCTAAAATTTATGTCAATCGTTTTCTAGTGAAAAATGACATAAGAAATGTCTATTTGCGTGACTTTATTAGTGGTTTTGATTTTTTGGCAATTTTTTCAAAATTTTATTCGAAAATTTAGGAGGGTTTTGAACATTCGATTGCGTATAAAAACAATAGGCTTCCAGTGTTTGCGGATTGTGATTTTTGTACCAAATTTGGTTCGAATCGGTCCATTCGTTCGTCAGTTATCGTCTCCACAGACACACACACACACACACACACACACATACACACACACACACACACACACACACACACACACACACACACACACACACACACACACACAGACATCACTTCAAAAATGTTTGATTCGTGATCAGGGATGCTTGAAACGTGCTCTCCCGTCGAAAACTCGAATTCGAATTTTCGACCCCATGACAATACTTTCCTTCTACATTATGTATATAAGGAAAGTAATATGAAAAAAACATATTTGTTAAAGTTTATGGATATTTGGTTAGTTATAATAAGGATGCTTTAGAAAATTCTCTGAGCTTGTCGAATGTATTAGGTTAATATTTTCGATTACGAAGGGATCGATTTATATGACAATCGTTCAAAATGTCGATTACATATTAAAATGAAAATCCCGATTATAATTAAAATAATCTTGACGAGTTGTTTCTTCTCTGTATCCAATGCATACCTCCTCTGTACCAGAGATCAAATTTCCTGGATGTACTTCGACTATATTTTCCGCTGCGCACGACACAAACAGGCAAGCAAAAATACACATCGTCTATAATTATAATACAAAGTTATAGAACATCTGCTATAACTTTATTATTGTTTGAATCACTATTTCAACATTAACAGTAATTTTACTATGTTAAGAATTTTAAAATACAAAAATAAACAATCATGGAAAAGTATAAATATATATTAATTTTTAGTTTCACAGCCAAAAAATACTATAAAATATTTTATGTCCAAAGTTCACAAGGATATTATTTGTTCTGTAAGTTTATTTAAAAATTCCAGTTCTTAACCAAGTCACGCAGTGTGTCTACCGCGAATTATTCTTCAAGGAAAAATATCTTATTTCTTTCCAAAGTTGCAAAGTGGAAATCAGTCGACCCATCGCAAATTTTAAAGAAGGAAGTTAAGTATTCTTAGCACTTAAATTTACAGGGATTTAGGAGCTTTCTTTGTATAGAATACGAAAGCCTTCTAATCGGACTTCTATGTCCTTTTATTACGAGATATAAAGTTAAAAACAAAAACATTGATCGTAAGATGTTTGAAAATAAATATAATTTTATGTAGAATAATTGTATTTATTTAAGACTCGGAAATAAAGCTTTGCCTTTCAGTTATTAAGTAGCATTAGTAAACATCCATAAATTTAACAAGAAAGATCAATCATGCATAAGCATTGATTATGAAACACTTTCCAGCTGAAATGCAATTTCCTTTAAAAGTTTCTAAAATGTGACACATTCAGTGGTGATATCGGTTACATTATCACAGTACTACAGTAATTTACTATACTTAAATATTTAAAACTGTATCGAAATATAAATCGTCTGATTCTCTATGCAAAGTCAATGAATATTTCATTCATATAACGTGTATTCCAGACTCCAGATCTAAATAACTTTGTGTGAAAAAAATTCAGCAATTCCTATGTAACTCACCTTACAATCATTTGAGATATTTGCATTATGCATAAGTTAAAGTTAGGCATCGTTGAAGAAATAATAAAAGTTTAGGGATCATTTAAAATCTCAACTATTGTAAATGAATAGGCACGGAATTTAGATACACAGATAATACACAGATACACAGATAATAAATGTGTGTGTGTGTGTGTGTGTATGTATTCAAAGTATTGGAATCGTGCCTCGAACTCGAATCGGAATTCGAATTTTCGAAGGATCTACACGTTTTGGGACTTCTAGAATACGAAAAAACTATTTTTATGAAGACGTCTGTGTGTGTAAGTGTGTATCTGTGTATGTTTCTGTGTGTCTGTGAGGATATTACATCCACTCTAATCGAAAAACAAATGAACCGAACTTCATAAAATTTGGTAGGTATGTTTTTTTGTGGGAAATCCTGATTTTCATTAGATTATAGTACGATTCGTAATAAAAGAATCTGCCTTATTTGCGAAATAGCCAACAAAAATTGCCTTTATCCACTTTAGCTAAAAACTAATGGAACAAATTTCACAAAATTTGGTGCATAATAATTCAATAACCTACAAGTGATTTAAATACCAAATTTAACAAAATTTGGTATATAAATAATTTGTAGGTTATTCTAGTACGATTCGGGAAAAAGGAACGAGCTATTTTTGCGAAATGGCCCGCAAAAATCGGTAAATACAAAAATAAAAACTACGTGTGCTCAATAATATCAATTAAATTCCTATTTTATAAGTGATTTTTGACAACAAAAATAATAAGACTAACCCCATTACTCTATGACTAGCCGTTCTTAAGATATTCTAGTTTTTTCGAGTATTCGCTACGCCACCTTTGACAATAAGTCCAGCTATTAAATGAAAACCAAATTTAAGCTTAACGTGCAAATTCAATGTCATTTAAAATACTTATGGCTGCTATTTTATGCAGATAAACTCAAATTATTATGGAAGAAATAAAGAGAACGTGAATATGAGTCTGCAAGGAAAGACATGTGCTGCCCACATCAGAATTTTTAACAATATTACAATGATTTATTGAAGTGAACGGGGATTATTTGCAGGCCATTTTGAAAAAAATGTAGGATCTATATTTAAAGATCCACCAAATTTTAGTAGAATAAAATGTTCAACAAATTTAACTTGTGTACCAAATTTTAACTCTCTAGGACGCAGGTAAATGCATTGAAAATGCCATCAAATAAGTATATCATGAGGAGTTATATAAAATTAAAAAAAAATTTGAAAAATTGTTATCTACCAAATTTATTTTCAAATGTGAAGCCTCTCTCATATACAAAATGATTAAACTCTTGGAAAGATATTTATTATATAATATATCTCTTTTTTCTTTCTAGAGGATATCCCAAAAGTCAGAATTTAATTGATTTTTTTTTCCTTATATTAAACAATTTTTAATTAAAAAACTATTTAATATATTTTAATGAATTTTTTTTATATATTTTATGGGATAATGTAAATATTTTCTAAGAATTTCGAAGCTATTTGTGAATTTTAAATTTGCTTAAAAAATGTTTGAAAAATTAGGTCCCATAGGGTTCAATGTATTTCATTTTTTCAACCCGTGTTCAATAAAAAACTAATTGGGTGATATTATTTATTTATATTCCCATAGGTCCCACAGACAGTCTGAAAAACATACTAAAATTTCATTTTGATAAAGTCATATGTACGGCAGTTATCGGGCTAACGGACAGACAGACAGACAAAATGAACAAAGTCATAAACTCTTTTCAACTATGTTGTAAAGTGTTAAAAAGTGGGTTATCATGTTTGTATTTCTTAATCACATCGTATCTACATGTTAGTAATACAATATAAGAAATGCAAGTCATTTAATTAAATATATTTAATAGTACCACATTATTACATAATAATATACAATCTAACCAATCTTTTTTATTATACGAATATATATATGAGAAGGCATCATGTATATAAAAGGGTGTCATGTTCTCCATTGCAATGTCGCATAGCAGGACTGCACTCTATTTGTTCGGAAGGATCACTGTCTTAACAATGTCGAAGTAATCAGGAAGTTTAAATACTGTGCATATACTTATGTTATTTAACATATATGGAAGAAGTTCTTATGATCCTTATAGGTCCTAGATATTCAGATCTTGGCATTTGAAAAATAGAGATGCCTGTTACATGCGAAGATCCCTTTCAGGTAGTGTTGCCTGGATTACATGGTCTGGCAGTGAAAGCACCACGTCGCACATTGGAAGGACATAGACTGCTTTCTGCAGCTGCTCCTTTCACAAGTTGATACACACTAATCAATATTAAATTGTTTCTTAGCGGTCTTAAAACATAGATGTAGTTGCAAAACGGGCTTGTGATTCATCTTTTTGTGCAATATGTCATCTTTAGGCATTCGGTTATGACGATTGGAGATTATCAGTTGACTGGTTGCTGATGCTGGTTGTGTTGCTCTACATTTCACTTGTACCAACGATCCATATAGTGCCATATTAACAATGGCTAGCAGTGCATGTAGTACTGCATTTACTTGGCAATGTTTCGGAAAATCTCCAGAAAATTAAAAGAATAGTGTTGAAAAGTTTTTGAAGACATCTGATGAATCGCATGCGGACAACGTCATCTAGACAATGGTCTTCCTCTGTATATAATTTATGAAGTTTGCTCTTTCCCTAAGAAGTTGGCATACTTTTCTAGCTTTGACTAACATTAGCTGTCAAAAGTGTGCTTCAATCCTTTCTAGCAATTGAGATGTGTTGCATTTTAAACCTAAAAGCGGATTAAGTCTGGCAGCATATATATTCAAATTCGATCAGAGATCCTGCAAACAAAATCCATTGTCTATGTGTCAAGTTTCCCTTGGATACATGATGCCAATTCTGCGAATGCGATTCCCTCGCACATTAGTTTGCTTTACCTCTGTGAGATCAAGTCTCTTGGACCAATTACTGCCATTGCTTCCATTGTAGCTGCAGTTTTAAGTTGAAGCACTACTTCAAATGCCTTGGTGAAATCTACACTACTTCACTTGGTGAAATTGTTGATTCCATTATCCCACACCTACATAGGCAACATAGTTTATCTGCGAATGTATTGAATGGTGAAATAGTTGATCTGTCCCCGTAATGCCCTTCATCCCCAATAGAACTAGTGGTGGATGCAGGAGGTGGCGGAAGATCTTCAACAGACTCTTTTATGACCCTCTGCTGGGTTCTCCGAAGCAGGTTTCAATGTTTACGCGATTTATACCGCTTTAGATTACGGTAGTAAATGTGTGTTTGCTTCATTTTCTGTCATCTAGACCCTCGAAATTCCCGAGTGATGTGAGCTTACTCAAGTCATGGAACTATTTACGATTTCCAGATATTGTTTTATACCCCTTTTTTGGTTGTCCAATATCCTTATTGTGGGACAGATCAACAAGAATCTAGTTATGTCTAGCTGACACTAACGGCATTTCACCCAATCAATTAGTCACTCCCCCAAAGTTCAGCATATGCGTTACTTGTGTGCACATAATAGGATATTTTTTTAATGGGTGCCATCTCACGTAGGCATTTATGGTAATGAAATTGCAAATGGTCTGGCCAAGGAGGGCAGCCTTAGGAGTTCTATTGACGGTGGCTGTCTTTCTTTCTCGGAACTTGCTTCACGAGTCAAACTTGAAATCAACTCCACTTGAAGAAAGGCACCGTGCATGAGTGGTATGGTTGTAGCCGTCCTGGTTATGCTTTGATTGGGGCAGGCAGTAAGGGTGAACAAACGGTTCTGGCCAGACTCCGCAGCAGCCATCTTCGAGCTCTTCGGCATGTGTTGGGTTCCAATGTTTATCACCTTTGCCCGAAGTGCAATTTGACTCAGCCCACTCCTGTCCATGCCTTGACATATATTGGATGTCAGAGGAGTCAGCTGTACTCCAGTCCTGGAGCAGTTCTTCATCTTTTGAAGACTCACGGGTTCATACACTTGATCTGATGTTGCTGTCGGTCAAGTGGGATAAGAAACAACAATTAGTCTGGATGGCATTGGTCCACCTAGAAGCTCGGCGGAAGTGAACTTTCAGACTTTTGACGATTTCGCAGATATATCGAAAGCCTAAAGTTTTTACATAATGTTAGAAAATAGTCACAATCTGAAGAAAAATTAAAGATTTAGTTACCACTACAAAACCATTTGATTAACACAGAAAACTAAATCAATTAAAGAGGCTAGGAGCTAGCAGTATAAAATACCCATAATGCATAGTGCAATATGCTTATCAAATTTGTATCGTACCTCCTCTACTGTATTTTTTGGTCTTTTCATATCCTCTAGAAGTCTTTACACTCATATAGTATAGATCAAAGGGCAGAATTTAACCTAGCTGGATTTACAATGTATTACTCGGGAGCTGGTAAAACCGATATTTAAGTCTTTTCAGAACCCTTACCCGATAGAAACCCCCTGGTGACTCACAAAACGGAGTCTGAAGACTTTTAATATCGACCATTTAACAAGACCTAGATTTTTTTATATTTTTCTTCCCGGGGCGGAGATTACTAGCTTTTTAAAGTCTACACATTCCATCTGGTGGTTTAGAATAATAAAACGTTGCACACTTTTTTATCAACCACTTGGCTGAAGCTGAATCTAGCGGATCTGTAATTTTGATGTTCTTCATGAAGTGGACAAAATGGGAGAGAGAAGGAAGTCTCCCAGAGCCTAATGGAAGCCTCCACCAGAGACAAGCTGAATCTCGACCATAGGGCAGAACCTTACCGGGACAATATTTAATTGAGGCAACTGTTTTCGATGGTAAACACCATTTTTAAACAAAATAAAACATTAAAAACATTTACAGTTTAATTCTTTAAGTGTATTATTTTCCTGTATATCTGAATAAAATATATAATACTAGTTTAAATATATAAAGAATCTTGACTTAAGGCGATATTTTATTGCTAACATATCCTCTTATAAATATAAAAATGAAGAAAAATATTTGGTAAACCCGATTTAAATCCATATCATGTTTTGTGGAAGTCTTCCAAAAATGCAAATCCTTTCAGTGGATAGATAAGCCGATTTTGTGCTTAGCACACACCACTTTAAAAGAACAGCTCAAACTCTGTGAAGAAAATCCAAACTATGATTTAAAGATATCTTTAAGATTACCATTTTCTAAAACGACAAGTTTGTATAAACAATTGTTTTAATTGACATGGTTCAATATGAATTATTAAACGTTAAACTTATACAACATATTGATTTATAAATGTAAACATTTAAATTAAAATAACATGCTGATTTTAAAATTATCTGGTTAATAGCTACGATGCAGATATTAAAGTGGATGTAAAGATCTGAAACAGAAATAGTGAAACTTAGAGCGGTGAAATCAAACCACGGCTAGAGGATACTCCTCTAGTAAGACTCTATGCGGTCAAACTTTTTATAATTTACTTTATTTTGTTGCGAACGCGCAATATTCCCTTTGGCGCTTCCTCGTTGGTATGTCTCGAAAACCAGGCGAGAAAAACACAGTCCATGACGTGAGTAAGACATGAGGACAGCATGACATGAGGATGAAGTGAGGCCAGGGTTACCAGGATTTCCTAGCTAGAAGAATGATTTCCATATTTGGCAATTTATCGCCAATTTGGCGACATTTGGCGACTTTCGTAATGTTCCAGAATTTCATGAAGTAACGATTAGTCTATGTGACATGGAGAGATTTCCAGAAATTTCTATAGAGAGACTATAAAAAGGACTCATGTCTTAGTTATAGGGAGTTGACGAATTGGCATGACACAAAGCTACATTGGACTGTGATTTTTGTCAATGTTTTGAGATTAGTAGCACCTGTTTTATGAAATTATTTTCGTCAACATTTTGAGAATAATATCACTTTCTCTGTGAAATTGCTGCAGCATGTAAGTGCTGTCTTATTGTATATTGTTCCTGTTTACTTTGTGCTTGTGAATAAACGTTAGTTATTCACAAGCACAAGGGAATATATTATATATTAAGGTTATTTTATACCATGAACAAAGGGGCAATCTAAATTATTATCTAGCACCAGTAGCGAACGTGAGATTTTTGACAGGGGAGGCTGAGTGATTTGCAAAAAAATTTGATACTGCAAGTGAAATTTATATTGGAATTCTCATTTTCATGACTTTTATTTCAATAAGTTTTATTTATTCGTGAATAAAATAAATTAAAGCATGTAAAGAATGGATGAAATGTATGTGATTCTACAATGGTACCTATGTAAGCTGAATACATACAAGATATAACATTTTAAATTATTTCTTATTTCTATATTAGATGAACTCTACAATCATTTTATTAAGTATGAAGTAATGATCGACCATAGGGGAGGTACAGGGGGTCATACACCCCCTTGGGCATTTGAAAATATGTTCCAAGATGAACAATAAACCAGTCGATGTTATACATCATGTGCTTGAGTATGCCCCCCCCCCCCTGGAAAATGTGTTGCAGGCGACATGTATGAAGTAAAAATATATTAGAATATTATTAGCAAGTAATAGAAAAAATATATTCCTGCTTTTAACAAGTTAACTAATGCATCACTAATAAAAGGAGATTGATTTCATGAAATGCATAATATAAATAAAACAAATAATTTTATAATTACATCTAAGTAGAACATTTTTCAAATAGGAAATATGGTTAGGTGCCATTGACACTTGACTTTCTGTTCCCATTTCCTAACCCCAGTAGTCTGCTATATTTTATTTGAACTTTCTAATATATATTTCAACTTTAGTAGTTTGTTTTTAATCACACTATTACGTATCATTCTACTGGATTTTTCAGATAAATCTTAATCTATTTCTAATCACTACTTTTAGTTAACTTTCCAATATAATATTAAAATTTACATTGTCGAAGCAAGTTCAAAATGTCATTATAATTAAAACACATAAAAATTTTGAGCATATTTTAATACCCGCAATTGCTCTCAAAATGACTAAATTATATCTATATCACATCTAGCCATCTATTATACTAACTTAGAGTTTAATATTCTATGCTATCCAATAAAACGAAGGAGATTTAAATATATTTAAATCTCCTTCAATAATACTAATTCGGTTATACCGAGATTGCACATTTAAAATAAAATTTTCTTTGCAAAGGCGCAGTTCCCATACATTTTAAGCATCAGCTATAACTAATACTGATTAATAGATTGAACATATTAATACAATATTAACTTCAACAGATGACTGATGCCGAGATCGTATTATAAACTAAAATCTCCGTACATAAGCGTAGTTCTCTGAAGCTCCTATTGGTCGTCGGTAATGAAGTCGAAATGGCGTGTCCTCATGACGTCGGAGTGGGTATTGTGCAATTTATCTGCTCGTCAGTGAGCTGTGACTTTGTCTGTGTTTTGTGTATAGTAGCTGAGAATAGTAGCTGTCAGTGTTTTGAGAATAGTAGCAATTTACAGAGGCCGGCAGCAATAAATAACTGAGAGGGTATTCTGGTTATGGAATAGGTACAGAGAGCAGACTATTTCTTGATTTTTTAAGGCGAAATCAGCTAAAAATTAGATTGATTCTTATATGAATCAGTATGCATTTTAAGGTAAAAATCTACCTAATATGTACATGTGTGGATAACTATGCTTTTAAATTACATGCTAGACATTCGGTTTTTCCCCCAGAGTTGGAAAACTGTCATCATCTGTGCAATTTCAAAACCCAATCAAAATGTTACCCTTGTCGGAAATTGGAGACCAATTACTCTACTTTTAAATTTGTCAAAAATCTGTGAATTATTGTTGCTTAGTCGTTTGGATAGTTTGTGCAGACTTAATAACATCTTAACACCGGACCAGCATGGATTTTGATCTGCTGATTCCACGCAATCCCAAATCTTGCATGGTGTTGAAACTATCCACACACACGCTAACAACAGGCATTGCACTAGCATTGTCTTTTTCGACATAGATAAAGTTTTTAATAAAACGTTAATTACCGGACTAATTACAAAGCTGGTGTGACTTGGCATTTCGAATCAACTTTTGACCATCATCCAATCATATCTCAGTAACCGTTATTTCCGCATACGAATTAATCAAATTATCTCTTCTTTCTGACAAGTTAAAACCGGGGGCTCCACAAGGAGGAAATTTGACTCCTCTCCTCCTCAACACCTTCATCAACGATATTCCAAGCATACCACAAATCAAGCTGACCATCTTTGCAGATGACACAGCCCTAATCTTTCGGAGTTGTTCATCGTAGAATTCCATCAACACACTTCAAAGCTACACATTACATATAGCCTTGAGAACTAGCTCGCGACCTGGAGAATTAAAATTAATGCCTCTAAGAGTGTTGTATGTATTTTCAAGCCCAACTACCGAGAACTAAATCAGAACTTTAATCTCAACATTTTAAATGAAAGCATTCTGTTCTTGCACTCACAGTTAATAAAACCTATCAATCCCTCATCCCACTTCTCGGTAGAAAATCCCACCTTCCCGTCCCCATAAATTAAGACTTTATAAACAAGTCATTTCACTGGCATTCTTCCAGCGCCATCTGGGAAACTGTGGCAAAATACCACATCTAGAGATTGCAAGTTTTCCAAAATAAAGCCTTACGTTGTATTGTTGATGCTCCTAGATACGTCCAAAACGAAGTAATTGATCACGATCTCAAAGTCTCTGTCGTTGCAGAGGATATTCGACAAAGCACTCAAAAATTCTACAAGAAAAACTCTAGTAGACCCTACATGAGAGAAGTTAACCAAATCTACGTCGTGACCTCGTTTTCCTATTGCAGGAATCGAAAGTCAAGGCATCGTCTTCTTGGCTCCCAACAAACCAAGTGAAAGAAAGCAAGGGATGTCTTTCCCCAGGTCTCCTAGAGTTTTTCATTCGTCAAAGCATTTCTTCGACGATTTCCTTTCCTCATTTGTTGACGATAGATGTTCTCTGAACAAAACAGTGCCATCTCATCCGATGCTGATTAATTTCCATTTTGTTACGATAGATGGCGCCACAGAATCCACTTCTGTAACCGAAAGTGGTTTAATCTATCGATTCTGGCCCGACCGATAGCCTTTCAGATAGCTTGCATTTGACCGCGTTGTCCAGACTGCAGCCCAGTATATTATATCCATTGCTGATATTAAATGTGTCTTAGTTCTTGCTAATTTTTTTTATTTCTGCACGAAACAAAATTTCTCTTAGGAGTCGCTCTCGCATTTTTCTTGGCCTTCCAACCCTGTCTTTTACAGCAGTCGAGGCAAGTATTCACCATGCCAAGGCAATTATGAATCATGCAACCCACATCTGTATACCGCATCATCACGCCCACAGGTGTGGAGTGTTAAAAATATCCATAATGCTGTTCTACACCATCAAAGGTCTGACATTGCTATTTTCAGTGTGGGGATGAGTGTCGATGACACAGGCACTCCGAAATTATGCGTCTTGGTCTTGATTTTGGACTTGTTCTTTACAGCAAAGCAAATTAGACTGATACTCCAGAAATATGAAATATTTTAGAATATATGACTCCTTGAAATATTTTAGTTTTTTGGAATTTTGAGGAGTTGAAGACTTTAAACGGCATTAAATTGCTAAATGCCACAAATATGCAATGAAAATACAAAGTAGATATGATATCAAAAAAGTACTCATGTTATTATCTGCAATGAAACTCAATTCATATGCATCAGTAAATAAAAAATAAGAAAATACATATATACGGAAAATCTTGCCTATCTACATCAGATTTCTTTTATTTGTACGAAAATTACTTGTATATTATCGTGCGTAAAAGAACTGATTGTGATTGTATTATATAACTTTTTTACCCACTTTAAGTCATAAAAATTGAATTTCTTGGCAATATGAGCGTATACTTGAACATAAAGAAATGTATCATAATTTAGTTAATAGCTCGAGACAAAAATGTGGAAATAAACGTCTTTAACTTCCAAGAATTAATACAGAAGTTAAACTTATTTTCTTTTCCAAAGAAAAATAAAGGCGTTTTCAATTTTCCTACAGGAATTCCACACAATATTGGTTACCCGGCACCAGATTTTCAGGAGATTTGGGAATTTACAGTAAGCATTTGCGGTATTTTTAAGAACAAAATATATTACGTTCCTAAAATAGTACTACTGTTTTGGAACACAATATCGTATCTAGATAAGAGATAAATATAGTAGATAAAAAATAAAAGAGGATAATATATTTTCATTATACTGCAAAGTATGTTAAGACAGACTTGTCTCCTTATATCAAACTACTATTTGAGTTTGTTAAAGACAAAAACTAAAAATGTAGGTTGTAACTATTTCTACATTTCCTGCGATACACGGTAATGAATAGGGTACTGAAGTACTGAATTGTGACGAAAACTGTAACTCGACTTTTCGACGGATCTTCACGACTGTGTAGAACTTGAGACTCACGACTGTGTAGGACTTGAGACTCACGACTGTGTAGGACTTGAACAGTGTTGGACTTGAGAAAATTATTTTAGTGTGACATAAGTGTGTCTGGCTGTCTGTACAATGTATATATCCAGACTAGCTCAAAAACTACTTGACGGAATTTCACATGATTTGGTAAATGCGTTCTTTATCCTGGTAGTGATTAGATGTTTGTACGATTTGGATTTCGGATCTATTTTTTTCTGAATAGCCCACAAAAATCGTTGAAATCCAAATTATGGCTACAAAGGCTCAAATGCATTAATCAAAGACGTGTTTAATACGTAATTTTTGGCAATACATTTTATAAGACCAATTCAATAACTCTAAATCTAACCGTACTCGGGATATAATATTTATTTATTTTTATTCATTTATTTATTTATTTTTTGCATTTTTGTAGGTTTGATTTGAAAATGCCCCCAGTGGTGAAAAAAAAACAAAAAACAAGAAAGATCAATCATGCTTAAAGCATTGATTATGAAACACTCTCCAACTTCAATGCAGTTTCATTTAAACATGTCTAAAATGCAATACACTTCTCGGTAATATTTTAAAACTTATCACAATACTACATTAATTTATTGTAATTGAAAACTTAAACCTTCATCGAAAAAAAATGAACTTCATTCAAATGACGACATTTAAATATAAATTGCCTGGTTTAAACATCTCTAAAATGTAATACATTCCTCGGTGATAATTTTAGAATTATCATAATACTACGATAATTTATTATATTTGAAAACTTCATCGAAAACAACTGAAATTCATTCAAATGACGTCATAGAAAAAATAACACGCCTGGCTCTCTCTATAAAAGCAGCATTTCATTCATAAATAATTTCCCATTCATTGTCATTCATCACATTACTATAATAATTTATTTTATTTAAAAATTAAGACTATGGAGCTACAAGTAATTAAACACTATGCGTAAAACTTCATCGAAAAATATTGTCCTTCTCTTTGTAAAATCAATGAATATTTCATTCATATCAGCTAAGCAGACTCCCTGAACTAAATGATTTTGTGTTAAAGAAATACAGCAATACAACTCATTCCACATATTTTGCTGTTTACATTTTACATAGGTGAAAAATAGGCTTCGTTGTAGAAATAATCCAATTTGGATGAGCATTTAAACTCATATTTATTGTAATTATGTTGTTTCAGTATGTAGATGCACAGAATTTAACCAAAAATAAAGTGGTTTTAGGACGGATACAACACTCAATATGAATTAAAAAGAACTTTAAAAATCACGATTTTGAGAAAAGATGGATGCCATACATCATTTTGAAGTGGGTCACGTGATCTTTTCATATCATGGTTACGTGATCGCTTCATATAAGAGGTGTTATTATTATTTTAATTTTTATTTAAAAAACTACTGAATATATTTCACTGAATTTTTTTTAATATATTTTACGGAACAATTTGAATATTACCTAAGATTTTCGAAGCAATTTGTGAATTTTAAATCCGCTTAAAAAATGTTTGAAAAATTAGGTCCCATAGTTCTCAATGTATTTCATTTTTTCAACCCGGGTTCAATACAAAACTAATTGGATGAAATTATTCATTTATATTCCCATAGGTCCTACAGATCGTCTGAACAACATACTAAACATTTCATTTGATTAAGTCATTCATTTCAAATTTCATTTTGATTAAGTCATTTTTACGGCAGTTATCGTGCTAACAGACAGACAGACACACAGACAGAATGAACAAAGTCATAAACACTTTTCAACTTTGTTGTAAAGTGTTAAAAATGAAAATTGAATCAAAACTGCAAATTCAATTGTATTTCAAAAAATCTTATGTGGGCAGCACATGACTTTCCATATATAATGCTATGAATTTATAATTTTTACAGTTTAAAAAAATGTCATTCTTATAGTAGATACATATATTCATTCCAAGATATTGAATTTTCTTCTAGTAGTCGTCATTTTCATCGATTTAACGTCATTTTTATCCATTTGGCGAGATTTTCGTTAACTTGGCAACATTTAAAAATTTCGCCATGTTGTCGACATTCCAGTAAATTTGTCGCCAAAATCTCGCAAAGCATTATGGACGGAGAAATAAGTTATTCTTACAGCGGAAAAATGACTATTGGCGTTCAAATACAAAAGTATTTCACAAAGTAGCTTTTCTCGTGAATGGAACGAGTTAGATCCACGAGAATGATGTCACCAAATTTATCGCATGATATTACATATGAAAAGTGAACATGTTTCTTAACAGTTAATATATATTTTTTAATTTTTGAGATTTTTAATAAATTTATTTGAAAAATGTGCAATTTCTCGAGAACGGTTCATGCTAGCGTTCTAAAGTTTATGTCAATCGTTTTCTAAGGAAAATTTACATACGAAATGTCTATTTGTGTAACCTTATTAAATGTTTAGATTTTTTGATGATGTTTTTTTAAAAAATTCACTCGAAAATTTAGAGTGATTCTGCCCATTCAATTGTATTTTAAAACAATAGGTTTCTAGTATTCACGGATTGTGAATTTTGTACCAAATTTCTTTCGAATCATTCCATTTGTTCCTGAGATATCGTCTTCACGGACTCACTGACACACACACACACACATACACACACACACACACACACACACACACATACACATACATAAACACCCACACATCCACACACATAAACACCCACACATACACACACACATACTTTCACACACACACACACATACTTCTGACTATTCAATTGTGTTTTAAAACAATAGGTTTCTAGTATTCACGGATTGTGATTTTTGTACCAAATTTTATTCGAATTGCTCCATCTGTTCGTGAGATATCGTCTTCTCAGACTCACTGATACACACACACACACACACATAAACACACTCACACCCACACATACACACACACACATACTTTCACACACACACATACTTTCACACACATGTATACTTCCCGGCCACACATATAGCTACCGTAAACCCTAGGGTTGGTCGTGTGGTCTGGGTCGTCAACACACATATACTTTCTCACACACACACACAGACATCACCTCAAAAATGTTTGATTCGTGATCAGGGATGCTTGAAACGTGCTCTCCCGTCGAAAACTCGAATCCGAATTTTCGACCCCGTCACAAGACTTTCCTTATACATTATATATATAAGGAAAGTAATAATTATCGGAGTTATTTCTTGCAATTAAAATAAATTTAATAAATTTTGAAAGGAATAAAAATAAAATCAATTTGGTCTGTAGTGAAATCATGTACTACCCAAATCAGATATTTTAATAAGTTTTTGTTTAATAATTTATATATAGCACATACGGTCGAAAATAGTAGTCTTAATCGAAAGCCAACTAGTCAAAGGTTTCACTTGTGGTCTATATTAAAATTTTATTCTTTTTAGGTCACTAGAAGACTATTGGAGACTGGAAATTCTTTAGTCAGCATCATTTTGTTAGCTTCTGTGGCAGAAATGCAAAATCAGGATTTAGTAGGTTGTGGCTAGTGACCGTAAGGATGGATGTAGTCACCAAGAGCTTCTAGTGGGTGAGGAGAGATTTTTTGATAATACATTTTTTCTGCCTCCAAGAAGGGGTGGGATATACAGTATAGCCTCCTTAGATTCAGTCTCCGGTATTGATGCTATAAGTGTTCGAAGATTCAGCCTTGGGTAAGTGAGGGAAATTTTGGAGAGCTCTGGAGAGAAGTGTGTTAGGAAAAGCCCATTTTTAATATTTTTATATACATAGTATAACTTATAAGGAAAGTATTGTGACTAGGACGAAAATTAAAATTCGAGTTTTTGACGGGAGAACACAGTTTCAAGCATCCCTGGACAAGAATCAGACGTTTTTGAGATGTGTGTGTGTGTGAAAGTATGTGCATGTGGGTGCCAATGAGTCTGTGGAGACGATAACTGACAAACGAATGGAGCGAATCGAGCGAAATTTGGTACAAAAATTACAATCCGTGAACACTGGAAACCTATTGTTTTAATACGCAATCGAATTTACAGAACCCACCTTTGAAATGTAATTTTGAAAAAATCATTGAAAAATTAAAACACTCAATAAAGTTGCGTAAATAACCATATCTTATGTAATTTTTCATTAGAAAGTGATTGAAGCCAACTTCAGAACGCTAGCATTAACCGTTCTTGAGATATTGCACATTTTTCAAATAAATTTTACAAATATCACATGAAATTCATAAAAAGTATTAACTATTGCGAAATCTGTTCACTTTTCTTATGCACTATTATGCGATGAATTTATTATAATCATTCTCGTAGATCTAGCTCGTTCCAGTCACGAGAGAAGACAATTTGAGAAATAGCCTTCTAATTTAACGCCATTAATCATTTACTATAAGAACAGCCTACTTCTGCATCCACAATGCTAGGCGGAACTTTGACGACGAATTTGGCCGAATATCGCCAACTTAGCGAGTTTTCATATGTTGCTAAATTGATGAAAATATCGCCAAATTGTTAAAAATGTCGCCAAATTGATGAAAACATATCGCTAAATTAATGAAAATGAAGATTAATTGATGAAAATTCAATATCTTGGGAAAAATATTAGAATCTACTTTAAGAAAAGAAACTTTGTTGCTGTTGTTAAGACCCAGACCATCCGACCTACCAGAAAAGTGTAAGGTAACCATTTGGACGGCGGGGAATTGCCACCCAATTCAGACAGGAACCCATTGGGGGAGGCATTCACAGGGACCGTACCCTCCTTCCCCTACCACCAACCTCTCGTTAGGACTTACGGACCCACATGTTTAACGTGATCGTACTCCGCATGAACACGACGGCAGTTGTGGCAGCGTGCAAATCCAGCGCGAAAACCACCGGGCTACCGCGGCCGAAATGTGCCAATAGCACGCGGTGTTTCCAGGTGGTCAACCGCCCAAGTACTAACCGCGCCCGATGCTGCCTGACTTCGGTGATCTAACGAGAACCGGTGTTTTCAGCACGGTACGGTCTTTGGCGCTAGAAGATACTTTGTTGTTGTTGTTGAGACCCAGACCGACCGACCTACCAGAAAGGTGTAAGGTAACTGTTTGGACGGCCATGAAGTGCCACCCAATTTAGACCGGAACCCAGTGGGGGAGGCATCCACAGGGACCGTACCCTCCTTCCCCTACCACCAACCTCTCGGAAGGACTTACGGACCCACATGTTCAATGTGATCGTACTCCGCTTGAACACGGCGGCAGTAGTGGCAGCGTGCAAATCCAGTGCACAAACCACCGGGCTACCGCGGCCGAAATGTGCCAACAGCACGCGGTGTTTCCAGGTGGTCACCCACCCAAGTACTAACCGCGCGCGAAGGTGCCTGACTTCGGTGATCTAGCGAGAACCGGTGTTTTCACCACGGTACGGTCTTTGGCGCTAGAAGATACTTTGTTGAAGACCCAGACAGTCCGACTCGTCCGTGGACTTAGAGCAACTATTTGGAGAAGATACTTTGTGTAATAGTTTTGTATTTGGCTTCCACATTAGCCTTTTATCCACTATAAGAATAACCTATCTCTTTGATCATAATGCTTGACAAAATTTTGGTAACGAATTTGGCGGAATATCGCCAACTTGTCGAGTTGTGTAAATGTCACCAAATTGATGGAAATATTGCCACATCAATAAAAAAATGTCTCTAAAGTGATAAGAATGACGCTAAATCAATGAAAATGACGATTAATTGATGTAAATTTAATGTTTTGGAAAGAACATAAGAATAACCTATGTCTCCGTCTGTAACACTTGGCGGAATTTTGGCGACTAATTTTAGCGGTTTATTGCCAAATTGGCGAAACTGTTGCCAAATTGATAAAATTACCACCAAATTGATGAAAATGTTATCAAATTGATAAAAAATTCAGCGAATTGAAAAAAAAGGACACCAAATGGGATGCAATGTTTCACAAATTTTTAATTCCATTATATGATAGCATACCTTTTATTATATAAGAAATGCTCTTCTAAATATTGACAATTTAGCGATATTTAGCCATACATTGACGAAAATGTCGTCAAAATTCCAAAAATGACGCCAAGTTAATGAAAATGACGCCTAATTCATAATCTATTAATAAAATATATTTAAATATATCGATTATACTGTTTATTAGGGATGATATCAATATTGATAATTGTTAATTTAGATTAGAGCGTAAAATATAAGTTAATTAGGTACGAAATGGCTTTACACGTTGTTATCCGGAAAAGCGTCAAATATACAATTTAACGTTACAAACACTGTGCCGTGGATTTTTTCTTCACTTTTTCCCCGTTAAAGAAGTAAATGCATTACATAAGGAAAGTCATGTGCTGCCCACATCAAATTTTTTCTTCTGAGAGGAAATCTAAAATCCGGCTTCGTTATATTTCTATACCACTGTCGATTCTATAATTAAACAATGAATTTGTCTTCTAGATAATAGGCTTCTGGAGAGAGTGGAAAGACAGAAACACATTAGGGAATTATAGCAGATGCCTATTTATAAATTGTAATTATGTATCGATGTTTGAAAACATTTACGGCGGTTGTCATAAGTTTTATCTTTCAAATTTTCTGTAAAAAGACACAAACGCGAATATGCTACTTGATGGTAATTCAGTAGACAATATTTAGAAACAAAGTAAACGCCGTTTGCAAGTAAATGCTGTTGAAAAAGTATCAAAGCAGCATCAATTCCCATCCCCAAAAAGCTGCATATATGTAACATGAGCTAAATTTCTGGAAATCAAGCCTTATGGGAATAATACATAATTGCCAATCTGCATATTTATTTATCTATATAAAATGAACATTAATAAATACAAATCCCTTATTATCGCTCTTAGCAAAATTTATTTCATCTTTGTGGACGATAAATAAACACGAGCTGCAAGTTTGGTGATTATTATAAAAGAAAATATTCAAATTATTAACAAGATAGATCAAACACGCATAAAGCATATTAAACACTTTCCAACTGAAATACAATTTTATTTAAACATCTCTAAAATGCGATACATTCAGCGATGATATTTTTTTACTTATCACAGAACTGCAATAATTTATTTTACTTAAAGACTCCAAACTTCATCGAAAAAAATTAACTTTATTCATATAACATCATCAAAATATAAATCGCCTGGCTCTATATGCTAAAGCAGTGAATATTTCATTCATTCACTTTTATGCCAGACTCCAGAGTTAAATAACTTTAAGTGAAAAAAAAATCAGCAATTCTTATACAACTTGTTAGCACTTTCCAACATAGTTGAAAAATGTTTATGACTTTGTTCATTGTGTCTGTCTGTCCGTCCGTTCGCACGATAACTGCCATAAAAATGAATTTATAAAAAGTATTATAATGTTAAAATTAGTCTTCGTTGTAGAAATAATCAAATTTTGATGATCATTTAAACTCAAAAATATTATAATTGAGTTGACGCAGAATATAGATGCACAGAAAATAGGTAAAAATAAAACAGTTTTAGGACGGTTGAAACACTAAATGTAAATTTAAAAGAACTTTAAAACTCATGATTTTTAGTCTGGGGAAAAAGAGATGGATGCCATATTTTATTTGAAGAGGGTCACGTGATCTCTTCATATTATATGGGTGAAATTATTTTAATTTTCATTTTAAAATATACCGAATATATTTTTCTGTTCATTGTATGTCACTTTTTCTATCTAGATTCAATCTAAAAATTATTTGAATGATAATGTTAATTTACATTCCTATATGTCACACAGACCGTCCCAAAAACATACTAAAATTTCATTTTGATAAAGTCATTATTATGGCAGTTATCGTGAAAACGGACAGACAGACAGACAGAATGAACAAAGTCATAAACACTATTTAAATATGTTGTGAAGGGTTAAAAATTCCAGCAATATGGTTAAAGATTTGCTAAAGGCACTCTATATCCATGATATTAAGCATGACCATGTCTAATTTTATTTTCTATTTCTCTATTTTTGCTTAGTGAGTGCATATACTCTGCATTTTATTTATTTCTTCTTACTTGCTTATCATGTTCATATTCCCTTGTTTTCTATTTTTTTCGTTTCACATTCTTTTACTCATACTAGGAAGCACCACTATATTTGATTCTGCCTTTTAGCATTAATCGACATATTCTGCTCATATTTGGATGGCCTAGTCCAAACTTGTTGCATTGAAGAAAGTAATGTATTAATTGTCGAAACGTACACATGGTATCTCATCTTTATTTGAGCTGCATTTTACGTTGTGATCTAGTTTATGACTATATAAACTAGATTTAACTGACAGAAGCAATGGATTGAAGCAATTCCTTTTCAATTAAATAACACGCTTAATTAAATACGTTATCTTGTGATAATAGCTATTTTACAAACCGGTTTAAGAGTATTTTAACACTACATACTTATGATAATCAGGATTGTATATAATAAATATTTATCTGCTGTCGCAAGCAAATGATTTGAATACTGTATAAGGATTTGCTTTAATTATGAATTATTTTGAGATTACACTTCCTTAAAAATAAAGACGTAATAAATCATATTTAAGCTTTTGAAAAATATATTATTCTGAAATATCCCGTCATCTTACTTTTAATTAAAAAATATTTTTCAAAGCAAATAAAATATTTTTCAACAGTTTTGAAAGAATACCAGATAATAACACGCTTAATTAAATACGTTATCTTGTGATAATAGCTATTTTACAAACCGGTTTAAGAGTATTTTAACACTACATACTTATGATAATCAGGATTGTATATAATAAATATTTATCTGCTGTCGTAAGCAAATGATTTGAATACTGTATAAGGATTTGCTTAAATTATGAATTATTTTGAGATTACACTTCCTTAAAAATAAAGACGTAATAAATCATATTTAAGCTTTTGAAAAATATATTATTCTGAAATATCCCGTCATCTTACTTTTAATTAAAAAATATTTTTCAAAGCAAATAAAATATTTTTCAACAGTTTTGAAAGAATACCAGATAATGTATGATTATCTTTGACGTAGGAATTTAACGGATTAAGAATTTTCTCTAAATCTGCGACGTATTATAAAAAAATAAATAATTCATCGATACAAACATGAGTTCGTTCATCACAATTTATCTTTGAAAATAAATAATTTTTCAACTTACTAAAATAAGTTAAGAATTATTTGCGAGTTATCTGCGGATACAGTATGGCACGAGATTGTTTCATTTATTAAGGTTGTAAAGTCTGTCAGACTCGTGAAATTGAATATTAAATTTATACTTTTCTATAGTGCAGACTGTGTTGTTTGCCTGCCACCGGAGAGCAATACATATCAGGCACATTGTTTAACAAATAACTAAGCATTGTGGCACTTATGGACGGGTGGTCAAACGTTTAGATCCGTTGTTACTTTCCTTATATACATAATGTATAAGGAAAGTATTGTGACGGGGTCGAAAATTCGAATTCGAGTTTTCGACGGGAGAGCACGTTTCAAGCATCCCTGCTCACGAATCAAACACTTTTGAAGTGATGTCTGTGTGTGTCAGTGAGTCTGTGGAGACGATAACTGATGAACGAACGGACCGATTCAAACGAAATTTGGTACAAAAATCAGAATCCGTAAACACTGGAAGTCTATTCTTTTATACACAATTGAATGTTCAGAACCCCCCTAAATTTTCGAGTGAAATTTTGAAAAAATCGTCAAAAAATCAAAACCGCTAATAAAGTTACGCAAATAGACATTTCTTATGTAATTTTTCATTAGAAAACTATTGACATAAATTTTAGAACGCTGACATGAACCGTTCTTGAGATATTGCACATTTTTTAAAAACATTATATAAAAGTCATATAAAATAAAAAAAATATATTTCCTATTGAGAAACATGTTCAATTTTCATATGTACTACCATGCGATGAATTGGGTGACATCATTCTCGTGGATCTAGCTCGTTCCATTCATGAGAAAAGATACTTCGAGTAACACTTTTGTATTTGAACGGCAATAGTCATTTATCTGCTGTAAGAATAACTTATTTCTCCGTCCATAACGCTTAGAAAGATTTTGGCGACGAATTTGGTGGAATGCCGCCAACTTGGCGACATTTTTAATTGTTGCCAAATTAACAAAAATCTCACCAAATTGATAAAAATGACGCTAAATAAATGAAAATGACGACTAATTGAAGAAAATTCAATATCTTGGAAAGAATATAAGTATCTACTATAAGAATAACATTTTTTAACTGTAAAAGTAGTAAATTCATTGCATCATATAAGGAAAGTCGTGTGTTGCCCACATCAGATTTTTAAATAATATTCCCGTGAGACACCAGCTGAAATTCATCGCCAACTTGTTAAAATGTATATTTTATGATACTTTTCATATATGCCAGGTCTCACTGGTCACTGTCAACCGTTTAAAAACTTTAACAGGGTTTTCAGTGGGAGGTGCATCAAGAAACACCTTGCTGCCCTAGAGCTAGCACCTAGAAATTTTCGTCTCTTGGGAACTTGAAGAAGCACCCAGTTGAAAAGCGACATGCCATTGGCAGCCAAGTTCAACAAGTTGTAATGCCTTTGCTGCAGGACATGAGCAATCAGGGTTTGGGACTCATGCTTTAATGTATCGTTGAAATAAATATCTGTAAATTACTGGAACGGCAGTGTGCGTCTATGCAAATTGCTGGTTACTTTTGCATCAACATAACAATCAATTTATTCTTACCACAGACCATGATTACCTTATTTAATGGAACGCCCTCAAATTTCTAGTTCTGTAATACGCAATAAAATACTCGATTATACATTTCTGACTATATTTGCGTTTAAAATGTTTCATGTACGTTCGTCACATAGAAGTTTCAACATATTTCGTTGCACATAAAAATGAACCTTTCAAACCGTGTTATTTTAATATTACTAAATATATGCTTCTTTATACCGAATTTTACGATTTAAATGATTAAATGTATTTGTAAATGTATCAGATAAATAACTATATATTTATATTTATGATACTTCCATTCTATAAAATATTAAATGTAATAAAATGATTGCATCTTTTATTTCGAAGAAATAAAAATCAATTCCTTTATAATGAACATTGAATTTGATGAGGTTTTTCTGTATTTTATTTATAATTTTTTGTAATTTAATGTCTAATTTTATAGTTCCTGATAAAATCTAAATTATGTGAAAATTATACTATTTAAAGGATTTGTATAATGTTTTTTTAAAGACTCTGTTTTTTTAAGTTTTCAATTAATAGTCTTGCCTTGTTAAAGTAGAATGCCGATTTGCCGTAATGTTTATAACTAAGAAATTAAAAACGACTGCTATAAACAAAAATCTGATGTGAGCAGCACATAACTTTCCTTGCAAATTTAATTCACTTTTAATTCAATTTTCGTTTTTGTAATACAAATATTGTGTTACATGATATCTAAGAGAATGCCTTTTGGCGCAAAAAACTCATCAGCCTATTTCTCATTACTAATGATGAAATGCTTAGGAGATTTAAAAGATCAGAAAATTGAATTTTATTTAGATGATATTGTAATTGCCGCAAATTCATTCGAGAAAATGTTGGAGAAATTAAAAACGGTATTTTCGAGATTAGCTAAATTTGGTTTAACCATTGACCCTTCAAAATTACAAATGTGTAAAGAGAACATTAAATTTCTAGGATTTAAGATAAGTAAGGAAGGCATAACACCTTCAGATGATAATGTACAAAAAATAACGAATTTCCCTGTGCCAACGACAGTAAAAAAAGTAAAATCATTTTTAGGTTTATGTAATTATTTTAGGCAGATCATACCAAATTTTTCTGAACTATGCAATCCATTAATTGAATTAACAAAGAAAGATAAAAAAATTTTATGGACGGAGAAATGCGAAGAAGCGTTTGTAACATTGCAAAACGCGATTTTATTGAAACCGGTAGTCAAGGCAGCTGATATGTCAAAGCCGTTCTTTTTGTCAACTGATTGTTCAAAAGTAGCCGCGTCAGGAATTTTACTTCAATCAGTGAATGGAAATTTTCATCCTATCGAGTATTATAGCAGGAAACTTTCAGACAGTGAAAAGAAATATCCGAGCATGAAACTAGAATTGCTAGCAATTCACGACGCTATAATACATTTCAAAGATTTTTTATATGGTACGCATTTTACGGTATTTACTGATTCTAAAGCTTTAACGCACTACATACACTTAGAAAATCAAAATTCTGATTTAATCGCAAGATGGTTATTAAATTTACAACAATATTCTTTCGATATAAAATACATTAAAGGACAAGATAATCCCAGTGATTTTATGTCGCGACAAATTTTTTCTGAACAAACTAAGACTAAATTAATAAATAACATTATTGCTAATGACAGCGCGATAACAATAGCCAAAATTTTAGAAGAGCAAGCAAAAGATAGAGAGATAAAGAAAATTATTAACGGACTGAATGCAAAATTTAAACAGCCAAAATATGTAAATAAATACTATAGAGATGTAAATACAGGATTAATTATGATAAAGACTGCTAGATATATCAGAAATCCTATGCAAAACGACAGAATTCTAATACCTCACAGTCTAAAATTCGCAGTTTTTGAGTTAGCTCATACACCACATTTTGGAGTAGAAAAAACATATCAAATTCTGAATAGAAAGTATTACTGGAAAGGGGCATACAGTGATGTAAAAAATTTTTGCGCATCATGTGATGCATGTTTATGTTACAAGAATAAGGCTATAAGACCTATGGCATTACAACGTGTCCCACGTCCATGTAAACAAAATCACACGGTGGCATTAGACATTGTAGGGAAGCTACCGAGAAGTAACGGACAGCACGAGTACATCATAACGATGATAGACCATTACTCGAGATTCCTGGAGGCAGTACCCGTGAGAAATATTACAACTGCGAGTGTATTACAGGTCCTAACGAATTGGATTTCACAAAATGGCGTTCCTATGTGGTTGCTGACCGATAATGAGAGGCAACTGAAAAGCGAGGAATTTAAAAAATTCGCAGAGCAACATGGTATAAAATTGAAATATACTTCAATTTACAAACCCAGCTCAAATGCAATTTTAGAAAGAAGCCACTTGGGAATAAAAAATTCTTTGGCAGCAATGGCTGACCAAACATTTAATTGGCACAAAGTCTTGCCATATGTCAAATTATTTCATAATGCTACACCCAGCGCAAATATAGACCACAGTCCCGCTATTTTGTTTCTCACCAGATATTTAAAATTACCCGGAGAAAATAATCTGGAAATAGCGGACCCTGATGACAGTCCGATATTAACTAAAACTGAATATGATAATGACGTCAGTGAAGCACTTACTTTAGCGGAAAAAATTAATAGATATACAAAACGAAAACAAATTCAAGCCCAAAGTCGCCAAGAAAGAATTTTTAAAAGAGTTAGACAGCAGAAATTATTAAAAGGACAAATTGTTTATTTAAAAAACCTCAGACCCACCACAGCATTACAAAAAAAATTTCAAGGACCATTTCGCATCGTAAAGGTGATCCGTAACAATAATTACGCTATCACACCTATGTACGATCCAAATAAAAAATGGATAGTTGTTCACGCGAATAAATTATATAAAGCAGAACCGCGTAAAAACTATTTACAAAATAAACAAACACGGCGAACTGTTGACAGAAGTCAATCGCATGTAAACAAAGAATATAACGCCAATAATCATAATTATCAGAGTCCGAGACGTTATAATCTGAGGACACGCAAAAAATAGTATTCGAAAGCATTCTACAAGATGTGTAGCAGTCTATAATGATTTTTAAATTAAATTAGAGGGTATTATAAAATATATTAGTTTCCTACAATATTTTGAAATTAAATTGGAAAGCATTTTGAAATAATTTTGGTAGTCTACAGTAAATGTAAAAATTAAGTTGGAAGGTAGTCTACAAATAGATATTTTTGGTTAATGTAAAGAAAATGAATATAATTATAATAATAGAAAATTTATGTAGATAGAGCAACTTTCAAAATTAAGTGATAAATAAGTAAATAGACAACAAGTGTGTTACAAATAGCATAGTGCCACAATATGTGCAAAACATAGGGCAGCAAAAGTATATGGTTATTTTAGTATGTATTGTGTATTGTATATTATGTATGGTATATTGTGAAAACTGTAGTGTTGAGGAAAAGTGTGTAGTAGTGAAGACTTAGTGTGAGGATAGGCATGATAGTTATCCAAAATGCACGGTAGTCAACAAAATCGCAAAATTAAATAAAACTTCAAAAAAAAATTGTCTGGAGGAAGGCAAGTCCAGCGGATAGGAATTTTTAAATCATGGATTTTTCTGCAACAACAGCAACAAAAAAAGAACAGTAGGAAAGTTTATCAGCGGTTTGACTGGTTAGCAGTAATGTTGTCAATAAGTATCAACGTGTACAACGTAAAAGTATTAGCGCCAGCCCATTTTATTAAATATATCAGCGTTTCATCAAGTAGCAGTACAGCAAAATTAAAAAGTTCTAGATTCCCGTCCCTTTTATGCAAGTAGATATTAAATAAATGAACGGACAATGATAAAAGATAAATAATTTATATGAAAATATAAGTAAAATAAATAAATTTAATCTTAGAAAATATAAGTAAAGTAAATAATTCAGTGGACGTAAAAAAAAAAAAATAAAAGATATCTGAAGTATAAATAATATGTAATACAATGATGATTTCAGGAAATTAAAGTGTTTGAGAACAAAATAAAAATGGAGACTCGGAAAATTTTGAAGTGAAAGAAAATAGTAAATAAATGTTTTTTCCCTTCCAAACAAAATAAAAATTAGTCTACATTATAAAAATGGACATTGTCAAATACTATGTAAGTGGGGATAAGAGCAGGGAGATTCGGACATACGAACTCGTACGGCAGTTATTTTGTAAAATAAATATGAGGATAATATTTTTGTAAAACAAATATGAGGATAATATATGTTGTAAAATAAATATGAGGATAATATTTTTTGTAAAACAAATATGAGGATAATATATTTTGTAAAATTAATATGAGGATAATATTTTTGTAAAATAAATATGAGGATTTTGTAAATATGAGGATAAAACAAAAATATAGGTAATACATAAACATTTGTGTATAGATACATAACTTATATATAGAGCAATAAACATCAGAAAAAATATGTAGAAGTGATAAATAATACATACAATACCCCTCAATGTTCTAAAAATAAATAAACTAACATGTATTGTAAGAAAGAGAGAGAGAGAAATAAATAAATTTTACTTACTTTCAATTTGTATTACTTGTACGGTGACTGATGAATTAAGGGTAGGAGTGTCGTAATAGGGAGTTGGCAATTCAAGAATCTTGATGGTCATGTGTCTTTATTGATAACAGATGATAAATGGCTGTAGAGGTCAACGAGGAAGTGGCAAATTTTGTTTCCAATGGTAACATGCTGATGAAGTATATGCACTGTTTCCTTTTCTTGTACGGGTCTTGAAAAAATAGTATAACATAATTAATAAAATGCAAAATAAAGTCATGGAACATGGTAAATGCAAGTATATAAGATTCAAAATCATAAAAGTATTAATCAAATACCTCATAAAAAGTTGACAGAATAAAAGCAAAATCATAAATAAATAAATAAATAAAATTTTAAGTCAAAAATAACAGTCACAGCTGATATAAATAATATTTAGTAAAATAATAAATATATATTGCATAAATAGTGTATACAGACCTTTTACAAAAACACGTAATCTGAAAAACAAAGTAAAAGTTAATTACATAAATGGATTAATAAACTTGAAGAAGTAAGAGTAGTTTCCCAGCCTTCACAGTCAGCGTAACAGCTCCATATATGGCCATTGTACGGCGAAAGCTAGTCACCTTCAAAGTAAATATCCAGGCTAAAAAATAAACATCGGAGAAAATCTCCCCTGCATAGTACGAGAATAATACAAAAAAATTTCTCTTGTAAGCATACAATCAATGTATCAAAATTTAAAATTATAATTGCAGGCAATTATAGTTAGTTAAAAATACCGGCCGGTATATAAAAAATAAAATACATTAGGAAAACACATTGATTTGTATGTAAATGATAAATGATTGAGTATGTTAATAAATTATTGCATTAATTAGACATCACAGTAAATAAAAAAAAAAGAAATAACAGATAAAATCAAATATGAAAGAATTATATTTAAATAAATAAATATGTAAAGTTATGCTGAAACGGGAACATAAAGTCAGTTATATCAATAACATAACAAAAGCATGGTATATTCATAATACTACACATAAAATAATATATCACGCGTTGTTGCAACAAGGGATAAATAAATCCAATAAATTAGAGGTACATGAAATCAAAATAATAATTCAACAGTCAGATCTGTGTTAAGGTCATAAGATAATAATAATAAAAAATATATATATATATCAAATTAAATAGAATTAATAACAACATATGTAAAATAAATATATAATATGATACACATAAAATATAACTGTAAGTAAATTCCTTAAAAGGATACACGTAAAACCTCCCACGTCAATGTTAGCTCGCACATTCATCACCGGAAAGTCAAAAGCCCGCGCTTGACAAGAGGATACCGCCAAGTTACACGATAACGATTAAATCTTTAGCGATACATGCAAAAGGCAGTTAAGATCCCTTTTACGTAAGTTTGCGCTCTGCAAACAATGAAGACACTCATTCAAGGCTCGCCGTGGGGGTCAACAGATTCGCAGTTGCCATAGAAACGCGTTGAGGGGAGCAGAGGAAAGCTACGGGTCAAGCAAAATTTTTTCTTTTTTCTTATCTCCCTTCCTCACGCTCAGTTGTGTCACACGAAAGGGCAGTCGAAGAGGGAATTTAAAATGCGTATTATGAGATGCACAGTAGTTTGGAGTTGCGAAATGAGTATATATATTTGATATTTTGAATGCCGCGATGTAATATGATATAAATATGGTGTTCAAAAGAGTCATGATTTATACACACAAAAATATATAATATGTTATTCATTGTAACAAATAAGAAATATATACAGCTAAAAAATTGTCGAAAAATTATGTACGTCTGTGAAAATGAGAAATCAAGGTAATGAATTGTGTATAGTTTAATGTAATGTTGTGAACTTGTATATAAATAGAAATGCAAATAACAATTATGATATAGTCTTCATTTGAAGTGTACAATAGACTGTACTAAGCAACATAATGAAAATATAAATATTGAAGTACCGGAACATTGAAAATTAAGTCACAGGATGGTGACTCATTCTTCCGTGCTCATGATAATTCCATGTGACAATAAGGTGTCTTCCGTGCTCATGATAATTCCATGTGACAATAAGGTGTCTTCCGTGCTCGTGATAATTCCATGTGACAATATAGTGTGCCTTCCGAACAGTGATAATTTCTTCATGTACAGCAGTATATGTGTTACCAAGTACGATGGTGTATCTTCCGAACAGTGAGTGCCTTCATTTTAGTGACATGTCGGTTGTAATGCACCGATATATGTATGTCAATGTTACAATATAGTGTGTCTTACATGCGGTGATCTGCATTTCTGTGACAGATATATGTGCAGTGGATCAAAGCAACATTTCCACAGTAGCCGCAATGTGTACACATATGTATTCAGTGCAATGTTTACCGTGTGCTGAAATTTTCTCTCTGCAAGGGGGATATCATGTAACACAATATTTGTATTACATGTTACATTCCAATTACGGATGCCAACCTAGCCATTTCGAAATTCCAATTGCGGATGCCAACCTAGTTAATGAGCTATTTAAATGCTGCGGAGGGAGCCAATGGCAATACAAACATAAATAAGCAGCGCATCCCCTTCTTCACTTCAACGAATCAACAACAACACTACAATGTGAAAAAAAAAAAGCTTGGCGAGAATGTTCTAGAACTTTCCACAGATGCAATTTCGACAGCGTCCTAGACGCACCTGAAGTTTTTGGTAGTCGTCTTAAAACTTTCGAACGAGTCAGCATCATGTTTTTGGTTTTTGTGAAAAAGTGTCTGTAGATTGTGAGCAATAGAATGGTAGCCTGCGTAAGTACGCGAAGTGCAACGATTTTCCCACATCATTGAGATGGCACGAATATGCACGTAACAAAGAGTAAAGGTAACCAACTTTCAATTGTCACTATTAGCACGGAAGGCACACCTTTAACGATTATTAAAATAATTGACTACCAGTTCATATGAGTAGACCATATGAACGAGTTCGTAATATTGAACTATAAGAACTATTCTTTATCGATTGTTTAAAGGAAACTGTTTTTAAGAAATTTAAATCAAAGATATTATGTGTGTAAATATATATATAGCTATTAATGTAATATTGTCAGTATCATGTATCTTTTAGTAATTGATTTAATTGTAGCATAGTTACTCCAGATATAATAGATATCTATTAAGTAAAATATTAAAATAAATTGAGCAATTAAGCATGAGTGTTTCTTTATGTTTTGTGTGTTCGTAGTCCGAGCTTGAGAACCGGGAGCTTACATGCTCCACCCTTAGTGGCGGCATCATAGGTAAGTCCTATACTGGTAAATTTTGATAAGGACAATTTTACCTTATGACAGTTTTCATTTGGTAACTGGACTCATTTTCAAAGGTGGCGTAGAGAAGAAACGAAAACACTAAAATATCTCGAGAACGGCTAGTCCTAGTGTAATAGGGTTGATCTTATTATTTTGTTTTTTTTTTAAATTACGTGTAAAACAAGCATTTAATGAATATATTTGAGCATACGTAGTTTTAATTTTAGATTTGGCGATTTTTGCAGACCATTTTGTAAAAAAAGGCAAGTTGTTCTTTTCCGAATTGCACCAAAATCTAATCAGCAGCAGAGTATCTTGCAAGTAACTTATCTACCAAATTTTGTGAAATTTGATCAATTAGTATTTTAGCTAGAGTGGATACATGAAATTTTTACTGGCAATTTCGCAAAATAAGGCGTGTTCTCTTTTTACGAATCATACCAAAAACTAATCAACACCAGGGTCTCACTCACGTGACTTACCTACCTAATTTAATGAAATTCGGTCCATTAGGTTTTTAGTTAGAGCGAATACATCCATTGCACAGACAGACAGTTAGACACACAGACAGACACACATACAGACGTCACGTTAAAAATAGTTTTTTCGTATTCTAGAGGTCTCGAAACGTATAGATCCGTCTAAAACTCGAGTTGCGATTTTCGGTATGATTTCAAAACTTTCCCTATACATTATCATGTATTGCAGGGAAAGTAATAATCAAGATTTCGTAGCTCTTTGAATACATAATGAGATTTTGGATCGAGTTTTTTTAGATATTACAAACGTTGAGTTTTTTTTTTTTACAAATTGTATTCACGCAACAAAATTTCGACTCCATCGAATTGAAGCCACCGCCGATTTAATTGCCATTTTTATATTAAATTTATAATTTTATGCAAAAGCATAAATTCATTTCCTGTTATCATCACAACTCACAGAAAACTATCTCCTACTGGTCTGTTTTCATTTTTCATTTCTTATATTTGACAATGATTAAAAATTAATAAGAAATAAATTCTGATTTTAAAAGATGGATACGTTAGTTATTATCATTAATGGAGATTATGAAGGTAATGCAATTGATACAGATTTAAGAGGTTTCAATCCAATTTATAATAACCATACAATCATTTTTGGCATTACATTTAGAAAATGCAAAGATTGAAAATTCATTAATGGAATTGTTTACTTTTTGAAAACTATATCTACTACTAAATTTTTCTATAGGCCACATAATATATTTACAAATGTTTATACTGGTTTTTAAAGTTTTAATTAGAGTGTTAAAAATCTGATACAGGGAACACATGATTGGCAAATTATTTTTGATTTTTTTTTCTTTGATAATTCATTGAGTTTGATTACATAAAATAAATTACTATAATTTGAAATTGCTCTTGATTTGCAGTTTTAATTCAATTTTTGTTTTTATTTGGCGACGAGAAGAAAATACAAAAAAATCTAATATATATCAATAAGGGTTAGTCCTAGAGTTATAAGGTTATTCTCCTTCTTTTGATCGTTGAAATTTTTGTATAACATTTTTATTATTATATTTGATCAGACACAGTATTTTATTTTAATTTTTAACGATTTTTGTGGACTATTTCGTGATAAAAAGGCAGGTTTTTTTGTTCCTAATCGTATCAAAATATAAACGCGCTTGTCCACAAATGATTTATTTGCCAAAATTTTTTAATACTACATACATTGCATAGACAGGCACACAGTCAAACACACACACAGATATCACGCAAAAAATAAATTTTTCGTGTTTGAAGTGCTCGGAACATTTAAATCCGCCGGGAATTTGGGTTGCGATTTTTGACACGATTCCAATATTTTCTCCTGAGATTACTATGTAGGGAAAGTATAAATATAGAATACTCTTAAGACATATTGTCTTTAATTGTGGTTTATACTAAGGCTACAGAAATGAGTAGAAATTTCTGGATATGTAAGCTTCAATAAGCATGAGCAGGAACACTATAATACTAATTATGATCCAAATATCTTAAAAGGTGGAAAATAACTGTTAGATACGACAATATTACAAGTAAATACACAACTAATTCACAATGCAGGATATTATATTTTTAAGACACTGATTTATATACAATTAAATTTTACTCGCATAATGTCAACTCCATCTAACTGAACGTTCACCAGTTTATATATCTTCCGTTGAAAACTCCGAAGAGCATTACGCAACTGGTGAAATTCTTAAGCAATCTACAAAATTCGAGAAGTTTCTGGAACTCGACAGAAGTTGCCAAACAGACACAATTTCACCAAATTTGTCGCTATAATCGTCAAATTTGCTGTCAATGACAAGCGATCGTAGAAATAGTAACAATCACTACCTGTAACTGTCATTTTTCATTGGTGGCAGGCAATATGATGTGAATATACTTTACGTGTTTGTAACAATACATATATCTAGAAAAATTGATTAAAGGAAAATATCTAACATTTTGCAAAACTATAACATGGTCGAAAGGACTTGCAATCTTCTTAAATTGCAAAAGATATGTTTGTATTTCGAAGAATAACATTTCTACTGAATAACAAGATGTGAGAATGCAGTTTGTTTTATTGAACATGTGTGGGTTGTTCTATGTTCAGAATGTCAAAAAAATATTACATAGAACTCCCCCTGTTTCGTAAATGTCAGTCTCAAAAGCAATAACTAGATAAATGAAAAGGATTGCACAAAATGTTTCATCTGAAAGGTATTTTCTTTACTATGGAATGTCATAAACACAAAAATAATGGTTAAATAGAATCAGCAAAAATATCATTTTTATGTAATTTTCCATCGGAAATATGATGTTTTATTTCCTGAAAAATCACAACAGAATAATTTAATATGTATTTTCGAACTTGTTTATTACACACACTAGGATTACGATATCATAGAGATATTGAGGGGATAATATGGAAGGATTGCTTTAATCATAAGTCAAACATAACGCCAGGATTTTTACTTTCCTTATATACATAATGTATAAGGAAAGTATTGTGACGGGGTCGAAAATTCGAATTCAAGTTTTCGACGGGAGAGCACGTTTCAAGCATCCCTGATCACGAATCAAACATTTTTGAAGTGATGTATGTGTGTATGTGTGTGTGTGTGTGTATGTGTGTGTGTGTGTGTGTGTGTGTGTCAGTGGGTCTGTGGAGAAGATAACTGACGAACGAATGGGCCGATTCGAGCGAAATTTGGTTCAAAAATCACAATCCGTAAGCACTGGAAGCCTATTGTTTTTATATGCAATCGAATGTTCAGAACCCCCTAAATTTTCGAGTGAAATTTTGAAAAAATCGTCAAAAAATCAAAACCGCTGATAAAGTTACGCAAATAGACATTTCTTATGTAATTTTTCATTAAAAAACGATTGACATAAATTTTAGAACATTAACATGAACCGTTCTCGAGATATTGCACATTTTTAAAAAAAAATAACAAAAAGCTATATAAACTAAAAAAAAATATTTCCTATTGAGAAACATGTTCACTTTTTACATGTAATATCATGCAATAAATTAGGTGACATCATTCTCGTGGATCTAACTCGTTCCATTCATGAAAAAAGATATTTTGAGTAATACGTTTGTATTTGAAAGATAATAGTCATTTGTCTGCTGTAAGAATAACTTATTTATCCGTCCATAATGCTTGGCGAGATTTTGGTGACGAATTTGGCGGAATGTCGCCAACTTGGCGACATTTTTAATTGTTGCCAAATTAACAAAAATCTCGCCAAATTGATAAAAAATGACGCTAAATCACTGAAAATGACGACTAATTGAAGAAAATTCAATATCTTGGAAAGACTATAAGTATCTACTATAAGAATAACATTTTTTTAACTGTAAAAGTAGTAAATTCATTGCATTATATAAGGAAAGTCATGTGTTGCCCACATCAGATTTTTTTTTCTATTTTTAGGGCGCCGTTCCAAAATAATGGAGAATACGATTATCACGACATCTCCCTCCCCACCGATACCTCAGAAACTATTTATTAGATTAAAATTATATTTCACACAAGTCTAGTCTGCTATATACTTTTAATAAAAACATTATTCAAATATTGGTTATACATTTTGCCTATGTCGCTCGCATGTTGTTTCTGTGCAGAAAAGTGTTGCGCCATTTTCTCTGTGAAAATTATAACGAGTTTTGTTTAAGATTTGTTTAATCTTCTGAAAATAAATTGTATAGAGACAGGCTGTTATTTGAATATGAAAACTGTGTCGCTATTATTTGGAATTTTTCACGTGTCATACGTAGAACCGACACGCTTAATAATTTGTTAATATAAATATATTTTTATTTGCCGAATATTTTTTTTTTAAATTTGAACTAATTTGTAAGATGAAATTGATGCTAAATGTTTCAATATATTCCTAATCTATACAATAATTAACTAATACGTTTTTGTCCATACAGGTGCTCCTCTGAGACCTAGAGGATGCTGAAATTCTGCACACTTATAGTTTCGAACACAGGAAGGAACCCAATCGAACCAGAATTTTATTTATCCTTCTGAGGAGCGAAACAAATGGGGGGTGTAAAATATTTCCATATTCCCAACATCCCAGTTCCCCCCCCCCCCCCCCCCCCCCGCATTCCCAGTGACGAAGAATATTGAATTTTTGCACATGAGCTTCCTCAACTATACTTTTTGCACGCTATTTTTATCTAACAGCTACACAGGTGTGCTATTTCCGTTCGGGGTCCACACGGGGTTAACTGGTGCTAATCAACCCCCCTGAGTTCGCTTGTTTCAGCTCAGCTAGGGCACACAAACGCCCTCTTGCTCTTACTCACTGACCCTTGCCAATTCACACAGCTCGTGGCTCCGCCTCCAAGATTCAGCCCCTCAATAATTACTAGAGCTCACTTATCTAGCTCCTTTGCCTCGCCTGCTAAGCAATCGTAATACACCCGTTGACTCTCCATCCTTTGTTTGCTGACGCTCTTCAACTCCTGGGTCTCGCTTTAAAAACTTAATCACTCTGCCTATGGAGTGTAAATATGTAACTTTTATTAATATATTTACAACAATAAAACATATAATTGTTGTAGAATAACCATTGCACTTTAATCGTAATTGTTCATGACAATAATAATTGCAAAACGCCATGTTTGCTTGTAAGAAACAACATTAAAGCATATCATTTTCCATATTGCCATATACGTACGAACTAACCTTGAAATTTACTCTTCTTTGAAGTAGTCGTCACGTTTTTGCCAGCGATCAACCACAGAGATGTTGGACATCAGCTCGAACAATTAACTCTTCGACAGTAATACAGAAAAAAATCCACTTCAAAATTGCATAAAAATAAAATAACTCATAAACTAAATCAAAATCAAAAAATGGGCTCCGCCATGTAAAAATTCAACTATGTGGGTGTATGTCTGCAAAAATTCATGGTTTTTCTATATTTATCTGTTCAGGAAGCGAATTCGCATCTCCAATATTTCCCTTTATTTTTGACATTGAATATCTTTCAAACAGAAGCCTAAATTGAAAAACCGTTTATTGCATCATATTTTCTTAATAACTCTCTATATATACAAAAAGAAATCATATATTTTTATGCTACAGTTCTTCTGGTACGAGACATATAACAGCTAGGGACGCAAAATCTGACAAACATCGGCGGCGGCACCAGCTACTTTATTTTAATATAGAAAGACTATTTTCAGACCTTTCAGAAGCCCTCCGATGGCTTAAAAACCTGACAATCCTCACACATATAGTATTGACCTGGGGGAACGCGACAGCCTAAAGGTTAGAGCGCGGGATTTGCACTCGGACGACCCGAGTTCGATCCACGCCACTGACCAAACTGTCGCAGTGTTCACAAGGAGTACGATCATGTTGAACATGTGGGTCCATAAGTCCTTCAGAGAAGTTGCTTGTAGGAGAAGGAAGGTGCGATCCATGAAGACGCTTTCCTCACTGGGTTCAGGTCTAAATTGGGTGGCACTTCCCGGCTGTTCAAATAGTTAGCTTACACTTTCGGGTAGGTCCGGTTACTCAATAAGCTGCTCATACCTTAGGGTGAGTCGAGTGGCCTGGGTCTTCTGCACCTTCGGGCAGCTCGGACGGCCTGGGTCGAAAAAGACGTATTGAACTAGGTGCAGAACTCAGGAAATTATATTTCCTCCTTGGCGAAGGAGAAAATGTGTGGTTTTTTTGAAGGAGAAAATGTGAGTTTTCCAGACCCTTCTAGAAGATCCCCTGTAATCTAGAAAGCAATATATTTGAACACTTAAAGCATAGTCTAAGAAATAAAACCTGAGCTGGGTTTTCGATTTTTTCTCCCAGGATCGGAGAAAGCTTCTATAGTCCCATGAGAAATTCCCAATGACATAGAATGAGACTTACATCCAATACGACTTAGTCTTCTGCACATAATACAATATCAATCCTTAGACAGAACCTCGCGGAAGCGGAATTTTCATTAAGACGTTTATTTTCAACGGTAGGTGCCATATATTGTTAGACAAAATTAAACGCATTTAAAAAGTCGGTGCTTAGTAGTTTAAGAGTGTAAGTGTACCTATCTTTCACAGGCTTATATTCTAGCTTGTTATAACCGAAAAAAAAAACTATGTATTTCTGTTCATAAATATGCATATATCATATTGCTTATATCTTATGACACATTTTTCGAACTAATACTAACCATATCTTTATAACTACATATTACACGAGTAAAATATATCTTTTCCCAAGCCATATATTATTCTCTTTCTTTTATGACCGATAGTCTGAAAAATTTCATTTGGGGTTTACTGAAGCTTATAACACTACATCCCTTATATACATTAGAGAACCATTAATGCATTTGTACTCCAGAAATGGGTATTAACCTTAATGGTGTTTGCTTCCTTTAATAAGTGCATAATATAGTTTGCGGAGATTTACCGGAGGGACAGTTGGTAATTTATATCAAGATCTTATCCATTAAGCTGCTGAATAAATACTGTCCCAAAACGGACATCGTGTATTAATGTCTTCATAAATGAGAATTTTAAATACTCGCAAAATAAGAGTTCTAGTCTAAAATTTCATTAACAAATAAAACAATAGTCATAGTTTAGAGTAGCGATGCTCAAGGGGCATGGCACGGCATATTAGTGTGCCACGGAATTGTGTTGTTGTGTCGCGCTGTTAAAACAACAAAACGCTGATAAATACCACTGTTAAAGTAACAAATATTTTATTGAAATGGAAATATGAGAGAAAATATAAAATAGGTTTTACATGTTGTAATAGCGTTAGTTAATAATACAAAAGGAACGAATAAAGTGTATATAATACAAACTAAATGGTAATACAAATATCAATATATAATTCTGCTAGAACAACAAAATATTTTATTAAAATGAAAAATGAGATAACATATAAAATAGATGTTACATGTTTTAACAGCCGTTTTTCTTAATACAAGAGGAACAAGTAAATATATATATATAAAGAAGAAAACTGTGTATGTATGATCAACCATAACTGGAGAACGAATGAACTGAATTTCATGAAATTTGTCTTGGTAGTCTTGAAATCACCCCACAAAAAACATAGGCCATGTTTCGAGTTTCTACGAAGAGTGGTTATCGAGATATTAATGAATAACGCCACTTTTTCCTAGGAGTTCGACTCTCTAACTTCATGATTCACAACGAAAAATGTTGGACATTGTTGGTTTAAAACGTGAAAGTCAATTAAATCTCTGAGTTTTGTGGGAGTCCATTGAAATTATTGGACACTTTTGAAAATCGCAGGTTTGAGATATGAATTTAAATGGAAACTTTCACCATGGTTTATTTCTCACAGGCTCACTTAACACTAAGTTTTGTGGGAGTTTATTGAACGTATTAGACAATTTTGAAAATCGCAGTTTTGAGATATGAATTTAAATGGGAACTATCACCATGGTTTATTTCTCACAGACTTAATCAACAACGAAAAGCATTAAGAAATCACAAGAAATATCAATCATGCATAAAGCACTGATTATGAAATAATTTCCAACTTTAATTTTGTTTAAACATCTCTAAAATGCGGTACATTCAACGGTAATATATCACAATTGGTCCTATATGTTCCGGTGTAATTTTTATCACAGTTTTGAATGGTAAATCCCGAGCAACGCCGGATAATCGTTGCTAGTTGTATATAATACAAATTAAATGGTAATACAAATAGCAATAAACAACGCGGTTAAAACAACAAAATATATAACACTACATTAAAAATAATGCTGTTAATACCATAAAATATTTTAATAAAATGGAAAAATGATAGAAAATATGAAATAGGTATTACATATTTCAACAGAGTTATTTATTAATACAAGAGGAGCAAGTAAATTGTATATAATGCAAACAAAATGGTTATACAAATAGCAATAAAATTGTAAGTAATACGTCTCTAGCGAAGTGATGTAACCTACTGTACAGGTGTGGCATGATATCACACACAGTGACACAATGTGCTGCAAGTTAAAAACATTTGTGAATCCCTGATATAGATTGATATATTTAAATCTGAAATGGTTATTTTTGTTCCTTTGCCTCAAGTACAAAGAAGAATTCGAAAACACAGTTCTAAGTGGAGTATCTCTGAAGGATATGAAAAATTTTGAGGCATTATGTGTCACACCAGAAAGCATTTCTATAATGTATTTTTCTTTTTTTATTTACACCTTTCTGTTGAGCAATGTTATTTGAAAACATGCTTTTGTCTGTTTTTATATCTGACACAGTCGTGTATAAGATGTGAATCAAATCATTATGGAACTTATGATGCAGTTCATTGTTGGTTTAATAAAAACCCTGCAGAGGTCAAAGTGATGAAAACATACGTGACTTACTTGCAGAGAAATTTATACTAATATTTTGAAATAAATGATTTCTCAATTGATGAGTTTTAAGAAAGGCACACGACGTTTCATGTTTTTGTTACTTGTAGGTAAAATATGATGGCTACACCAATTTACTTTCCCTGCAATACAAGGTAATGTGTAGGGAACGTATTGGGTTCGTCTCGATAATCACAATTCGAGTTTTCGACGGATCTACACGTTTCGGGTCTTCTAGAACATGAAAAATTATTTCTAAGGTGACGTCTGTGTGTGTGAGTGTATGCAATATATGGATCCACTCTAAATCCCAAACGAATGGAATTCATGAAATTTTATAGGTAGGTCACTTGTGCATCACCCTAGTGCTGATTAGATTTTGGTATAATTCGGGATAAAAGAACCCGTCTTTTATAGCCGGCGACAATCTCATGTATCCACTCTAGCTAAAAAATCCCATTGACAAAATTTAACAAAATTTGGTAGATACATCACTTGTGGAATACTTTTATATTCATTAGATATTGGTACGATTCAGAAAAAAATAATCTGGCTTTTATTTTACGAAATGACCTTCAAAAATCGCCAAAATCTAAAACAACGGACTACGCATGCTCAAATGTATCAATTAAATGATTGTTTTATGCGTAACTTTTGACGAAGAAAATAATAAGACCATCCCCATTACTCTAGGTTTAGCCGCTTTAATTATTTCACATTTTTACTAGGCTGGTTTTGAGAATAAGTCCAGTTACCAAATGAATGCGAAAACTGAATTAAAAGTGCCGATTCAGTGTAATTTAAAATAAGTATGAGTGTTATTACTGCAATAAAACTCAATTTATTGAATTGTTGATGAAAGAAGGAAAAATGAATTTGAGTCTGCAGGTAAAGTCATGTGCTGCTCATATCAGATTTTTAATGTTATTAGCTAATTGAGCCATTCTGGGAATTGTTTCTGTTACTGGTTTAAAGACATGGTCAGAAGCAAAACAAACAAATTCCATTCCTTAATTTTTTAATGCGGAACAAATCTGTGAGATAATGTTATTTTTATGCGTTTTGCTACATTTTGAGCTGTATTACCTAACCATAGTGGCGATATATTAAATCATTATTGTCCTACAATCAATTCCACCATTTCTTAAGAAAAATTATTACTTCAAAATCGTCATGTTTTACTTTTGAAGCCCATGCATACTTCACAGTAAATAGCAATGGGGTTCGATGGATGTTGGGTGCAGCAATTCGTTAATGATTTCAAACCTTTGAAGAATATCCTCGTGACAGGTTTTATAGATATTTAAATCGGATTCTTCCGAATATTTTAATCTTTAAATTCTAATTCAGGTAAAATTTTTTCCAGCTGCAAAAGTACAAATGGACTTTTTTCACCATAGAATCCGCAAAAATGATATTGTTATGAAAATTTATCTCAATTTTATTACAGTTAAAAGATACCCGATGATAATGATAACAAAGTTGAACTAAAATGGTTCACCAAGGATATTCGAACACGAGGACAATGCTTCTCTAAAGTATCCATATATTAAAGAACTATAATCATAATAATATGGTCACTTAATCAAATTGATGAAATTGTCAATGCTTCTTACTTTACAATGAAAATACATTAATGCGTCATACTTTACATCTTACAATTAAAATACATTAATGCTTCTTAATTTACATTTTACAATTGAAATACATTAATGGTTCTTACTTTACATCTTACAATTAAAATGCTTCTTACTTTTTTCTAATTTCATTTTGCGCTATCTCCTCGAATTCAGTAGGATCTCTTTTTCATGGCGTCATAAACATTTATTTAAACAACAAATATTCCACAGCGAGAGTTATAACACTAAAAAATCACTGTTGTTTAAGAATAGGATACACATTCATTACAATCCCATTTATTTTATAACCCGTAGTAAACACCAATGCACGTTTGCCTATTCATGGCACGTATTTATAACACGCAGAAGTCTAGAAAACTATGTGGATTTAAAACTGCAAACAGCCTTTATCTGTCACAACGGTGTCTGAATGTCGTTTCTCCCCATTTTGTCTACCACTCAGCAGAATGGGATCTATTTTTCAAGCACTAATTATTTGCAGTGGGGACATGTGACCCGATAAGAAAACCATTTTATCTTTCTTTTTCTCTTGGATAGTTCTTTGTAAGGTGTTTTTTCACGACAGAGTAAAATGAATGTTCAATTGAATGAAAGTAGAGGTAATGTTACTATACTTTAGTCATATTCAAAAGATATTTCTCAAAAATAGTTTTTTATTATTACATATTGATTGCATAACAGTAACAATTCCGAAACATTGTTATTTATTTGTTTGTTAGTATAATCCTGTGCGAAGCAGGAAGACTAACACTCTTAATAAATTAAGTTGCATCTTATTTTTAATAAGTTTTATTTTGTTTAACAATGCATGACACTAATGCAATCATTTAAACGAAAATTAAATCAGTTCGATTTTGTCTCGTTGTCAATGATATTTATGTTTCATGAGCTGAACACACTGAGCCGTGGGATGGTGTGTCAAAAATATCGAGCTCTTTCATTGTAGATAAAATATTAATTTTGATATCATTTGATATATCTTAGCTTCGAGAGACTAAAACTAAGCTCTAAAATTTCAAAAACTCGAATTACTGGTGACAGTGCAAAAGAATAACAAAAACAAACTCAAAAATAATTTGCTTAATTATCGGTCACTTCCAGTCGAGTTAGAATTTAGCTTCTGTTCTCATTCTGTCTAAGCTTTCAAGATGAAAATTTCTAAAATGCGATTTTAGGGGCAACGACACAAAGGGATTTTTAAATAACTTACACCTCATTGCCTCAATAATCAATTTGATATCCTTTTGCTGCCAACAATAAAAAACTGTTATTCAACAATAAAACTCTATTTAAGTATGTAAGTGCCACATTTACATACCACTAATCATTTAGTGGAACACGGATGGAATAGCTAGTAAGTATATGAAGTTTGAAACTTTTAGGTTATAGAGAACTTTTAGAAGATCTAGAAATACTTTTCAAAAGCAGAAACAACTTCATCTGCATATCAGGGTGGGAGATAATAACATGAATGTATTAAGATGTGTTCCATGGCCCCTGTAAATGTGCAAGTATTCGTACATTCGGAAACCCATTGGGGCTTCTGGAGGGTTTCGAAATATTTGATAGCTTTTTCACTCTAATTTATTAGTCTGCCTCCCGGGGGAGAAATAGCCAGTTTTGTAAGGTCTTTTCCCGTTGTCACTACAATAAATGTATAAAGAGTCATACTTCTATGTCTTTGAGAGAGAGGGGGTTCCGGAGGGTCTAGAAAGACAAAAATAACAATTATGATATACACTGCACCTATTTTCTGAGTTCTGGCATCACTATGTTCAATTTGTTTCCATTTATTATTTTTCTGATTTATATATATTGTTTTATTTTGCGTATATCCTTGTTGTCTCTCACCTTATGTATCTTTTATCACTCTGGGTGAGGTCACTACTACTGTAGTTTACACAATCGAATGATCAGAATCGAATGGAACACAATCGAATGTTCTAAATCCCCTAAATTTTCGAGTGAAATTTTGAAAAAATCATCAAAACATCAAAACCTTTAGTAAAGTTACGTAAATAGACATTTCTTATGTAATTTTTCCTTAGAAAACAATTAGCATAAACTTTAGAATGCTAGCATGAATCGTTCTCGAGATAATGCACATTTTTTAAATAAATTTATAAAAAAATCCCATAGATTAAAAAAACATATTAACTGTTAAGAAACATATTCACTTTTCATATGTAATATCATGCGATAAATTTGGTGACATCGTTTTCGTGGATCTAGCTCGTTCCATTCATACGAAAAGATACTTTGAGTAATACATTTTTATTTGAACGCCAATAATAATTTATCTGCTATAATACTAACTTATTTCTCCGTCCATACCGCTAAGCGAGATTTTGGCGACGAATTTGGCGGAATGTTGTCAACTTGGCGACTTTTTAAAATGTTGCCAAATTAACGAAAATCTCGCCAAATGGATAAAAATGACGACTAATTAACGAAAATTCAATATCTTGGAAAATATAAGTATCTATTATAAGAGTAAACTATTTTTTTTTTGCTGTAAAAGTAGTAAATTCATTGCATTATATAAGGAAAATCATGTGTTGCCCTCATCAGATTTTTTTATTTTGCATATTTCCTTGTTGCCTTTCGCTTTACCTATCTTTTACCACTGTAGGTGATGCCACTACTACTGTAGTTTACTATTTTTGCCAGCACATTCATCTTGTTTGGACCTAAACTTTTTTCTTCCTGACACTGATGAACGAAACAAAAAGCTTTATGGAGAATCGTCTGCGATATACTCTATGGTCTTCTATATTTCATGATTTTTTAAAAATTTACAAATTAGAAATAACTTGTATATAGATTATTAGTCACTCAAATCATCTACTGGTAGGAGTTCGGTTGAATTGAAAAGATATGTGTTATTCATTTTGAGCATCAAAATAAAGATTAATGCATTATTCACTCTGTCAAAAACTGAAATCCATGCTCCGACTGCAGAAACATTTAAAGTAACACTTTCTTACTTTCTCGATAATACTTGGCCATGTATGTGGAAAGTATTGGAATCGTGTAGAAAACCGCAACTCGAGTGAGACTAATCATTCTCAAAATATTTTAGTTTTTCGTGTTGTTTGCCACGTCGCCTTTGAAAATACGTCTAGTCCCCAAATGAAAACGAAATTGAAATGAAACTGTAAACATAGCATAATTTCAAATAATCATTCGTGTTAATTTGTGCAATTAAACTCAATGTAATGAATTATAAAAGAAAGAAAATGAAAATAGATTTGAGACTGTAGGGAAAACCATGTACTATTCACATTAGATATTTTCTCTTGCCGTTAGAAAAAAAATATAGTTACTGAAGTGGCAGTATAAAATATGTTATTTCCCATACTTTTGCAAACTACAGTGGTGACTAGGTGGCAGTATACACAATATCATCTTCAAATTCCCAATATAATCAATTCAATGTTCACAGGGAGTTAGTTTATAGTTGTAAAGCCCAATATTTGCATCATGAAGTTTGAACACACTTTTCTACAAACTTAATGCCCTATTTGTGGAACAACTGACTTGAAATTTTCAACACATACCCGCTTCTAGTACGCTTGAACTTTATTTGAGCGGTTTGTGATGGCTCTCATATTTATGTACTAGCAGCATACCCGTTCTTCGTACAGAGTATATAATATAACGAAACTAAAAATTCCCAATCAAGTGCAGATTCCTATAGTGTACAAAATGACATTGTTAATCAAAATATTATATTAAAATATTTAATTTAATGAACCTGAAAAGGAGTTTAAGAATATTTTTTCTCGCTGTACAAAAATATCTTCACGGGCAGATCTAAAAAATGAAAACATCCTGATCCTAAATGTAAACAAATTTAGAAACAGTATGAAATTAAGTCAATAGATGCAAAATAAAAACGCTAAAATTGTATGGGACCCGTGCTACATATATATGCGAATATTATAAGATATACTCGTATATTAGAAGAAAACGTACTACAATATATGCGTTTCTAAAATATGTGCCAAAATAAAACAGATGGCGCGATAAATTGGGTATATCAATAATCCTGTAAACTTTAAACATAAGGACCTTAATTAATTTCAATATATGTCAAAATGAAAGCGCTAAAATTGTATGGGAAGATATATATATACCCGTACAACTTATATCGTTGTAGTTTAGAAGATATGTCTCGAGTGTTAGTAGAAGATTAACTGTATTACAATATGAGTCTCAAAAATCTTTGCCAAAATAAAACAGATGGCGTAATATATTGAAAATATCAATAATCTACGTAATCTTCATACCAGAAGGCCGTATTTGATTCCACTATATGCCAATATATCTGTAATAATTATATTCTCGTAGATTAGAAGATACATACTTGCGTTTGTAGAACATTATTCGTACAACGTACAAGATATGAGTTTCAAAAATTTTTGCCGCAATAAAATAATGGGCATAATAACTTCAAAGTATCGATAATCTCTGAATCAATAATCCCCGAATATATCAATAATAATAATATTTAAACCTGAAGACGGTAATTGATATTATCCAGTCGAAAATGCAATGGCAATGAAATTTATTTTATATACATATCTTCATTATTGAAATCGTAAAACATTTAATAAAACTTGTCTGCCGCAAAAACACATTGGCTTTAAATCGCAATGTCATTTCAAAACATCGCACAACTTATCGCCTAGTGAGACTGTAGACTTAACAGTCCCACTTAGTGACAAATTGACGAAACATCATCACAATACTATCCCCTAGCAAAACACAACTAATTTCATTTATTAAGCGCAATTTTGTCAATTTCAAGATATTTTAATGTATTTACAAATATTTTTATCAATTTGGTGACATCTTACAAATTCGCTAAATTTGTTACTAAGTAGGACGAATGGACTGAAGAAACAAATTTAGTTTCATTGATTTGAGTTGTTTTTATCCAATTGCCGACATTTCCGTCCATTTGGCAACGTTTAAAAAAATTGCCAAGTTAGCGATATCCCACCATAGTCGTAGCTCTGAATTTGCAGATCAGAATAATACATCCTGATCCCATTTGTATATACTAAATGAAAACTTTAAAATTACATTAGAAGATATAACCGTTCTATTCTTTTTCTGTTTCAAAAATCGGCTAAATGAGTTTATTGGCTAAACAAAATATATGAGTTTATTACTAAACACAACATATAAGCTTGAAAACCCTTTGCCAAAATAAATGAAAGTGATATACGCAGTCTGGAATTAATATAATTGAAAAAAGAACATATTTTTATATCCATTTATTTATTATTCAAATCTAAAAAATAATAATAAATATTAATAAGCGCATTTAATTTAGTTGTGTTGCCGAATAACATGACCTTAAAATATGCTAAAATTAAATGATCATTTTGAATTCTTAATACTTTTCATTGTTGAGTAAAAGCTTGTGAAAAATAAATCACGATGATAGATTTTCCATTTACATTCATGTTTCTAGCATTCGCGTTTTCAAACAATTCATATTTTTAGATAGTGCCTAAACAGCGCAAAATCGTATCACCAAACTCGGAGATAAAATTTTAATTCACTTTCAAGTTTTAAACAAACGATTTCCAACCTCTTCTTTTAGAGGATCCAGGGAGTTAGAGAGAATAGCTCCTAGGACAAAGTTTGGTTTTCATTAATATCTCTACAACCCCTGGTCTTAGAAACTGGAAATATGGACTGGATTTTAAGTGGTGCTTTTTCAAGGCTTCCCACACAATTTCATCAAATTCGGTTCAGTGGTTTTCCCGTGACGTTGAGACAAACATACAAACAGATTTTCAATTTTATTTATATAGAATAATCAGATGTAATAACACTTACGAAGAGCGATGCAAAAAAGTTTGCGAAATTAAAATGGCTGAAAAATTTATTTCTGATAATTTATATATTCTATATTTTCAGCCTTGCTTTCAAGGCTATTAGTTTTGACATGAATAAAATATTTTTTAGACAATGTATATTTTTAAATTTCGCGCTTTTTATCAGTACATAATTAGTAAAAAGCAATAAAATAATAGATATTATATTATTTCCTTTTAAACAAATACTAAATTCAATAACGGTTTTGTTAGTTGATGAAACATAAATTACCAAATACTGAACATATTCAATACATGTTTTATTGAATACTCGGAAATGTGAATTCATGAATTATTCATTTTTCTATTTCGGTTGCTTAAGTCATGAGTAAAATTTCACTTATGAATAACCTCGTGATCTTAATGTTTCGATTTATATACATTATTCAAGGCATCACACTTCAAATTGCCTGAAAGTGTCATAAAAATTGACTGATGCTGTTCAGAATATTTAAGAAGATATATATATATATATATATATATATATATATATATATATATATATATATACATATGTGTATACAGGGTGTCCCAGAAACATTAACCTTGGTTTTTATTTCTTAAATATTGATCTTAGACATATATAATAAATTACAAAGTTGCGCAAAAAGGGCACATTATTTTATGAAATCGATTAAACTTTTCAAGGGAATTAAATTTCAAGAAATATAAAATTTAAATTTTTATACAGCCCCCGTAAAAAAATGTCCGATGAGTAAAATGTGCCCCACACACTAATAAGGTCATTTTCAAAATTTCAGCATTTTATCATAAAAAACCTAGAGATCTGAAAAGACAAAAATGCTGACTTAAGCCACTTTTCGTTGCATCGACATGGGGTCTCAGAGTAGAAAAATCATGTCGACAGATCGCGTTTCAAGTGGTGATACACAAATTACGAAAGAAAACAGGGATTGCATATATAAATAATAATTTTGCTATTTATTGGTACAAAAGTTTTTACACTGTGTAGAAATAATAACTTTACACAAATATTGCAAAACTTGTTCAAAATGTTTTCCATCCATGCTAAAGATCCATTAAAGATACGAGGCAGATATTATTAGCCTATGATGCATTTCTGCGTTATTTGCGCTCTTGCTGTAAAGGCTTACATTTCAATTTGTGATTAATCCCTGACCAACTTTGTTTAAACACATCCGTATAAAATTTTTAATTTTGTATTTCTTCATATTTAATCTCCTGAATTTTTTTTTCGATTTCATAAAATTATGTACCCTTTCTACGCAACTTTGTAATTTATTATATATGTCTAAGATCAACATTTAAGGAATAAAAGCCGAGGTCAATGTTTTTTGACACCCTGTATATATATATATATATATATATATATATATATATATATATATATATATATATATATATATATATATATATATATATACATACATATATATATATATATATATATATATATATATATATATATACATATAAATATATACATACATATATATATATATATATATATATATATATATATATATATATACATATATATATATATATATATATATATATATATGTATATATATATATATATATATATATATATATATATATATGTATATATATATATATATATATAAATATGTATCATACCAGAAATGTAGACAAGTAAATGAATGCAATATACCAAACAATGCCCGGGGGGTTGTGACCCCCACTCCATGGTTAAGCAAGCTTTTTGTCTAGACAACACTCCCGGTAGCCGATAGCTAGACGAAAGCTTGCTTAACCGGGGAATGGGTGTCACAACCCCCCCGGCCATACTTTAGTATATTGCTTCCATTTTCTTGTCTACTTTTCTGGTATGATATTTAAATCCACGTTGTAGTGCAGTATCGCGCCTTATTCGTGTGCTTTCTGGTAATTTATAACTTTCACACTTATATTACATATTTATTTATAAATATTTATATATATATATATATATATATATATATATATATATATATATATATATATATATTTATATATATAATAAATAGTACGAGAAAATTGAAGAATGACATTGTATCAAAATTTCGCCGGGGGGATTGTGACCTCCACTTCCCGGTTTAGCCAGCTTTATGTCATGACGACACTCCCGAAGCGGATACAATGTCGCCAACCAAGTACATATACTTAAACTATAAATGTAAAAAAGAAAAGATTTGAAAAACCTATACAGTCCCTACACCTATACAATAACAACGAGCATTACCACATCCAAACAGAAACACTAAATACTATAAAATAACCTACATCCAATACCAATACCAAGAAAAACAAGCCACGCATACATCTCACCGAAAAGCAAAAGACTCTTACTTTGTACAAAAAGACCTCTTTCAGACAGATAACCCTGACCTCCGCAATGCAGCTGCTGTCCATTTCCATCACACACTGAAAGTACTTTCCCATTCAAATACAAGTCGTAGCACTCAGTTACGGTTATGCCGTAAAATTTACATAAGATGTCACTGAGAAAACGTAGAGGGTAACCCATTGCTTCCTTAAGATAGCCCAGATCACTTATATAACGATTTTCAGCACTGCTATTTAAACGTTTGCTTCTTGTTAAAAAATTTATAATAATGTTCCTGAAAACATTTCGATGCAGACAAGAATTCCAATTAATCACGTAATTTTTTTTTGTACGTGTATATCATTTTCACGTGTATGTCATTAATGCTTGGATTTCATTTTTTTTCTTTTATTTTTCCATCCCATTGATTTTTGATGATTTTCTTTAACTTGATGATTCGAAGTTTGTATTTTCTTCCATTTGATTGGAAATTTGCTGATTTATACTTTTATTTTGTAGACTTGTTAAAAAGTTAGGTTTTTCGAGTTACAGCTTATCACTTTTCTTTCATTGGACTTTCATACAATTATATATATATATATATATATATATATATATATATTTGAAAAATATCTAAAAATAAGATATACAAAAAACACAATCATAACACTTCATAACATTAAGGCGCATTGCCGCTCTTTCATGTTTAGCAGTTATATAAAAGTAAATACATCATCAAATTGAAAAAGGTGGGGAGATACAAAGGAAAGGGGGAAAAGAAAGGAGAGTGTTTACAGGAACGACAGAAAAAAGGCCGGGGGGGGATAGTGACCCCCCGTTCCCGGTTAAAGTACTTTTACTCTAGAAACACTCCCGGTGCCTCTGTCTTCCCGAAGCACTCCTCCGTCCGATGAAATCTATGAAACATCCCGAAGTATATAGACCATGAAGCAAAAAAGGGGGCTTAAGATTGGAATAAACCTAACCTAATTACTCAACAGAATTCCTGAAGTCCACAAGCCATGCCGCACAACCTTATCTCACCGATCTGCTATCATCAAATAAAATTGTTTGTCTTTCTGTCAAATATCAAGTCTACATAGTGCCTTAGATAACGATGTGGGTAATTGCTTTTTGCTGCTTCCCTGAGTAATTTATTGACGCTGTGTTGCTGTTCTTTTTTTTCAGTGTTGAGACGTCTATATCGGTTTAGATGATTTATATATATATATATATATATAAATCATCTAATAGCTAATATTAAGTTACTTTCTATTCTGACTCCATTACTAAAAGAAATCAAAAAGGAAGGAACCTGTATGGTGTCAAATTCTTTTGAACTTATTGACAAATTAAGCAGAATAAAGGATAAAATGTTTTTCAGATGCTTTGATTTTAAAGACCTTTTTAATCATGTAAATTTAAAAGATTTATCCGAAATTTTATTGGAGCTTCATGAGCATCGCAATCTCCACTCTACCATCTCCCTCTACCAATATAAAATGCTGATAAATATTGTTTTGTTTGAAAACATACTGCACAACGGTATAGGTTTTTTCGTCAGGTGCAAGGCATCCCAATGGGGGGGGGGGGGGTTGCTCTTCGGTACTTGCAGATATTTACCTGAACAAGTATGAACAAGGCACATATTTAGTCAATGAAATGCCATACTACCGCTTTGTTGACGATGTGATTATTGGATATAAAAATCAACAAGATCATTTTGAGTTTGGGTTTTACCCTAAGTGCCTGGAACTTTTGGAAACTAAATATACAAATCCAGGAACTGTTGATTTTCTGGATATCAGTATTTACTACAATGAGAAAAACAAGATATGTTTTAAAGTTTATGACAAGAGGGATAATTTTGATTTCAACATTAATTACATTATAGATTGGAAATCTAATTTGAGCAGTGGTATTTTCAGGAATGTTATAATAAATCATCTAAACCGATATAGACGTCTCAACACTGAAAAAGAAGAACAGCAACACAGCGTCAATAAATTACTCAGGGAAGCAGCAAAAAGCAATTACCCACATCGTTATCTAAGGCACTATGTAGACTTGATATTTGACAGAAAGACAAACAATTTTATTTGATGATAGCAGGTCGGTGAGATAAGGTTGTGCGGCATGGCTTGTGGACTTCAGGAATTCTGTTGAGTAATTAGGTTAGGTTTATTCCAATCTTAAGCCCCCTTTTTTGCTTCATGGTCTATATACTTCGGGATGTTTCATAGATTTCATCGGACGGAGGAGTGCTTCGGGAAGACAGAGGCACCGGGAGTGTTTCTAGAGTAAAAGTACTTTAACCGGGAACGGGGGGTCACTATCCCCCCCGGCCTTTTTTCTGTCGTTCCTGTAAACTCCTTTCTTTCCCCCCTTTCCTTTGTACCTCCCCCCCTTTTTCAATTTGAAGATGTATTTACTTCTATATATATATATATATATATATATATATATATATATATATATATATATATATATATATATATATATATATATATATATATATATATATATATATATATATATATATAATTAAGCAACCCAAATCCAATTACTTGAATTTTAAATTTTTAAATAATATTTTGTATGATATATGTTTTATGAAATTAATATTTGAAAAAAAAAACATATGAATAAAAATCTAGACACATTTCGATTTAAATCGAATATTTCAGTCATTTTATAAGTGCCCAAAAATTCAGTTGTTTCCTCCCTGTAGTTTTTTCGCTATGCTTAAAAGTGGTGCGCTAAATAAATATAAATGAACTGAAATTTATGATTAGCATTGTTTATCATTACGTTGTTTTGCGTTGTGTTTCGCAATAACCCTCCAATTATTTAACCTCTGTGTGAGTCCTGTAAAGGAATTATTAATTAATATTTTACCAAATGGATTGCACTAATTTAACTTTAACAAAAACATTTATTAAAAACATAAAATACTTTAAATACTCAATTATAACAATTTATCATATTACTACTTAAGTGCCTTACAACAATTCATCTCATTAATTATTTGGGCGGAGGGGCTATATGAGACCAGTACTATTAAATTTACTTAAAATGTGTCTATAACCTTTGATTTATGATGGGCACATACCTCCAAATCTGTCTTGGGTTTTGTCACCGCCACGTAAACTGCCGATCATCTCACCGAAATAACTCGCAATATTCTTTCACCGACTCGCGATATCGACGATAACTTTTACTCATGGCGCGAACACCCGCACTTATTGCTTTCTCTTTTTATCTGCACAAGTCATACTTTCATGTCACCATCTAATACCTTGTTTCTCATCATAATAGTGTCTAACTCCTTCTTTAGTCACATCTCAAATCTTATTATTAGTTCTCAGTGTCGTTCTCAAGTCACCGGTTGTGGCCATATTCCCCCCATGGGGTGTCACTTCCCCTTTTCTTCCATTTGCCGCATTGAGTTTGACGTAACAAGCGCCTTTTTCCATTGGATAATCTTTATTCAATGGCGTGGTTCATATCCTCGTAAGTGTCAGCTCGGCCCCCCTGTCATAGCGCTCCTAAATTTATGATTTGTGACCTCTAGGTTCATGGGTTGTAAAACCTGGCGTTATCCAGACTTTCAATATTGTGTGTCGTCTTGGCCACAATAAATTACCATATAAATCTGCCTCATCAAATGTGAGATCTATTTCTGTTCTCACAGCTTAAATATTCGTCATCAAACTGATTACGGAGGTCGTATATCACTTGAAAAAAATGATTAATTTAAAAAAGTTATATTAAATTTAATTTATTCTTTATTTCAAAATACATACATTTCGTTTTTCCCAATTTTAATAAAATTGTGTATAAAAAGTGTAGTATAGATGCGACCTGGCCAATACGTAATTCTGCAACTGTATTTGAGGGTTAAAGAAGGGGTGAAGTGCTAAAACTTGTATTGTTATAAATGGGACGCGATACGCCCATTAAAGATATATTGTTAATTACTCTTAAGATTAATAAGCCCGTAGTTAATGTGAGTTGATACCTACCGCAAAATTTATGATAGTCTATGATAATAACATATTTGTGTAAAAAAAGTAATGTATATATAAATATTTGTAACAAAAATGCAATAAATAATAAAATTATGTTTTCTAATTACGTCACTTTACGTCAAAAGACTAATTTGCATGATTGCCGTTTAGCATGACAGTTATCATAGTAACCTGCAAACCGCTAGATATCATTAATATATCTAGTGGATGAACTAATCTCATGAATTTAACATATTCGAATGTTGTACAATGTGCTAATTCCATTCGCGTAATCCGTCCATTTATTCAACCACTTTAAAACCCCATAAGATCATTATTGCAGAAGGTTTTAAGTTCTCAAATACAAAATGAGATCTCTGAATAAATCAGTAACGTATTTCTGTGACATAGTAAATGATACAATTTATCGGAACAATTGTCGTCAATCAACAAAATGTTGCCCTTTAAAATTGCGTTTTCAGTATGGAGCTGACTCTTGAATATTGCACACTTCAATTTGCATTTTTCCGAATATAATGATAGGAATTGCGAGAAAATTTATATGTTAACTCATTTTGGAGATGTAGAATTTGTGAATGACGTCAAAATCGGGGATTGCCATCGAAAATTATGAAGTTTTCGGATGTCTTGGACATCTTCTGAGCATCTTCGGGCATCCAATAGATTGCTCATTTCGGTCTTTCGAAAACATTTTTTGGTCTAATTACATATAAAATTTTTACCAAGAGCCTAACTAGAAAACAATCCTTGTTTAAAACACTTGACCTTCGTTTTTCACTGTCTATCTGTTCAATTATAATCTTAATTAGTTAAATCTGTAGTTGTTTATTGCAGCTTTTCCTCTAGTATTGTCACCCTTGTTATTCAAAAGTTTTCTAAACATTCCGGAAAATTTGTTTATAAAAATAATTTAAACATCACTATCATTTTAATTTTTTTCCAGAAAATCATTTAGCAGATTGTTGAATCCTTAAAATGTCTAATTTTGATATTGTGTTTGCACATATTAACAAGAGAGATCAAGCATGCATAATGCATCGATTAAGAAACACTTTCTAACTGAAATGTAATTTTATTTAAACATTTAAAATGCGATATATTCAGCCGTGATATTTGTTTTTAATAATCACAGAACTACAGTAATTTATTTTATTTGAAAACTTAAAACCTCATCGAAAAAAAATGAACTTTATTCAAATAACGTTATCGAAATATTAGTCGCTTGGCTTTCTACGTAAAAGTAGTGAGTATTTTTTTCATACACTTTTATTCCAGACTCCATAGTTAAATAATTTTGCATGAAAAACATTCAGAAACTCTTATACAATTCATCTTACAATCGTTTGCTTGCATTCTGCATTCATGAAAATTAAGCTCCGTTGTAGAAAAACTCAAACATTGATAATAATTTAAACATAAAAATATTATATTGCGTTGGCGCAGAATATAGATGCACAGAGAAAGTATCAAAATTAAAGCGGTTTCAGGAGGGGTGCAACACTAAATATAAATGTAAAAGAATTTTGAAAGTCGCGATTTTGATTCTGGGAAAAAAAGTGGATCTCAGATTTTATTTTGAAGCAGCGCACATGATCTCTTCATATTTTATATTGGTGTAATTATTATTTTCATTTTCATTTTCATTTGAAAAACTACCGAACATAGATTTTTTAAAAATTTTTATATATTTTCTGGAATAATTTGTATATTTCCTAAAATTTACAAAGCAATTTGTGAATTTTAACTTCACTAAAAATATGCTGGAAGAATTAAGTACCATAGTGTTCAATGTATTTCAGTTTTTCAACCCGAGGGCAATCCAAAATTAATTGGGTGATAATGTTCATTTGCATTCCCATATGTTCCATAGACCGTCTCAACAACAAACTAAAATTTCATTTTGATAAAGTCATTTTTACGGCAGTTGTCGTGCTAACGGACAGACAGACAGACAGACAGACAGACAGGCAGATTGGATGAACAAAGTAATAAACACTTTTCAACTATATTGTAAAGTGTTTAAAATGAGATATTAAAATCTTACTGATCCTATAAATTGTTTAAATATTTAAGTCATTTACAATATTCTTGCTGTAGTCATGCCAAATAAATGCTGTGTACTTGTGTCCGACCAAAGTAAACGTGCTTTATAATTTCGTTTTAAGAAACCTAAAATATATGTCAACAAGAAATATGAATCATGCTTAAAGCATTGATTATGAAACACTTTCCAACTTCAATGCAATTTTATTTAATCATGTCTATAACGTAATACATTCCTCAGTAATATTTTAAAACTTATCACAATACTACATTAATTTATTTTATTTGAAAACTTAAACCTTCATCACAAAAAATTAACTTCATTCAAATGACGGCATTGAAATATAAATTGCCTGGTTTAAACATCTCTAAAAAGTGATACACTCCTCGGTAATAATTTTATAATTATCATAATACTACGATAATTTATTATATTTGAAAACTTCATCGAAAACCACTGAAATGCATTCAAATGACTTCATAGAAAAATAACACAGCTGGCTCTCTCTATGAAAGCAACATTTCATTCATAAATAATTTCTCATTCATGTCATTCATCACAATACTATAATAATTTATTTTATTTAAAGATTAAGACCATGGATTTGCAAGTCATTAAACTCTATGCGTAAAACTTCATCGAAAAAAGTCGTCCTTCTCTTTGTAAAATCAATGAATATTTCATTCATATCAGCTATGCAGACTCCATGAACTAAATGATTTTGGGTTGAAGAAATACAGCAATTCTAATACAACTCATTCTACATATTTTGCTGTTTACATTTTACATAGGTGAAAAATAGGCTTCGTTGTAGAAATAATCAAATTTGGATGAGCATTTAAACTCAAATATATTGTAATTGCGTTATTTCAGTATGTAGATGCACAGAATTTAAGCAAATATAAAGTTGTTTTAGGACGGATAAAACACTCAATATGAATTATAAGAAGAACTTTAAAAATCACCATTTTGAGACAAGATGGATGCCACATATATCATTTTGAAGTGGGTCACGTGATCTTTTCATATCATCGTCACGTGATCGCTTCATATAAGAGGTGTTATTAATATTTTAATTTTTATTTAAAAAACTACTGAATATATTTCGCTGATTTTTTTTTATATATTTTATGGAACAGTTCGAATATTACCTAAAATTTTCGAAGAAATTTGTGAATTTTAAATCCGCTTAAAAAATGTTTGAAAAATTAAGTCCCATAGGGCTCAATGTATTTCATTTTTTCAACCCGAGTTCAATCCAAAACTAATTGGGTGATATTATTCATTTATATTCCCTAGGTCCAACAGACCGTCTGAACAACATACTAAAATTTCATTTTTATTAATTCATTTTTACGACAGTCATCGTGCTAACGGGCAGACAGAATGAACAAAGTCATAAACACTTTTCAACCTTATTGTAAAGTGTTAAAAATAGGTATTTAGAAATTTTTCTTAAAATTCACACAAAAATCCATAAAATTCTAATCATTAGTTCATAACTTGTTCAGTACTCCTTTTTATCAGCTCTCTGGCTGAGTACCCTGAAATGTTATTATGCTTCTTTATATTTACTCTATTTCTAGTTTTACCTCTTTTGGAACCTTTGGGACATATGTCGGAGTGACGTGTTATTTTCTTGTCGGGACTCATTTAATCTCTTTAGAACATGTCTTATCTTACTGGGAAATTCCTACTACATTTAGGGTACTCAAATACTGTGTGTTAGTCTTCTGCTTTGCACTGATTAATCTGTCCTTTAATCTGATTTTTGATTGGTTCTTTTAGGGACACTCTGAATCGTCTATTGTTTTGATGTATTTTAATTAGTGTGGCTCTAAATTCATCATATCGGGTGGAAAGGATTCCTAGGAAATCCCTAAGCGCCCAATTAACTTCAGAAGAAAAGATGCACGAGTATACATGTTCAGGTATGTCTGCAGTAAAGTGGCTATGCCCGATCGAGTAAACAGGGTTTCAGCGCCCCCTAGTAGAGAATTTGAAAAGCTAGGAATGCGGCAAAAACTCAAAATAGAAAAAAAAATGCCGATTACAATGATGTAAAATTGTTTCCAATATGTTGGAATCGACGTTGAATCTATTACAAGAAACAATAAAGTTATCGAACCTTTGTTATCAAATTCCAGAGAAATTTGAATTTGTGAAATACTATTATTGCTTAGTAATAGAAGTCTTGCAAGTGTCACCGTCTAGCACCGTCTAGCAAATATGACAAATATTTATTAACTTCCATATACACATTTTGAGCGATCCCGATCTCGATACCTACTAATTAAATGATGATTTGCAACTTTGTATTTGACATTTTTATTCTATCTCGCTCTGTTGCAGAGTGTTACTGTTTTCAACGTCTTCAATTCTCAGCCAAGGGCGCTACAATAAGTTGTATATGCTGAGGCATGGTCAATTTAATATGTATTGTTGTGTCGGAATTTTATATATTTTCGACGATGCTGAATTTAAATGTATTTTTATAGTATTTGTACTTATATAAATATATTCTGATTTAAGTGTTTTTCTGTGTGTGAAAAACTGCACGATATTTATAATCTTTTATGTTTTGGCATTACTTCCGCTTTCGAAGTGACGAGGGCTAATTCAAAGTAGATGTAATAATTTAGTTATGTTTATTGCCCGGCTGTGGGAATGCGAAGTCCGGAGTCTCTGAGGCTCGTGACGTTGAAGTGTGGCTGGTGGTGTAGATCTGTAAGTGTCGTCAGCCGTTTCCTGATTGGTAAATTTGGAAGGCGTGACATTTTGCTTACGTCACGGTAATTGTGTCACTCTTGGTAATTGGGTCAAATCTTGTTCACTTAATACAATTTTTGAAAATAACTAAGTATAATGCAGTATGACATTTTTGTTTTTAAATACACACACTTAAAAGGGTTCAATCCTATTCACTATATAAAACCCGCTTAACACAATTTTTGAAAATAGATAAGTATAATGCTGCACGACATTTTTGTTTTTAAATACACACACTTAAAAGGGTTCAATCCTATTCACTATATAAAACCCGCTTAACACAACTAAGCTTAGCTAAGTATAATGCAGTATTACATTCGTTTTAAAAACATATGAAAAAACGTAGTGTTAGAATTCTCAATATAAAATCAGCTTAACACAATGTTTGTGTTCACTGGAAATCCGTAATATAATATTACATTCTGTTTTTAAACACACCGAAAAACAATTAGTAACACGCCTAAAAATGAATAAGTATCCTTTTTATTACATACATCCCCTGAAACAAAATATAGCTCAAAACACTATTCAATCTGTTCTGAGCACAACACCGAAAATAATATATCTCCCGTTTACTTTCACAACCATGTCTTCAACGATAAGAATCTACGAGACATGTATGCTAAGGTGTAGTGGATAACATGCCAGTCTTCTGATCTGAGCTCCCAGTTCGAACCCCGGTCCTGACAAGCATCAATTAAATTATTTTGGAAATTTAAAAAAAATGCCGATAGATGGCAGCACTTCACCAACTTTCGTCACAGGACGCTTTAACTACGTCATCAACTTCGTTATCAAAGGTCATCTCCAAGGTTATCAATCGGTAATTGCCACATCCTGTTTACAAGTCCCTCCGCTCAAAGGTCATCTCCAAGCTTATCAATCTGTAATTGCCACATCCTGTTTACAACTCCCTCCGGTCAAAAGGTCATCCTTCGGAGGGCTCTTTCGCAATTCCTCCCTTCTTTGTGCAATGCACTCCGGACAAATTTCCTCCTCTTCCTCCGAGGCCTTCCGCAATACGTTGGTCTAAAGACCCGGTGCTGCACCGCCGGAGCCGATGACTCCGAGAGGAACCTTCCTCCCGGAGGGAGGTAGGGGGGATCCGTTGGTTTAAAGACCCTCCGAGAGGCCTCCGGTGCTGCACCACCTCAACAAATTCCCTCCCAAAAAGGAACCTTCCTCCCGGAGGCATCGGCTGCACATCCCCGATCTGCCGCAGTACGCCCCTTTTATACCTACTTACGTGACACACCTCAAAATAAAATATAGCATCAATATTTTTTCCTCAGTCCAAAAATCGTGAGTTTTAAAGTTCTTGTAAATTTATTTTTAATATTGCATTCGTTCTAAAACCGCATTTTTTTAGTATTTTCTGTGCATATATATTCTGTGCCAACGTTATTGCAATAGTTTTGAGTTTAAATGATCATTAAACTTTGATTATTTCTACAGCGAAGCCTAATTTTAATGGAAGCAGAATGTGAACAAGGTTTTGTAAGATTAGTTGTATGAGAATTGCTGAACATTTTTCACGTAAAATTATTTAGCTCTGGATTCTGGAATAAAAGTGATATGAATGAAATTTCGATTGCTTTCGCATAGAAAGTCAGACGATTTATATTTCGATGACATCATTTGAATGAAGTTCATTTTTTTCGATGAAGTTTTAAATTTTCAAATATAATAAATTATTATACTACTGTGATACTTGACCGATGTGTGATTCATACACTTCAATTCCCTAGCGACAGAAAAATTTTATCATACAATTTCTATCTTGATACAATCGAAATAATCGAAAACTTTTCAAACAAACTGTAAAAATAAATCCATACGATTAATAGGCGGATTTAATTAATTAAAAAGTATAATTTTCATACGTTTTATAACTTCCGTTTTTCATATTACGATTTACGGAAAATTGACATGCAATAAAGTGTTCATAATTTAACTGCAGCTCCTACCTATATCACAAACTACTCTAGAATAAATATTAATATCCTCATCCCATACGTAAATTAATTGTAATTATTTAAATCGATCGAAATCTTCACAATGGGAAACATTCTGCGAATGCTTCAATCAGCGAAACGTTCGTCGCTGAAGCCCAAGCGCTTTTCCTCATGACAGCTACCGCCTCCTATTAGCAAACACATTTATCATTGTGCGTTTTTACGAACATTTTTAATAAAGTGCGTGGATCTTGCGTATTAACTTTTTCACCCGCTGTGAGTTCCAGGCGATAGTCGCACAGGATCGGACCCAGTTTGATGGTAGAGTAAATGGGGTTATTTTCGCGGGAAGGGGGGGGGGGCGTTGCACCGATTTTCAAGGACTATTTACTTCTATTTCTCTTTTTGTCATTTTTTTTCACACAGCTCGTGGCTCCGCCTCCAAGATTCAGCCCCTCAATATTTACTAGAGCTCACTTATCTAGCTCTTTTGCCTCGCCTGCTAAGCAATCGTAATACACCCGTTGACTCTCCATCCTTTGATGACGCTCTTCAACTCCTGGATCTCGCTTTAAAATCTTTATCACTCTCCCTATGGAGAGTAAATATGCAACTTTTATTAATATATTTACAACAATAAAACATATAATTGTTGTAGAATAACCATTGCACTTTAATCGTAATTGTTCATGACAATAATAATTGCAAAATGCCATGTTTGTTTGTAAGAAACAACATTAAGGCATATAATTTTCCATATTGCCATATACGTACGAACTAACCTCGAAATTTACTCTTCTTTGAAGTAGTTGTCACGTTTTTGCCAGCGATCAACCACAGAGATGTTGAACATCAGCTCGAACATATAACTAACTCTTCGACAGTAATACAGAAAAAAATCCACTTCAAAATTGCATAAAAATAAAATAACTCATAAACTAAATCAAAATCAAAAAATTGGCCGCCATGTAAAAAAGTCAACTATGTGGGTGTATGTCTGCAAAAATTCATGGTTTTGCTATTTTTAACTGTTCAGGAAGCGAATTCGCATCTCCAATATTTCCCTTTATTTTTGACATTAAATATCTTTCAAACAGAAGCCTAAATTGAAAAACCGTTTATTGCATCATATTCTCTTGATATCTCTCTACATATACAAAAAGAAATCATATATTTTTACGCTACAGTTCTTCTGGTACGAGACATGTAACAGCTAGGGACGCAAAATCTGACATACATCGGCGGCGGCACCAGCTACTTTATTTTAATATAGAAAGACTATTTTCAGACCTTTCAGAAGCCCTCCGATGGCTTAAAAACATGAAAATCCTCACACATATAGTTTTGACCTGGGGGAACGCGACAGACCAAAGGTTAGCGAGCGGGATTTGCACTCGAACGACCCGAGTTCGATCCACGCCACTAACCAAACTGTAGCAGTGTTCACAAGGAGTACGATCATGTTGAACATGTGGGTCCATAAGTCCTTCAGAGAAGTTGCTTGTAGGAGAAGGAAGGAACGATCCATGAAGACGCCTTCCTCACAGGGTTCAGGTCTAAATTGGGTGGCACTTCCCGGCTGTCCAAATAGTTAGCTTACACTTTCGGGTAGGTCCGGTTACTCAATCAACTGCTCATAACTTAGGGTGAGTCGAGTGGCCTGGGTCTTCGGCACCTTCGGGCAGCTCGGACGGCCTGGTTCGAAAAAGACGTATTGAACTAGGTGCAGAACTCAAGAAATTAGATTTCCTCCTTGGTGAAGGAAAAATGTGTGGTTTTTTGAAGGAGAAAATGTGGGTTTTCCAGACCCTTCTAGAAGATCCCCTGTAATCTAGAAAGCAAGATATTTGAACACTTATAGCATAGTCTAAGAGATAAAACCTGAGCTGGATTTTCGATTTTTTCTCCCAGGATCGGAGAAAGCTTCTTTAGGCCCATGAGAAGTCCCCAATGACATAGAATGAAACATAGATCCAATACGACTTAGTCTTCTTCACATAATACAATATCAAACCTTAGACAGAACCTCGCGGAAGCGGAATTTTCATTAAGACGTTTATTTTCAGCGGTAAGTGCCATATATTGTTAGACAAAATTAAACGCATTTAAAATGTCGATGCTTAATATTTTAAGAGTGTAAGTGTACCTATATTTCAAGGCTTATATTCTAGCTTGTTATAACCGAATAAAAACTATGTATTTCTGTTCATAAAAATGCGTATATCATTTGCTTATATCTGATGACATATTTTTCAAACTAATACTAACCATATCTTTATAACTACATATTACACGAGTAAAATATATCTTTTCCCAAGCCATATATTATTCTCTTTCTTTTATGACCGATATTCTGAAAAATTTCATTTGGGGTTTACTGAAGCTTATAACACTACATCCCTTATATACATTAGAGAACCATTAATGCATTTGTACTCCAGAAATGGGTATTAACCTTAATGGTGTTTGCTTCCTTTAATAATTGCATAATATAGTTTGCGGAGATTTACCGGAGGGACAGTTGGTAATTTATATCAAGATCTTATCCATTAAGCTGCTGAATAAATACTGTCCCAAAACGGACATCGTGTATTAATGTTTTCATAAATGATAAGTTTAAATACTCGCAAAATAAGAGTTCTAGTCTAAAATTTCATTAAAAAATAAAACAATAGTCATAGTTTAGAGTAGCGATGCTCAAGGGGCATGGCACGGCATATTAGTGTGCCACGGAATTGTGTTGTTGTGTCGCGCTGTTAAAACAACAAAACGCTGATAAATACCACTGTTAAAATAACAAATATTTTATTGAAATGGAAATATGAGAGAAAACATAAAATAGGTTTTACATGTTGTAACAGCGTTAGTTATTAATACGAAAGGAACGAATAAAGTGTATATAATACAAACTAAATGGTAATACAAATATCAATAAATAATTCTGCTAGAACAACAAAATATTTTATTAAAATGAAAAATGAGACAACATATAAAATAGATGTTACATGTTTTAACAGCCGTTCTTCTTAATACAAGAGGAACAAGTAAATCTATATATATAAAGAAGAAAACTGTGTATGTATGATCAACCATAACTGGAGAACGACTGAACTGAATTTCATGAAATTTGTCTTGGTAGTCTTGAAATCACCCCACAAAAAACATAGGCCATGTTTCAAGTTTCTACGAAGAGTGGTTATCGAGATATTAATGAATAACGACACTTTTTCCTAGGAGTTCGACTCTCTAACTTCATGATTCACAACGAAAAATGTTGGACATTGTTGGTTTAAAACGTGAAAGTCAATTAAATCTCAGAGTTTTGTGGGAGTCCATTGAAATTATTGGAGACTTTTGAAAATCGCAGATTTGAGATATGAATTTAAATGGAAACTTTCACCGTGGTTTATTTCTCTTCTCATAGGCTTACTCAACACTGATTTTGCTGGAGTTTATTGAACGTATTAGACAATTTTGAAAATCGCAGGATTGAGATATGAATTTAAATGGAAACTTTCACCATGGTTTATTTCTCACAGGCTCACTTAACGCTAAGTTTTGTGGGAGTTTATTGAACGCATTAGACAATTTTGAAAATCGCAGTTTTGAGATATGAATTTAAATGGGAACTTTCACCATGGTTTATTTCTCACAGACTTAATCAACAACGAAAAGCATTAAGAAATCACAAGAAATATCAATCATGCATAAAGCATTGATTATGAAATAATTTCCAACTTTAATTTTGTTTAAACATCTCTAAAATGCGGTACATTCAACGGTAATATATCACAATTGGCCCTATATGTTCCGGTGTAATTTTTATCATAGTTTTGAATGGTAAATCCCGAGCAACGCCGGATAATCGTTGCTAGTTGTATATAATACAAATTAAATGGTAATACAAATAGCAATAAACAACGCGGTTAAAACAACAAAATATATAACACTACATTAAAAAAATAATGCTGTTAATACCATAAAATATTTTAATAAAATGGAAAAATGATAGAAAATATAAAATAGGTATTACATATTTCAACAGAGTTATTTATTAATACAAGAGGAGCAAGTAAATTGTATATAATGCAAACAAAATGGTTATACAAATAGCAATAAAATTGTAAGTAATACGTCTCTAGCGAAGTGATGTAACCTACTGTATACAGGTGTGACATGATATCACACACAGTTACACAATGTGCTGCAAGTTAAAAACGTTTGTGAATCCCTGATATAGATTGATATATTTAAATCTGAAATGGTTATTTTTGTTCCTTTGCCTCAAGTACAAAGAAGAATTCGAAAACACAGTTCTAAGTGGAGTATCTCTGAAGAATATGAAACATTTTGAGGCATTATGTGTCACACCAGAAAGCATTCCTATAATGTATTTTTCTTTTTTTATTTACACCTTTCTGTTGAGCAATGTTATTTGAAAACATGCTTTTGTCTGTTTTTATATCTGACACAGCCGTGTATAAGATGTGAATCAAATCATTATGGAACTTATGATGCAGTTCATTGTTGGTTTAATAAAAACCCTGCAGAGGTCAAAGTGATGAAACATACGTAACTTACTTTCAGAGAAATGTATACTAATATTTTGAAATAAATGATTTCTCAATTGATGAGTTTTAAGAAAGGCACACGACGTTTCATGTTTTTTTTACTTGTAGGTAAAATATGACGGCTACACCATTTTACTTTCCCTGCAATATAAAGTAATGTGTAGGGAACGTATTGGGTTCGTCTCGATAATCACAATTCGAGTTTTCGACGGATCTACACGTTTCGGGTCTTCTAGAACATGAAAAATTATTTCTAAGGTGACGTCTGTGTGTGTGAGTGTATGCAATATATGGATCCACTCTAAATCCCAAACGAATGGAATTCATGAAATTTTATAGGTAGGTCACTTGTGTATCACCCTAGTGCTGATTAGATTTTGGTATAATTCGGGATAAAAGAACCCGTCTTTTATAGCCGGCGACAATCTCATGTATCCACTCTAGCTAAAAAATCCCATTGACAAAATTTAACAAAATTTGGTAGATACATCACTTGTGGAATACTTTGATGTTCATTAGATATTGGTATGATTCAGAAAAAAATAATCTGGCTTTTTTTTTACGAAATGACCCTCAAAAATCGCCAAAATCTAAAACAACGGACTACGCATGCTCAAATGTATCAATTAAATGATTGTTTTATGCGTAACTTTTGACGAAGAAAATAATAAGACCATCCCCATTACTCTAGGTTTAGCCGCTTTAATTATTTCACATTTTTACTAGGCTGGTTTTGAGAATAAGTCCAGTTACCAAATGAATGCGAAAACTGAATTAAAAGTGCCGATTCAGTGTAATTTAAAATAAGTATGAGTGTTATTACTGCAATAAAACTCAATTTATTGAATTGTTGATGAAAGAAGGAAAAATGAATTTGAGTCTGCAGGTAAAGTCATGTGCTGCTCATATCAGATTTTTAATGTTATTAGCTAATTGAGCCATTCTGGGAATTGTTTCTGTTACTGGTTTAAAGACATGGTCAGAAGCAAAACAAACAAATTCCATTCCTTAATTTTTTTAATGCGGAACAAATCTGTGAGATAATGTTATTTTTATGCGTTTTGCTACATTTTGAGCTGTATTACCTAACCATAGTGGCGATATATTAAATCATTATTGTCCTACAATCAATTCCACCATTTCTTAAGAAAAATTATTACTTCAAAATCGTCATTTTTTACTTTTGAAGCCCATGCATACTTCACAGTAAATAGCAATGGGGTTCGATGGATGTTGGGTGCAGCAATTCGTTAATGATTTCAAACCTTTGAAGAATATCCTCGTGACAGGTTTTATAGATATTTAAATCGGATTATTCCGAATATTTTAATTCTAATTCAGGTAAAATTTTTTCCAGCTACAAGAGAACAAATGGACTTTTTTCACCATAGAATCCGCAAAATTGATATTGTTATGAAAATTTATCTCGATTCCATTACAGTTAAAAGATACCCGATGATAATGATAACAAAGATGAACTAAAATGGTTCACCAAGGATATTCGAACACGAGGACAATGCTTCTCTAAAGGATCCATATATTAAAGAACTATAATCATAATAATATGGTCACTTAATCAAATTGATGAAATTGTCAATGCTTCTTACTTTACAATGAAAATACATTAATGCTTCTTACTTTACATCATACAATTAAAATACATTAATGCGTCTTAATTTACATCTTATAACTGAAATACATTAATGGTTCTTACTTTACATCTTACAATTAAAATGCTTCTTACTTTTTTCTAATTTCATTTTTCGCTATATTCTCGAATTCAGTAGGATCTCTTTTTCATGGCGTCATAAACATTTATTTAAACAACAAATATTCCACTGCGTGAGTTATAACACTAAAACATCACTGTTGTTTAAGAAGAGGATACACATTCATTACAATCCCATTTATTTTATAACCCGTAGTAAACACCAATGCACGTTTGCCTATTCATGGCACGTATTTATAACACGCAGATGTCTAGAAAACTATGTGGATTTAAAACTGCAAACAGCCTTTATCTATCACAACGGTGTCTGAATGTCGTTTCTCCCCATTTTGTCTACCACTCAGCAGAATGGGATCTATTTTTCAAGCACTAATTATTTGCAGTGGGGACATGTGACCTGATAAGAAAACCATTTTCTCTTTCTTTTTCTCTTGGATAGTTCTTTGTAAGGTGTTTTTTCACGACAGAGTAAAATGAATGTTCAATTGAATGAAAGTAGAGGTAATGTTGCTATACTTTAGTCATATTCAAAAGATATTTAAAAATAGTTTTTTATTATTACATATTGATTGCATAACAGTAACAATTCCGACACATTGTTATTTATTTGTTTGTTAGTATAATCCTGTGCGAAGCAGGAAGACTAACACTCTTAATAAATTAAGTTGCATCTTATTTTCAATAAGTTTTATTTTGTTTAACAATGCATGACACTAATACAATCATATTAAAGGAAAATTAAATCAGTTCGATTTTGTCTCGTTGTCAATGATATTTATGTTTTATGAGCTGAACACACTGAGCCGTGGGATGATGTGTCAAAAATATCGAGCTCTTTCATTGTAGATAAAATATTGATTTTGATATCATTTTAGCTTCGAGAGAGAGAGAGACTAAAACTAAGCTCTAGAATTTCAAAAAATCGAATTACTGGTGACAGTGCAAAGGTATAACAAAAACAAACTCAAAAATAATTTGTTTAATTATCGGTCACTTCCAGTCGAGTTAGAATTTAGCTTCTGTTCTCATTCTGTCTAAGCTTCCAAGATGAAAATTTCTAAAATGCGATTATAGGGGCAACGACACAAAGAGATTTTTAAATAACTTACACCTCATTGCAACTTACACCTCATTGGAGATAATAACATGAATGTATTAAGATGTGTTCCATGGCCCCTGTAAATGTGCAAGTATTCGTACATTCGGAAACCCATTGGGGGTTCTGGTGGGTTTCGAAATATTTGATAGCTCTTTCACTCTAATTTATTAGTCTGCCTCCCGGGGGAGAAATAGCCAGTTTTGTAAGGTCTTTTCCCGTTGTCACTACAATAAATGTATAAAGAGTCATACTTCTATGTCTTTGAGAGAGAGGGGGTTCCGGAGGGTCTAGAAAGACAAAAATAACAATTATGATATACCCTGCACCTATTTTCTGAGTTCTGGCATCACTATATGTTCAATTTGTTTCCATTTATTATTTTTCTGATTTACATATATTGTTTTATTTTGCGTATATCCTTGTTGTCTCTCACCTTATGTATCTTTTATCACTCTGGGTGAGGTCACTACTACTGTAGTTTACATAATCGAATGAACAGAATCGAATGAAACACAATCGAATGTTCAGAACCCCCTAAATTTTCGAGTGAAATTTTGAAAAAATAATCAAAAAATCAAAACCTTTAATAAAGTTACGCAAATAGACATTTCTTATGTAATTTTTCATTAGAAAACGATTAGCATAAACTTTAGAACGCTGGCAAGAATCGTTCTCGAGATAATGCACATTTTTCAAATAAATTTATAAAAAAATCCCATAGATTAAAAAAATATATTAATTGTTGAGAAACATATTCACTTTTCATATGTAATATCATGCGATAAATTTGGTGACATCGTTTTCGTGGATCTAGCTCGTTCCATTCATACGGAAAGATACTTTGAGTAATACATTTTTATTTGAACGCCAATAGTAATTTAACTGTTATAATAATAACTTATTTCTCCGTCCATACCGCTAAGCGAGATTTTGGCGACGAATTTGGCGGAATGTCGTCAACTTGGCGACTTTTTTAAATGTTGCCAAATTAACGAAAATCTCGCCAAATGGATAAAAAATGACGACTAATTAACGAAAATTCAATATCTGGGAAAATATAAGTATCTATTATAAGAGTAACCTATTTTTTTTGCTATAAAAGTAGTAAATTCATTGCATCATATAAAGAAAATCATGTGTTGCCCTCATCAGATTTTTTTATTTTGCATATTTCCTTGTTGCCTCTCACTTTACCTATCTTTTACCACTCTAGGTGATGCCACTACTACTGTAGTTTACTATTTTTGCCAGCACATTCATCTTGTTTGTACCTAAACTTTTTTCTTCCTGACACTGATGAACAAAACTAAAAGCTTTATGGAGAATCGTCTGCAATTTACTCTATGGTCATCTATATTTTATGATTTTTTAAAAATTCAAAAAATAGAAATAACTTGTATATAGATTATTAGTCACTCAAATCATCTACTGGTAGGAGTTCGGTTGAATTGAAAAGATATGTGTTATTTATTTTGAGCATCAAAATAAAGATTAATGCATAACTCACTCTGTAAAAAACTGAAAACCATGCTCCGACTGCAGAAACATTTAGAGTAATCCTTTCTTACTTTCTCTATAATACATGGCCATGTATGTGGAAAGTATTGGAATCGTATAGAAAACCGCAACTCGAGTGGGACTAATCATTCTCAAGATATTTTAGTTTTTCGGGTTGTTTGCCATGTCGCCTTTGAAAATACGCCTAGTCCCCAAATGAAAACGAAAATTGAAATGAAACTGTAAACATAGCATAATTTCAAATAATCATTCGTGTTAATTTGTGCAATTAAACTCAATGTAATGGATTATAAAAGAAAGAAAATGAAAATAGATTTGAGACAGTAGGAAAAGCCATGTACTATTCTCATTAGATATTTTCTCTTGCCGTTAGAAAAAAATTATAGTTACTGAACTGGCAGTATAAAATATGTTATTTCCCATACTTTTGCAAACTACAGTGGTGACTAGGTGGAAGTATACACAATATCATCTTCAAATTCCCTATATAAACAATTCAATGTTCACAGGGAGTTAGTTTATAGTTGTAAAGCCCAATATTTGGCATCATGAAGTTTGAACACACTTTTCTACAAACTTAATGCTCTATGTGTGGAACAACTGACTTGAAATTTTCAACACATACCCGCTTCTAGTACGCTTGAACTTTATTTGAGCGTTTTGTGATGGCTCTCATATTTATGTACTAGCAGCATGCCCGTTCTTCGTACCGAGTATATAATATAAAGAAACTAAAAACTCCCAATCAAGTGCAGATTCCTATAATATACAATATGACATTGTTAATCAAAATATTGTATTAAAATATTTAATTTAATGGACCTGAAAAGAAGTTTAAGTATATTTGTTCTCGCTGTACAAAATTATCTTCACGGGCAGATCTAAAAAATAAAACATCCTGATCCTAAATGTAAACAAATTTATAAAAAGTATGGAATTAAGTCAATAGATGCAAAATAAAAGCGCTAAAATTGTATGGGACCCATACTACTTATATATGCGAATATTATAAGATATACCCGTGTATTAGAAGAAAACGTACTACAATATATGTGTTTCTAAAGTATGTGCCAAAATAAAACAGATGGCGCGAAAAATTGGGTATATCAATAATCCTGTAAACTTTAAACATAAGTACCTTAATTAATTTCAATATATGTCAAAATGAAAGAGCTAAAATTGTATGGGAATATATATATATACCCGTACTACTTATATCGTTGTAGATTATAAGATATGTCTCGAGTGTTAGTAGAAGATTAACCGTATTACAATATGAGTCTCAAAAATATTTGCCAGAATAAAACAGATGGCGTAATATATTGAAAATATCAATAATATACGCAATCTTCATGCCAGAAGGCCGTACTTGATTCCACTATATGCCAATATATCTGTAATAATTATATTCTCGTAGATTAGAAGATACACACTTGCGTTTGTAGAACACTATTCGTACAACGTACAAGATATGAGTTTCAAAAATTTTTGCCTCAATAAAATAATGGCATAATAACTTAAAAGTATAGATAATCTCTGAATCAATAATCCCCGAATATATCAATAATAATAATATTTAAACCTGAAGACGGTAATTGATATTATCTAGTCGAAAATGCAATGGCAATGAAATTTATTTTATATACATATCTTCATTATTGAAATCGGAAAACATTTAATAAAACTTGTCTGCCGCAAAAACACATTGGCTTTAAATCGCAATGTCATTTCAAAACATCGCACAACTTATCGCCTAGTGAGATTGTAGACTTAACAGTCCCACTTAGTGACAAATTGACGAAACATCATCACAATACTATCCCTTAGCGAAACGCAACTAATTTCATTTATTAAGCGCAATTTTGTCAATTTCAAGATATTTTTATGTATTTACAAATATTTTTATCAATTTGGTGACATTTTACAAATTCGCTAAATTTGTTACTAAGTAGGACGGATGGACTGATAGACAAATACTAACGAAACATCATTTCAATACAAGCTTCTAAAGAAACAAATTTAATTTCATTGATTTGAGTTGTTTTTATCCAATTGCCGACATTTCCATTTGGTTTAAAACCATTTGGTTTTAAACCATTTGGTTTAAAAAAATTGCCAAGTTAGTGATATCCCGCCATAGTCGTAGCTCTGAATTTGCAGATCAGAATAATACATCCTGATCCCGTTTGTATATAATAAATGAAAACATTAAAATTACATTAGGAGATATAACCGTTCTATTCTTTTTCTGTTTCAAAAATCGGCTAAATGAGTTTATTTGCTAAACAAAATATATGAGTTTATTACTAAACACAACATATAAGCTTGAAAACCCTTTGCAAAAATAAATGAAAGTGATATACGCTGTCTGGAATTAATATAATTGAAAAAAGAACATATTTTTATATCCATTTATTTATTATTCAAATCTAAAAAATAATAATAAATATTAATAAGCGCATTTAATTTAGTTGTGTTGCCGAACAGCATGATCTCAAAATATGCTAAAAATTAAATGACCATTTTGATTTCTTAATACTTTTCATTGTTGAGTAAAAGCTTGTGAAAAATAAATCACGATGATAGATTTTCCATTTACATTCATGTTTCTAGCATTCATGTTTTCAAACAATTCATGTTTTAGATAGTGCCTAAACAGCGCAAAATCGTATCACCAAACTCGGAGATAAAATTTTAATTCACTTTCAAGTTTTAAACAAACGATTTCCAACCTTTTCTTTTGGAGGATCCAGAGAGTTAGAGAGAATAACTCCTAGGACAAAGTTTTGTTTTCATTATTATCTTTACAATCCCTGGTCTTAGAAACTGGAAATATGGACTGAATTTTAAGTGGTGCTTTTTCAAGGCTTCCCACAAAATTTCATCAAATTCGGTTGAGTGGTTTTCCCGTGACGTTGAGACAAACATACAAACATATTTTCAATTTTATTTATATAGATTAATCAGATGTAATAACACTTTGGAAGAGCGATGCAAAATAGTTTGTGAAATTAAAATGGCTGAAAAATTTATTTCTGATAATTTATATATTCTATATTTTCAGCCTTCCTTTCAAGGCTATTAGTTTTGACATGAATAAAATATTTTTTAGACAATGTATATTTTTAAATTTCGCGCTTTTTATCAGCACATAATTAGTAAAACGCAACAAAAAAATTGATATTATATTATTTCCTTTTAAACAAATACTAAATTCAATAACGGTTTTGTTAGTTGATGAAACATAAATTACCAAATACTGAACATATTCAATACATGTTTTATTGAATACTCGGAAATGTGAATTCATGAATTATTCATTTTTCTATTTCGGTTGCTTATGTCATGAGTAAAATTTCACTTATGAATAACCTCGTGATTTTAATGTTTCGATTTATATACATTATTCAAGGCATCACACTTCAAATTGCCTGAAAGTGTCATAAAAATTGACTGATGCTGTTCAGAATATTAAAGAAGATATATATATATATATATGTATATATATATATATATATATATATATATATATATATATATATATATATATATATATATATATATATATATATATATATATATATATATATATATATATATATATATATATATATATATATATGTATATATATATATATATATATATATATATATATATATATATATATAGTATATATATATATATATATATATATATATATATATATATATATATATATATATATATATATATATATATATATATATATGTATACAGGGTGTCCCAGAAACATTAACCCTGGTTTTTATTTCTTAAATATTGATCTTAGACATATATAATAAATTACAAAGTTACGCAAAAAAGGCACATTATTTTATGAAATCGATTAAACTTTTCAAGGGAATTAAATTTTAAGAAATATAAAATTTAAATTTTTATACAGCCCCCGTAAAAAAATTTCCGATGAGTAAAATGTGCCCCACACACTAATAAGGTCATTTTCAAAATTTCAGCATTTTATCATAAAAAACCTAGAGATGTGAAAAGACAAAAATGCTGACTTAAGCCACTTTTCGTTGCATCGACATGGGGTCTCAGAGTAGAAAAATCATGTCGACAGATCGCGTTTCAAGTGGTGATACACAAATTACGAAAGAAAACACGGATTGCATATATAAATAATAATTTTGCTAATTCTTGGTGCAAAAGTTTCTACACTGTGTAGAAATAATAACTTTACACAATTATTGCAAAGCTTGTTCAAAATGCTTTCCATCCATGCTAACGATCCATTAAAGATAAGAGGCAGATATTATTAGCTTATGATGCATTTCTGCGTTGCGTTATTTGCGCTCTTGCTGTAAACGTTTACAATTCAATTTCTCATATTTAATCTCCTGAATTTTTTTTTCGATTTCATAAAATTATGTACCCTTTCTACCCAACTTTGTAATTTATTATATATATCTAAGATCAAAATTTAAGGAATAAAAGCCGAGGTCAATGTTTTTTGACACCCTGTATATATATATATACATATATATATATATATATATGTCATACCAGAAAAGTAGACAAGTGAATGAATGCAATATACCAAACAATGGCCAGGGGGTTGTGACCCCCACTCCACGGTTAAGGAAGCTTTTCGTCTAGACAACACTCCCGGTAGCCGATAGCTAGACGAAAGCTTGCTTAACCGGGGAGTGGGTGTCACAACCCCCCCCCCCCCCGGCCATACTTTAGTATATTGCTTCTATTTTCTTGTCTACTTTTCTGGTATGATATTTAAATCCACGTTGTAGTGCAGCATCGCTCCTTATTCGTGTGATTTCTGGTAATTTATAACTTTCACACTTATATTACATATTTATTTATAAATATTTATATATATATATATATCCACGTGTATATCATTAATGCTTGGATTTCATTTTTTTTTCTTTTATTTTTCCATCCCATTGATTTTTGATGATTTTCTTTAACTTGATAATTCGAAGTTTGTATTTTCTTCCATTTGATTAGAAATTTGCTGATTTATACTTTTATTTTGTAGGATTGTTAAAAGTTAGGTTTTTCGAGTTACAGCTTATCACTTTTCTTTCATTGGACTTTTCATACAATATATATATATATATATATATATATATATATATATATATATATATATATATATATATACATATAATATATATAATATATATATATATATATAATATATATATATATATATATATATATATATATATATATATATATATATATATATATATATATATATATATATATATATATATATAGCTGAGGGAGAAAAAGCCCCACCTCCTGCTCTTCGTATAATGTTTATCGTAAAGCAAATTTTGAGATGGGATTCTACTAGAAATAATGTCCTCACTAAATTGTTGTAAATAAAATTTGTATAAGGGTCACGAGCACAAAGTTTGAAATTTCCAATGCCATCACCCAAAGTTGACAAAATATTTCGAATCTGAAACTAAAATAAACAACGTAAAATTTTGATACAAAATTTTAAGGTTATTGGATGAAGTTTTTCCGAGTTAGGATTATGTAAAATTTTGAATTCCTAACGTTAAATTAGTTTTCCAGAATTGTATTCATACGTTTTGTAATAATTATCTTCTCAAGTTTTTTTTTTTTTTATTGCTTTAATATTAAGCAACCCAAATCCAATTACTCGAATTTTATATTTTTAAATAATATTTTGTATGATATATGTTTTATGAAATTAATATTTGAAAAAAACCATATGAATAAAAACCTAGACACATTTCGATTTAAATCGAATCATTCAGTCATTTTATAAGTGCCCAAAAATTCAGTTGTTTCCTCCCTGTAGTTTTTTCGCTATGCTTAAATGTGGTGCGCTAAATAAATATAAATGAACTGAAATTTATGATTAGCATTGTTTATCATTACGTTGTTTTGCGTTGTGTTTTGCAATAACCCTCCAATTATTTAACCTCTGTGTGAGTCCTGTAAAGGAATTATTAATTAATATTTTACCAAATGGATTGCACTAATTTAACTTTAACAAAAACATTTATTAAAAACATAAAATACTTTAAATACTCAATTATAACAATTTACCATATTACTACTTAAATGCCTTACAACAATTCTTCTCATTAATTATTTGGGCGGAGGGGCTATATGAGACCAGTACTATTAAATTTACTTAAAATGCATCTATGACCTTTGATTTATGATAGGCACATACCTCCAAATCTGTCTTGGGTTTTGTCACCGCCACGTAAACTGCCGATCATCTCACCGAAATAACTCGCAGTGTTAATTCATCGACTCGCGATATCGACGATAACTTTTACTCATGGCGCGAACACCCGCACTTATTGATTTCTCTTTTTATCTGCACAAGTCATACTTTCATGTCACCATCTAATACCTTGTTTCTCATCATAATAGTGTCCAACTCCTTCTTTAGTCACATCTCAAATCTTATTATTAGTTCTCAGTGTCGTTCTCAAGTCAATTGTTGTGGCCATATTCCTCCCATGTGGTGTCACCATGGGAGGAATGGGTCCCATGGGTTTGACGTAACAAGCGCCTTTTTCCATTGGATAATATTTATTCAATGGCGTGGTTCATATCCTCGTAAGTGTCAGCTCGGCCCCCCCTGTCATAGCGCTCCTAAATTTATGATTTGTGACCTCTAGGTTCATGGGTTGTAAAACCTGGCGTTATCCAGACTTACAATATTGTGTGTCGTCTTGGCCACAATAAATTACCATATAGATCTGTCTCATCAAATGTGAGATCTATTTCTGTTCTCACAGCTTGAATATTCGTCATCAAACTGATTATATAGGTCGTATATCACTTGAAAAAATGATTAATTTAATAAAGTTATATTAAATTTAATTTATTCTTTATTTCATAATACATACATTTCGTTTTTCCCAATTTTAATAAAATTGTATATAAAAATGTAGTATAGACGCAACCTGGCCAATACGTAATTCTGCAACTGTATTTGAGGATTAAAGAAGGGATGAAGGGCTAAAACTTGTATTGTTATAAATGGGATTCGATACGCCCATTAATGATATATTGTTAATTACTCTTAAGATAAATAAGCCCGTAGTTAATGTGAGTTGATACCTACCACAAAATTTATGATAGTCTATGATAATAACATATTTGTGTAAAAAAGTAATGTATATATAAATATTTGTAACAAAAGTGCAATAAATAATAAAATTATGTTTTCTAATTACAATATGACGCCACTTTACATCAAAAGACTAATTTGCATATTTGCCGTTTAGCATGACAGTTATCATAGCAACCTGCAAACCGCTAGATATCATTAATATATCTAATAAGTCGATGAACTAATCTCATGAATTTAACATATTCGAATGTTGTACAATGTGCTGATTCCATTCGCGTAATCCGTCCATTAATTCAACCACTTTAAAACCCCATAAGATTATTATTGCAGAAGGTTTTAAGTTCTCAAATACAAAATGAGATCTCTGAATAAATCAGTAACGTATTTCTGTGACATAGTAAATGATACAATTTATCGTAACAATTGTCGTCAATCAACAAAATGTTGCCCTTTAAAATTGCGTTTTCAGTATGGAGCTGACTCTTGAATATTGCACACTTCAGTTTGCATTTTTCCGAATATAATGATAGGAATTGCGAGAAAATTTATATGTTAACTCATTTTGGAGATGTAGAATTTGTGAATGACGTCAAAATCGGGGATTGCCATCGAAAATTATGAAGTTTTCGGATGTCTTGGACATCTTCTGAGCATCTTCTGGGCATCCAATAGATTGCTCATTTCGGTCTTTCGAAAACATTTTTTGGTCTACTTACATATAAAATTTTTACCAAGAGCCTAACTAGAAAACAATCCTTGTTTAAAACACTTGACCTTCGTTTTTCACTGTCGATCTGTTCAATTCTCATCTTAATTAGATAAATCTGTAGTTGTTTATTGTAGCTTTCTTCTAGTATTGTCACCCTTGTTATTCAAAAGTTTTCTAAACATTCCGGAAAATTTGTTTATAAAAATAATTTAAACGTCACTATCATTTTAATTTTTTTCCAGAAAATCATTTAGCAGATTGTTGAATCCTTAAAATGTCTAATTTTGATATTGTGTTTGCACATATTAACAAGAGAGATCAAGCATGCATAATGCATCGATAAAGAAACACTTTCTAACTGAAATGTAATTTTATTTAAACATTTAAAATGCGATATTTTCAGCCGTGATATTTATTTTTAATTATCACAGAACTACAATAATTCATTTTAATTGAAAACTTAAAACCTCATCGGAAAAAAAAATGAACTTCATTCAAATAACGTTATCGAAATATTAGTCGCTTGGCTTTCTACGTAAAAGTAGTGAGTATTTCTTTCATACACTTTTATTCCAGACTCCATAGTTAAATAATTTTGCATGAAAAACATTCAGCAACTCTTATAAAATTCATCTTACAATCGTTTGCTTGCATTCTGCATTCATGAAAATTAAGCTCCGTTGTAGAAAAAATCAAAGATTGATAATAATTTAAACATAAAAATATTATATTGCGTTGGCGCAGAATATAGATGCACAGAGAAAGTATCAAAATTAAAGCGGTTTTAGGAGGGATCCAACACTAAATATAAATGTAAAAGAATTTTGAAAGTCGCGATTTTGATTCTGGGAAAAAAAGTGGATCTCAGATTTTATTTTGAAGCAGGGCACATGATCTCTTCATATTATATTGGTGTAATCATTATTCTCATTTTCATTTTCATTTAAAAACTACCGAACATAGATTTTTTAAAAATTTTTATATATTTTCTGGAATAATTTGTATATTTCCTAAAATTTTCGAAGCAATTTGTGAATTTTAACTTCACTAAAAAATGCTGGAAGAATTAAGTCCCATAGTGTTCAATGTATTTCAGTTTTTCAACCCGAGTGCAATCCAAAATTAATTGGGTGATAATGTTCATTTGCATTCCCATATGTCCTATAGACCGTCTCAACAACAAACTAAAATTTCATTTTGATAAAGTGATTTTTACGGTAGTTATTGTGCGAACGGACAGACAGGCAGAATGGATGAACAAAGTCATAAACACTTTTCAACTATGGTGTAAAGTGTTAAAAAGACCATATTACAATCTTACTGATCCTATGAATTGTTTAAATATTAAAGTCATTTACAATATTCTTACTGTAGTCTTGCCAAATAAATGCTGTATACTTATGTCCGACCAAAGTAAACGTGCTTTATAATTTCGTTCAAAGAAACCTAATATATATGTCAACAGGAAAGATAAATCATGCTTAAAGCATTGATTATGAAACACTTTCCAACTTCAATGCAATTTCATTTAAACATGTCTAAAATGCAATACATTCCTCGGTAATATTTTAAAACTTATCACAATACTGCATTAATTTATTTTATTTGAAAACTAAAACCTTCATCACAAAAAATTAACTTTATTCAAATGACGGCATTGAAATATAAATTGCCTGGTTTAAATGTCTCTAAAATGTAATACGCTCCTCGGTAATAACTTTAGAATTATCATAATACTACGACAATTTATTATATTTGAAAACTTCATCGAAAACCACTGAAATGCATTCATATGACTTCATAGAAGAAATAACACGGCTGGCTCTCTCTATAAAAGCAACATTTCATTCATAAATAATTTCCCATTCATGTCATTCATCACAATACTATAATAATTTATTTTATTTAAAGATTAAGACCATGGATTTTCAAGTCATTAAACTCTATGCGTAAAACGTCATCGAAAAAAATCGTCCTTCTCTTTGTAAAATCAATGAATATTTCATTCATATCAGCTATGCAGACTCCATGAACTAAATGATTTTGGGTTGAAGAAATACAGCAATTCTAATACAACTCATTCTACATATTTTGCTGTTTACATTTTACATAGGTGAAAAATAGGCTTCGTTGTAGAATTAATCAAATTTGGATGAGCATTTAAACTCAAATATATTGTAATTGCGTTATTTCAGTATGTAGATGCACAGAATTTAAGCAAAAATAAAGTTGTTTTAGGACGGATACAACACTCAATATGAATTAAGAAGAACTTTAAAAATCACCATTTTGAGATAAGATGGATGCCATATGTCATTTTGAAGTGGATCACGTGATCTTTTCATATCGCCACGTGATCGCTTCATATAAGAGGTGTTAATATTATTTTAATTTTTATTTAAAAAACTACTGAATATAGTTCGCTGATTTTTTTTATATATTCTATGGAGCAGTTCGAATATTACCTAAAATTTTCGAAGAAATTTGTGAATTTTAAATCCGCTTAAAAAATGTTTGAAAAATTAGGTCCCATAGGGCTCGATGTATTTCATTTTTTCAATCCGAGTTCAATCTAAAACTAATTGGGTGTTATTGTTCATTTATATTCCCATAGGCCCTACAGACCGTCTGAACAACATACTAAAATTTCATTTTGATTAAGTCATTTTTACGACAGTCATCAGTCAATCTTTTTTCCTCAGTCCAAAAATCGTGAGTTTTAAATTTATTTTTAATATTGCATTCGTTCTAAAACCGCATTATTTTTTAGTATTTTCTGTGCATATATATTCTGTGCCAACGTTATTACAATAGTTTTGAGTTTAAATGATCATTAAATTTTGATTATTTCTCCAGCGAAGCCTAATTTTAATGGAAGCAGAATGTGAACAAGTTATTGTAAGATTAGTTGTATGAGAATTGCTGAACATTTTTCACGTAATATTATTTAGCTCTGGATTCTGGAATAAAAGTGATATGAATGAAATTTCCATTGCTTTCACATAGAAAGTCAGACGATTTATATTTCGATAACATCATTTGAATGAAGTTCATTTTTTTCGATGAAGTTTTAAGTTTTCAAATATAATAAATTATTATACTACTGTTATACTTGACCGAAGTGTGATTCACACACTTCAATTCCCTAGCGACAGAAAAATTTTATCATACAATTTCTATCTTGATACAATCGAAATAATCGAAAACTTTTCAAACAAACTGTAAAAATAAATCCATACGATTAATAGGCGGATTTAATTAATTAAAAAGTATAATTTTCATACGTTTTATAACTTCCGTTTTTCATATTACGATTTACGGAAAATTGACATGCAATAAAGTGTTCATAATTTAACAGCAGCTCCTACCTATATCACAAACTACTCTAAAATAAATATTAATATCCTCAACTCATACGTAAATTAATTATAATTATTTAAATCGATCGAAATCTACAAAATGCGAAACGTTCTGCGAATGCTTCTATCAGCGAAACGTTCGTCGCTGAAGCCCAAGCGCTTTTCTTCATGACAGCTACCGCCTCCTATTAGCAAACACATTATCATTGTGCGTTTTTAGGAACATTTTTAATAAAGTGCGTGGATCTTGCGTAGTAACTTTTTCACCCGCTGTGAGTTCCAGGCGAAAGTCGCACAGGATCGGACCCAGTTTGACGGTAGAGTAAATGGGGTTATTTTCGCGGGGAGGGGGGGGGGCGTTGCACCGATTTTCAAGGACTATTTGCTTCTATTTCTCATTTTGTCATTTTTTTTAGATTTATAAATTTAATATATGTTTGCAAGCAACGCCGAGTACCTTTTCTAATCGAGTAATAAGTTGTGCTTAAGTACATTGCTTAAGTTTAAATGAATTCACATGGGCTCCAATATCAATAAATACCAAGTTAGGGGGATACAACGTATTTTAATTAAAGTAATTAAAGAAAGTAATTATTTTGTTGTAAAAGTTGTCATGTTTTTTGTTTAGCGATGTATAAAAAATACATCAATGCATGAAGACAAAAAATACCTTAAGATTTCAGTTCTGCAAAAATTTTACATTCCTTTATCAGTGTCGTAAAATGGGAAATTTTAAATATGCTTAAAACTAAATTTTGCATGCATTGCTAAATAAATCATAAACTGTTAAACTGTTTTGAAAAAATGGGGAATGTCACGGGCGTATTCCTGTACAGTTTCTCAATATTTCCAAATAGCTTTAACGACTTCAATTTATCACATAATTTTACATTGTATTTCATTCCGTCCGTGTTCCATTTTTAATATCAACACAGATCCCAGATACATGTTATAATCATAATATGTAAGCAGAAATCAAAGTACTGACTCAAGGTATTTGCAATTATACAGACATCATTGTAAGAGCTTCGAGATGAAGGCTCTCTGAAGAGAAGTAATTAAGACTAGACTTATTGGAAGCATGCCAGGGAAAAATGGACATCATTCTGATCCCTAACATTTCAGAAAATTAGTTTTCTTATGATGTAAAATTATATATATATACGACAGAAAAACTTATTCTATTCTGCAACGAGAAATAAAAATCTGATGTGGTCAGCACATGACTTTCCCTGCAGACTTATATACACATTCTCTTTATTTTAATTAAATATTATTCACTATTAATTGAATTTTTGCTTTCATTTGGTAACTGGACACAATTTCAAAGGTGAAGTAGAGAAGAAACGAAAAAACAAAATAATCTCAAGAACGGCTTATCGCAGTGTAATGGGGTTAGTTTTATTATTTTCTTAGTTAAAAAGTACGTATAAAACAAGCATTTAATGGATATAATTCAACATACGTAGTTTTTTTTATTTTAGATTCTGTCGATTTTTGCTGGCCATTTTGCAAAAAAAGGCAGGTTATTTTTTTTCCGAATAGTACCAAAATCTAATCAACACCAGGGTGACCCATAAGCGACTTATAGACCAAATTTTATGAAATTCGCTTTATTAGATTTTCAGCTAGAGTGGATACAATCTTCTGCGGGTCATTTCGCAAAAAAGGCGTTTTTTTTTATCCCTAATCGTATATATATATATATATATATATATATATATATATATATATATATATATATATATATATATATATATATATATATATATATATATATATATATATATATATATATATATACACATATATATATATATATGTATATATATATATATATATATATATATATATATATATATATATATATATATATATATATTATAATTTGGAATATAGTTTGAGAGAAAGTATGAGGTATTAAAATAAAATTCGTTCGGGCAGATACATTATAAAGACTTTTTTTTTTCGAGAAAAGTTCAAAATATTTAAGGGGGTTCGGTACCCTGTGAATATTTTTTTTGTTAAGCATTTTACAATACTCTTTTTGCATATTATTAAATTATTTTATTAAGGAAAATTATTTTACCAAGACAAAAGACAATTCTACTGATACAATTTGAAAAATTTATTTTTTGTTAAAAATTTAAACAATTTTTAAAACCTATCTTCTCCTACAATTTCTAACTTTTTGCAACATTTTTTTATAAAGTTCTTTGAAGTATCCTCTATAACTTTTAGGATCGGATTTCTAAAAAGGTAATTAGTTTAGGAGAAAAACAATAAAATGTTGATACATATGTAAAAATTCATCAAAATATTGAGTTGTTTGTACATATCTATTTTTAAAAAAAGAACTTTAGATTTTATTACAAATTCGATCCTTAGTTTCATAAAATGCACTATAATGAATATCTAGAAAAAAAATCAAGTCAATTGAGAAATATATATTTAAGTTTTATCATTTTGAACATATTGATATTCTGAAAAATACGAACTGAGAAAAAAGCACTTTAAAGATTTTAACTTCGAAAAAATATTCCAAATCCACTTTAAATCACTTTAAATGTTATTTTAAATTATTTAATTATTTATTATACACTTACATTTAAAACTGTAGCTGTTTCATTGAATTAAACTATATTTATTTTATGTAAGTGACTATTAGCCGAAACCTTAGTTGTCACACATTGAAAAGAAAATCGAGAAAAAATATAAATAAAAATTGATTTTACCAAATTCATTATTATTTTTACACCATGAAATACATTTGACTCATTTCATTAGGAAATAGCTTAACTATAAATATGATGTCTATATTATAAAAAAAATATAGTATTTGAAAATATATTCATATCAAAAAACTCATAATATTTCGTAACTTTATGCATATAATTCCTGCTTAACCAACATTATTTCTTAACTTCCTTTTACAAATACTCTGCACTGTATGTTACACCTTCCTTCTTTTTAACTAATATGTATCTTTTTAAAATTGCCTTTTTAACCAATTTACGTGCAAGTTGATATTTTGCACTTCGTCATCTTTGTCGAAACATTTTTTTTGAGAATCGAACTCAACACCGAAATTCATCGAGCCGTTTCCTAAAGGTACACCTATGGCATTATGTGCTTCTTTTATGCAGCGCAGTGTACCTTTATTGTATTCACACACAGCTTCCATTACACAGAGTTTTACACTTTTTTTATGTATAAATATTTCTTTAGGACATTTTGCCCAAATCACACTGTGCAAGCTTTCGTTTGCACAGAGTTCCCCAGTTTATGCGCCTTTCCAAAAGATCGTTTGATACAAGTGTTTGATAAATTAGGAGAATATGAGGTAAAATAGCCTCTTTTACACGTGTTCCCACAAATAATTTATGAGAACCAGGCTTTTCTCCCTTTGCTATTGCTGACTGGTAAAAACACTATGAATCTTTCCCCGTTGGACACTTAGAATGTTGGGGCTTTTTGTCCTTTGAAATGCTATGATACAGTGTATACAGTGTAGCATAAATTGCATCTTTCATAGCTAACAAACAAACCGGATATAAATAACAAACTAACTGTATATAAATAACAAACTAACCGTATATAAATAAATTAAAGGTTTATATAAGGACAACACAATTGAAACTGAGTATTCAAAAATACTTTTTCTTGCTATTTATGCACAAAAAATAAATGCAAATAAGGAACGAAAGCAGATAGGAAAAAGTTAACAACGTTTCTGTATCAGTTAAAGTTACGATTCAGCACTTTCATCTTCTTCCTGGTAGAAATATTTTATAAAACAGAGAGTATTCAGTTCAGATGCGATGTAAACAGAGCGTAAACAGAGAATTAGGCGTGGTATTTAAAGGGACACAGTTGCAGTCAAACGCCTTTTTAATATATTTAAAGTTCACGGATCTTGACGAAACTTTGTCAGGATATACTAGGGATTTCAAGGTATATTAAAAGCAAAAAATTTTAAAATCTGTATTTTCGTCATTTTTCTTGCCAAATGAAAGGTACTGAGTCCCCTTAAAAATTATTTGAAAATTATTTGAAAATTATTTGAAATTATTTTGAAATATTCTTTATTTGGATGCTATGTCTGACAAAACAAGAAAAAATATTCGCCTTTTCATCTGTTATGCACGAGGGTGTAAACGTCCATATTGTTTACATTTTTCGTAAAGCTCCATTTTTCCTCCAGAGGTAACCCAACTTCAGATGTTATCTAGTATGTCAAATTTAAGATAATAAACTGCAGTCACTTTAATTCAAAAATGCATAACCACTTTAAATAAATCCAGCAGTTATACTCAAGGACCTTTCCTTTCAATGTTATTTTGTAATTTAAAAACTTTCCAAGGGCCACTAAGAGTTCTCCATAGAACGATAATCACTTGGACAATAATCACAATGCTTTGCAAATTGATATTTTGGTGGCTACATAAAATAGCACTTATAGATTGTTAAAATGAGTATAATAATGTAACACTCACACAAGACACAATGATACAAAAATATTCCTTTGGATTTATTTCATGTTGGTGATTTGATGCGTTTTGGACTACTTTGTTAATAGCACTGTAGCAAGAAATACTATATATGTTACATGGTAAATTATTAAAAATCATTTCAATTGATTTTTATGAAAAATTTATTGATTTAATTACATTTGGTGCATTAAAATCTTATTACATTTTTATAAAGCAATTTGAATAGCTTAAAATATCTTAGAACGGAGAGACTAATTTCAATGATAACATGCTAAAACCTCGATTGAGTTCATAATTTATTTCAATAAAAAATTAATTGTTAATCACCCTAGCGGTGGAACAGTTAAAACATCTGATGTGATCAGCACCTGACTTTCCTACAGACATAAATTCATTTTCTCTTTATTTCTTCAAACATTCATTGAGTTTAATTGCACAAAATAATAGGAACAATTGTTTGAAACTATACTAAATTTGCACTTTTATATCAATTTTCGTTTTCATGTGGTAACTGGACGCATTCTTAAAAGCAAAATTTTCTAGTGAAGAAATCCTAAAAATTGAGAACTGCTATTGAGAACTAATAGTCCTAAAGTAAAAGGATTGGTCTTAATCTTTTCATCCTCAAAAATTGTGTGTAAAACAAGCATTTGAAATATTTGAGCATACAGAGTGTTTTATTTTAGAGTTTGATGATTTTTGAGAGCCATTTGGTAAAAAAGGCGGATACTGTTATTCCAATTCATACTAAAACATAATGAGCACCAGGGTACCCATGACCATTTATAACTCGGTTAAGAAGCGGTTCAAATAATTTATATATACATTTTCATTCATACATTTAGCTAATTTGTAGAGGCCTTAAACACATTTACATTTGAAGACATGTTAAAATGTTATATGCATTTCTAATTTGATACAACGTAGAAGTTTTAAATAAAATCTGGGCATATATTGCGGCTGTCAGGGCTTTCAGTAAGCTAAGCTTTTAGAACTTCCTCAGATTGATTAATATCCCTAAGCAGCTATTAATCTATTTCCTACCATTTTCCGGACCTTCTGTAAGACATGATTTAATTCTAATTCGACTCAATGGTATAGCTATATATAAATAAGATATACGTACTAATACAAGATATTTTTTAATTATATCGATATAATGATAAAAACCAAGAAAGATCAATCATGCTTAAAGCATTGATTATGAAACACTTTCCAATTTCAATGCAATTTTATTTAAACATGTCTAAAATGCAATACATTCCTTGGTAATATTTTAAAACTTATCACAATACTACATTAATTTATTATATTTGAAAAATTAAACCTTCAAATTAATATTCTATTCCCTTAATATTCTATAAGCATAACCCACTTTTCTGTTTGTAAATCTTAGAGAAATTCTGTCGACAATTTTGGCGAAATATTGCCAACTTGATGAGTTTTTAAACGTTGTCAAATTGCCGAAACTTTTGTCAAATTGGTAAAAATATTATCAATTTGATAAACATGTCGCCACATTAATAAAAGTGAACGCCAAATGGGATACAATATTTTGCAAAATTTTGATTCCATCGTATGATGGGTATACCTTTTATTATGCAAGTAATGCTGTTCTAAATATCGCCAATTTGGCGATATTTTGCCCACATTGATGAAAATATCGTCAAAATTGCAAAATTGACGGCGAGTTAATGGAAACGACGCCTATATGATGAATTTATTATAAAAATATTTAAATATATGGACTATATTGCTTATTGAGATTTCTGTCGATGTTGGTAATTGTTAATTTAGAATTGCGTAAATTATAAGTTAAATTGGTACGAAATAATTTTACATGTTTCATCCGGAAAAGCGCCGAGTGTACCATTTAACATTACAATACCTTGAATTTCTTTATTACTTTTCACCGTTAAAGAAGTAAATTCATTGTATTATAATAAAGAAAGTCATGTGCTGCTCACATCATATTTTTAAATATATGTATTGTAATTATTGAAAATACTTTTCTTTATGTATTGTGTATGGTTACACTTTTCAAATTATATATATATATATATATATATATATATATATATATATATATATATATATATATATATATATATATATATATACACAATAAATACAACAAAATATCTTTTAGTTTACAAACCCTACGAGTTCTAATGATGTGGAAATTTTCAAAGGAATTAGATTTCAGTAGTTAGTGACATAGACATAAAATTTTAGTTCTGGGTTTTGATAGAAAAATGAGTCTTTTAGTAACATTACGCCCTTTTGCTTTCGAGCAATACTTTTTCAATTTCTTTATTTTAAAAACTTTTTAAGTATCGTTAAAGGTAGTATATGAAATTTCGAAGTAATAACTTAGTTTTAAAAAAATTAAAATTTCATTTTTAAATGCTTTTCGGAATAATTATCATTTTGCGAGTTTTTCCAATGTATTTATTATTAAATATTTGGAATTCTCGTTGTCAAAATATAAAAAACACTCTTAATCAAAGTATTTGATAAGATTTTTGAATATTATGAACTCTTTCAATTGGAAACATAGAAATGACATTTATTAATTCTGTTATCAAGTGAAATTGGGAAATATCTTAAATATTATTTCCACGCTCGACAAAATGGCGCATTGATAAATATTTTGTTTGGCATCCAAAGAAATATAAAATTATGATTTTAATATTTCAATTTGGTAAATTTGGCTATTTCAAATTGGTGATCATTATGAAACGATTTATAACAATTAGCGAAATTATATCCCGTTATAACTATAAATTTATTTATTTTTCCAAGTTTAAATTATAATCAGCAAAACGATGTCAAATTATGTATTTATTACTTTTGGAAGGCTGACTTGTGTTAATTGTTTAGAAACTATTTTGTAACGTTTCTCCTTAATTCAAATATCCGAAACATTAGCAGTTTTTGGTTAATCTAGAAAATACTACTAATCGAATAAAACTCAAATCGAGATTATAGCTCGAGTGCAAGGGATCAACAGTGTTTCGACAAATTCTTCGCAACGTCACTCCTTGGTCTGGAAGCTGAGGTGGATAGAATGACACCAAAATGAAGATAATAGCTATAGTGGAAGTGCTTAATATTTTTGATATGCTAAAACCAATTTTTTTTGTTTATATCTTTGCACCGTTATCCCTAATTCGAATTTTCAACGTACGTATTAGAATTTTCATTTGATTTCGAAGCCTAGATGGATCAAAGGACATCAAAACCAAGATCCTTGCTATAGTGAAGAATTCGATAATTTTGGTCCATCATCTATCAAGCAATTAATCCCGGGAATATTATACAATTATAGTATATTATTGTTACGGTCTAGTCATTCTCGTACTAATTTTTACTAACTCTTCAAAAACATATTACTTTCCTTATATACATAATGTATAAAGGAAAGTATTGTGACGGGGCAGAAAATTCGAATTCGAGTTTTCAACGGGAGATCACGTATCAAGCATCCCTGATAATGGATCAAACATTTTCGAGGTGATGTCTGCGTGTGTGTGTGTGTGTGTGTATGGGTGTGTGTCAGCGAGTCTGTGGAGACGATATCTCACGAACGAATGGAGTGATTCGAATGAAGTTTGGAACAAAAATCATAATCCGTAAAAACTGGAAGTCTAGTGTTTTCATACGTAATCGAATGTTCAGAACACCCCTAAATTTTCGAGTAAAATTTTGAAAAAAGCATCAACAAATCAATACCTTTAATAAAGTTACGCAAATAAACAATTCTTAAGAAATTTTTCCTTAGGAAACGATTTACATAAACTTTAGATCGCTAGCATGAACCGTTTTCGAGATATTGCACATTTTAAAAATAAATTTAGCAAAAATCCCTTAAATTAAATAAAATCTATTAACTGTTGTGAAACATGTACACTTTTCATATATAATATCATGCGATAAATTGGGTGACATAATTCTCGAGAATCTAGCTCGTTCCATTCATGAGAAAAGGTATTTTGAGTAATACTTTTGCATTTGAACGCGAATAATCATTTATATGCTATAAGAATAACTTTTTTGTCCTTCCATAACGCTTGGCGAAATTTTGGCCATGAATTTGGCGGAATGTCGCCAATTTGCTGACTTTTTGAAATGTTGCCATATTAACGAAAATCTCCAAATGGATAAAAATGACACTAAATCAATGAAAATGACAACTGATCGACTAAAATCCAATATCTTGGAAAGAATAGGAGTATCAACTAGAAGAAAAACCTATTTTTTTACTGTAAAAGTAGTAAATTCATTGCATTACATAAGGAAAGTCATGTATTGCCCACATCAGATATTTTTTGTTATATATTTATATGTTTCTTCATCCAAAATGGCTAAGAGTCTGTAGATACTTCTAGGGCACATGTACATACCTTTATTCTTATACCAAAGTATATGCATTTTCGTACAGATATTATAATATATTCTTAGTGTTATCATGATCGTGTTACTATAAATGTGATTTTTCTACAGACAATAAATTTATTAAATCTCAAATTTCGAATATAATTTATTGTAATTACCGAACTGTTTTATCGATTTCGTAATTTCTCGGTAAAAATATAAAATTTTCTTCTGTTTCGTATATCTGCCCTTTAATTATTCTGTTTACTGACTGCTAAGAGATCGATAGTTTTCAAAATTTAATCTGGATTAGTATTAAATGTATGGATCAAGCTGAATATAGCATGGATAAATCCAGCTGTCTCGCATAAGCAGAAAGTACTTTCCGTGAAAAATAATTTATTAAAACAGTGTTTTTCTGTTCATCTCACATATTCAACAGGTTGCAATTATTTTGACCCTCTCCTGTTCCTTTCATGCATAAAAGACTTAACCGAAATTTGCAATTTAAAGTTCCTGAGCCACTATGAACAAAGTAACCCGATCTACAAGTACTATCTTTATGTTCCCGATCCCCAAACTCTTCTCCGATGGTAATGAAGACGAAATGTAAAACCATCCAATGACAGGGAAACCTTTCAAATCGCAAAATCTTCCTTATGTGTAAAATGTATGTATTTGCAATTTCTCTAAATCTCTTATAAAGAAATATCTTGTTCTTTGCAATTACCAACATTTTAATAACTTTTTCGATATATGAATTTCAAGGCAGTTTTCAACAGTATACGAAGTGGAATTTCATTTATACATTTCCGATCAAATATATCTCCAATAAACTGTATTTGTTTAATCCCCAAAGTAAATTTCATTTTATACAGATAGCGCATCAATATGAGAACGTATGACCTTCAACAGAAACGTGGAGGATCATTAGTTACAGACATCGCCCACTCAAACGTAAAATGAATTCAGCAACTTTTGAGCCACATTGTAAACTATATATTTACCCGTCCAAAGTTGATATACTCATTACGAAGAGTTAGAAATTAAGACCACAAATGTTTGAGTGGCAACGAGAAATAATTGTTTGCGAAGGATATGAAAAGTTTAAGACGGATATATATATATTATATTTGTATGACAGTCGGTATTCTGGAATAAACGGAAAACATATTAAATTACTCATTAACTTTTTTTGTCAAAGTAGATATCTATTGCATATAAATGAATTATAATGTAGAAATTATGTGCTAAGCTGACTGACTGAGTGATTGAGGGAGGATGTATCAAAATTATCGGGCACTTTGTAGAGTCCAGTTCAACGACAAGAGCTTGCAATTATGTCCCAGTAGCTTAACCATAGAGCATAGGCTGGCTAGTATGAAGATCTAGGATTCAATTCCCAGTTGGAGCAGCAAGGTTCTTTTAAATGAAGCCCGAGAACATCAACTCTGGATGTTAATGGAAATATGTCAGAGATTTGAAAGTGACCGTAGTATGATTAGCATGGACTCAATGGATTCTGGGATAATGAGCGATTATTTCAAATTGGGAGGACAACGACCACACAAGAAGCTAAGATAGAAATGGCATCAGCAGGCAAACTTGAGGTAGAAATAACTGGATGTGGTCAATCAGATTGTCAGTTGCACGCCAATTTGACATTAGATGCTGGAGAGGGCAGCGTCCACTTCAAAGATAATAGGTTGCAATTCTGTCCCCGTAGTTCTTTCGTAGAGCATCGGCTGCCCAATACGAAGATCCAGGGTTCGATTCCCAGTTGGAACAGCAAGGTTCTTTGCAACTTCTACTATGGGCCAACGGCCGTACGGTGCTGAAAACACCGGTTCTCGTTAGATCACCGAAGTCAAGCAGCATCGGGCGCTGTTAGTACTTAGTGGGTGACCACCTCGGAACACCGCGTGCTGTTGGCCATCTAGGGTGCGGTATCCCCGTGGTTTGCGCGCTAGATTTGCACGCTGCCACAAATGCCGCCGTGTTCATGCGGAGTACGATCACGTTAAACATGTGGGTCCGTAAGTCCTTCCGAGAGGTTGGTGGTAGGGGAAGGAGGGTACGGTCCCTGTGGATGCCTCCCCCACTGGGTTCCGGTCTAAATTGGGTGGCACTTCCCGGCCGTCCATACAGTTACCTTACACCTTTCTGGTAGGTCGGACGGTCTGGGTCTCAACAACAACAGCAACTTCTACTATAGCTTGCATATTGGTTTGGTATCATTTGATTCGTTTCAGCTTCGGGACCAAAGTATAAATTTCAAATTTCAGAAGTTCGAATAAGAAGCAACGATGCAAAGGAATAATAACAATGAAAAAAAATTAAAGCCATTCAATTAATTATCAATCTCTTCCTTTCAAGCTAGAAATTTAGTTTTGATCTCATTTGATAAGCAAGGCCTCCAGCACAGCGAAAATATATAATATTTTAAAATTTCTAATTAAACCTGATGATGCAACATAATATTTAAAAAATTAAAAACCATTCTTAAAAATGATCGAACATTTTCACTCGAGCGGTAATTTCGGATTTTGTTTCATTCGAGGGTTCTCAGATTTCAGATAAACGAAAAAAATTGGAAAATTTGAATCAGTGATGATGATACAAAGGGATTTCAAAAAAGGTATGCCACTTGCCTCTAAAAAATGGACAATTTGATATATTATTGCTGCCAACAAGTAAAATTGGATATAAACCACTTTAATTAATTATGTCTGTGGAGGGGACACATTTGATGACCTCTATCTATTGAGATCGCATGAATCCTGAGTTATATGGTTAGAATTACATATTTATTTCCATTCATAGTGTAGATGGTAAGATAATGTTCTTTAGTATTGAAGTCTAACAAGAATAAAGCAATTTAAAAATGCATTTAGTAGAAGACAATTGCAATACCTTATTGAATTAATAAACTTGTAGTACCTTATTCTAATAAGAAACTTGTAATACCTTATTCTAATAAGAAACTAGCAATAACTTATTGTAATAAAAAAATGTAATAACTTATGCTAATGAGAAACTTCTAATACATTATTCTAATAAGAAAATTGTAATGACTTATTCTAATAAGAAACTTGTAATGCCTCATTCTAATAAGAAACTTGTAATACCTTATTCTAGTAAAAAACTTGCAACACTTTATTCGAGTAAGAAACTAGTAATACCTAATTCTAATAAGAAACTTGTAATACCATATTCTAATAAGAAACTTGGGCAAAGTATTTAGGCACAAATACAATAACTCTAGTAATTCTTATACCTTGAAGGTATTGTGCAATTAGAAATTGTACACAATGCCACCAAGACGGGCCGTTTACACATGAATGTTGCAGAACCAAAGAAAAAATTTCTAACAATGTAATACGATCCTCCTTTGAGATAATCAGTCCTCTAATGTTCTTCGTATTCTCAAAAATTTCAATAATAGGTTCTAACCTTTAAGAAGAACAATTCTTACAAGGTGTTTATTAAATTCAGGTGAAATTAAGGTACTGAACAATTACTGATTCAGAAAATAATGTTCGAGATATTTTAAACTGATGCAACTGTCACTGTCTCCCTCGGTTTAAACAATCTATTCATTTGAAATAATTTATAATTTTGTGACTTATGAAGACAAATAGTTGACGTACTAAGCAAGTGTGTTCCTATCATTTCTTTAAACACTCGTTAAAAGTGAAATTGCAACACCTTGAAGGAATGAAAGAGTTTTCGTAAGGAATGAACCCAGAATGAAAGAATGAACCGAGTTTCAGGTTATAAAGGCCTGCAGACGGCTTGTCCCGTAAATGCTATCAGCGACAATTTGCAGTAGCCGAACTTTAGAGAAAGTGAAGAGGAGATGCCTCGAAGACATCAGCGATATGTATACCAGCAGATGTATACCAGATGCATACGTCTGGGGAATGAGACCGTATACTGGAGTTGTGTGACATGGGTTGGTAGGTGATTGCAATTGCCACGCCTGTTGGACACATCATGAGTACTATCCGGCGATGAGTGACACGATGGAACATCAGAAAATACGCCGAAAGCGGAGTATATCGAATAGGCGCATGATAGAGCGCACAGACAGGCAGATTCGTCGAACGGCTCGTCGAGATCCATTTGCAAAGGCAAGTAGCATTCGAAACAGTCTGCCACCATCAACGGTTACACCTGCGTGCACCCAAACGATTCGCAACAGGCTTCATGAAATACAGCTGCGCGCACGGTGGCCAGCCACTGGAGTGTCATTAAGCGCTCGCACAGGGACGCAGATCTGGTATGGTGTCGTCGTCATCGCAACTAGACCAATGAATTGCATCAGACATTGTTTACCCATGAATCTCGCTTGTGCCTGTGGAGGAATGATAACTGTGGACGGGTTTGGCGTCTGCCTTGGAAACTCCACTTCTCAGTCCATACCACCGAGTGCCATACCTGACCCACACCGTGCATCATGGTTTAGGGCGGAATCATGTTCAATACGCAGACAGCTCTAGTGAGCATTTTAGGTAATCTGCCAGCTGACAGGTACGACACACAAGCTGTGATGCCTGTAGTACGGCTACTGGTGCAGGTCGTCAACGGCACAGTGTTTCATCAAGACAATGCGACACTGCATACCGCACGGTGAACTCTCAACAGCCTGAACATAATTCACATCATTTCCTTGCTGACAGGCTTGCGGATATCTCCTATTGCACACGTCCGGGCCTCCGGTCGTCCAATTTGTTGCTCTAAGTCCTCTGGACGAGCCGGACGGCCTGGGGCTTTCACACGTCCGGGCCTTCACCGGACGTCAGGTGCACTTGGACCCATTGATACATAAAGCAGACGAACTGCATACCGCAGTGGACGCTGCTTGGTAAGGATAATCTCAGACAAACATTAATAATTTCATCGGTAGTATGCCTCGCCGTTTAACGGTCTGTATAGCTGCCCGTGGAGGCCACGTTCTTTACTAAATAAACATGTTTCTTTTGCATATCTTTGTTTGTTATTTTAATCAATTACATACGCCTTTTTTTCTACCAGTAGTGTGATTTTCTTATGGCTACGAATGTAACAAAACAAAAGCGAGTGTATTTGACGAGTGTAATAATACAAAAGCTACATCTTAATATATAGATCCAATAAACTATATCCAAAAGGTTTCCAATTTTGTTTCTATTGCATTATTAAAGTATACTACTGTTCAATTTAATTGTTACAACTATAGTAAATAATATTTTGTTTAATTATAAATAATTTGATTCTTACAATTTGCTTTCATTTCAATAAATTATCAAAATGCCACACTCGAGTTTAAATTGCTTAAATAATTCAACTTCAAAAGGCTTAGTTTAAATATTCATTTTTTAAAATATAATTTAATTTTGAAAACTAATCTTTAAAGACATTGTTGGTATTTGAGTCAAATATTTAACGTTTCCTATGCAGTTGTTTACTTTTGTGACTTTTGAATATTTATATTTATTATTAATATTTATAATATACTGACATGTATTCTTCGTATTTGCATATTATTAACAATATTTATCATTATGTTATACTTTAAAACTGATGCCGTATTATAGATGGTTAACTTTAAATTGGATGTATAATTAACGATGTAGTTTTGAAATAAAAATTGTTCTATATGAAAATCAAACTATTTCCTTCCACTGCACCGGAATGCAGAAAAGATGCACATAAATTGCTTTTTGTATACAGGTATAATTGAAGCAGATAGGGGCATATGTGTCCTAAGATATATATCATCAATACATATGTACAAAATATATATATTTGTTTATTTCGATGGAATGCTAATTACTAGATGTAAGAAAAATAATAAATAATTTTGAAATATTCTTACAAACATATTTTATTAAAAAATAATTATTTTCAAATTGGGTGATGGAAACACTTCAAACTACCATATTCGAAAAAAAAAATTAAATATGCATTTTTTTCCAAAATTAAATTAAAAAATCTGATGTGGGCAACGACATTCCTTATATAATACAATGAGTTTAATATTTTTACAATGAAAAATATAGGTTTATCTCACAGTAGCTATTTATATTTTTCCCAAGAAATTGAATTTTCATTCAATTAGTCGTCATTTTAACTAATTTAGTGTCATTTTTATCCATTTAGCGAGATTTCCGTCAATTTGGTAACATTTAAAAAGTCGCCAAGTTGGCGACATTTCGCCAAATTCGGCGCCAAAATCACACCAAACGTTATGGACAGAGAAATAAGTTATTCTTATGGCAGATAAATAACTATTGGCGCTCAAATACAAAAGTATTACTCAAAGTATCTTTTCTCATGAATGGAAATAGCTAGTTCCGCGGGAATGATGTCACCCAATTTAGCGCATGATATTACATATGAAAAGTGAACATGTTTCTCAACAGTTAATACATATATTTTTTAATTTATGGGATCTTTTGATAAATTTATTTTAAAAATGTGCAATATCTTGAGAACGGTTCAGGCTAGCGTTCTAAAGTTTATGTCAATTGTTTTCTAAGAAAAAATTACATTAGAAATATCTATTTGCGTAATTTTATTAAAGGTTTTGATTTTTTGATGATTTTTCCAAAATTTTACTCGACAATTTAGGGGTTTCTGAACATTCGATTACGTTTAAAAACAATAAGCTTCCAGTATTCATGGATTGTAATTTTTGTACCAAATTTCGTTCGAATCGGTCCATTTGTTCGTCAGTTATCGTCTCCGAAGACTCACTGACACACACGCACACGCACGCACACACACACAGACATCGCCTCAAAAATGTTTGACTTGTGATCAGGGATGCTTGAAACGTGCTCTCCCGTCGAAAACTCGAATTCGAATTTTCGACCGCGTCACAATACTTTCCTTATACATTATGTATACAAGGAAAGTAAAAATTGTGGGAATTATTAAACATTATTTTATATTAATATCGGCTTAGAATTTTTTATAATTTTTTATATTTTTATTACAACTAAAACCTACGAAATATAAAATATAAAAGGAACATGTGTGTACCATCTGCGTCAAAGGGTTAAAAGAAGATTTTTTTGCCATCAAGACATTCAAATTTGTGTTACCCGTAGCGAGCATTAAAATTTAGTACAAACTGATAAATACTGAATAGAAAAACTAGAAAAATATGTGAATCTATAGAAACGGATTGGGAATTTTAATAAAAAAGTTACCTTGGAAGTACTAGTACATATTTAATTGGGGTTTGAATATAATTGTTAAATTTGGAGAGCAATGTGAAAGAAGTATTATTTAAAAATACTGCGAAAAATTATCAAGATAATCAGTTTAAAATTTATATCAATTGTTATTTTAATATCCAAATAACTAAATTTGATTCTATAACAGTTGTTAGTGTTTAAAATATTTCTACACACCAAAGAAGGAATACCATATTTTTTAGACACAACATAAATATTAAACTAGGAAGATCTATCATGCATAAAGCACTGATTATGAAACACTTTCCAACTCTAATTTTATTTAAACTTCTCTAAAATGCGATACCTTCAGCGGTAATATGTTTAAAATTATCACAATACCGCAACAATTAATTATATTCTAAAATTTAAAACTTCATCGAAAAAACGAACTTGATTCAAATGACGTCATCAAAATATTAATCGCCTGGCTCTCTGTAAAAATAGCAGTAAATATTTCATTCATGCATTTTTATTTCATTCATCACAGCGCTGCAATAATTTATTCTACTTAAAGTCTTAAAACCATTGAGGTAAAAATAATTTAACTCTATGCTTAAAACTTCATAGAAAACGTTTGCTATGATATCGTCTGTTTCTCTAAGTAAAATCAATGAATGTTTCATTCAAATCAACTATATTGCAGATTCCATGAGCTAAATAATTTTGCGTTAAAAAAATGCAGCAATTCTTATACAACTAATTCTACATCTTTTGGTTTTTACATTATCCATAAGTGAAAATTAGACTTCACTGTAGAAATAATTAAAATTTGATGATCATTTAAACTCAAATATATTTCAATTGTGTTCTTTCAGAATACAGATGCACATAAATTAAGCAAAGATAAAGTGGTTTCAGGACAGATACAACACTAAATTTAAATTAAAAAAATTTTAAAAATCGCGATTTTGACAGAAGATGGATGCCATATTTTATTTTGATTTGGATCATGTAATCTCTTCATATACTGTGTTTAATTATTATTTGATTTCATTTAAAAAATTCTACTGCATATATTTTGCTGATTTTTTTTATATATTTTATGAGATAATTTGAATATTTTCTAAAATTTTCGAAGCAGTTTGTGAATTTTAGATTCGCTTAAAAATGTTTGAAAAATTAGGCCCATTGGGTTCAATGTACATCATTTATTCAACTCGGGTTCAATCAAAAACTAAGTGATAGTATATTTATATTCCCATAGGTTCCACAGATCGTCTGAACAACATACTAAAATTTGATTTTAATAATGTCATTTTTATTGTAGTTATCGTGCTAGCGGACAGACAGACAGACAGAATGAACAAAGTCATAACCAATATTCGACTATGCTGTAAAGTGTTAAAAATAGAAATTTCCGTGGTAATATATATAACATTTTAAATGATTAACTATTTTAATTTTCAGAAAAATAAATACTTCTGGCAAAAAGTGTCCTTATTAAATTGGTCATCAGTTTAGCTCAAGAATCTATCACATATCCACATTTCCTGCAAACGAGTTGAAGAATTATTTTCTCTGTTTACTTTTCTGGTGTTTCTCTGAGTATTAACTTCGGATTTTGTTTCTATTCTAAAGCTCTTAATTGAATGAAATTTCGTAGAGAGGAATGACATTTCGAAAAAAATATGAGTAATGAGATTTCGTACAGATCAACAGTATGGTCTATGAAATTTAAAGATTTGAAATGAAGTTTATGTGGCGAAGCGTTTTTGTTTTCTGATATAATATTTTAAATTAATTTGCGCCTTACAATTTTACATATTTTGTAAAATTTCAAACACATGTTTTTCGTGTGAAAAGAAAATGAACAGAGCTATATTCTGTTCACCAAATTAGTTCATAAAATATAAAATGTTCATAAAAGGTGCAATGCTTATGGAGAAAAATTTGGTTGTTCCAACACATAGCAAGAAATCGAGACGCATTTGAATAAATGACATAAATTAGTGTTTCTTATGATATGATTTTAATTGAAATTAATAAATTTATTGTAGCTAAAGAGTAAAATATTTATACAGAAACCCCTAATTATTGCAGGGATAAAACTCCTGTATTAAATAAATACATCCCTGGAACAAAACATTTATTCAACTGGTAATAGTAAGTACAATAAATGCACATAAAAAAGTCAATATGTCTGTTTCGAACACTTCAATAAATTAAGCGGAAATTCGTCAACGTAGCAAGTTTTTACACATATTACGTTGCTAATTAAGATGTAGTCAATAAATCAATATTTATGAAAATTAAATATGATTACTTTGATAATATCTGTTGCTTTGTGAGAAATGGGAATTTTATATTCTTAATTCTTTTATTTCCTATGAAGGGTATACAAAAGATTTCTCTCAGCAAAATAACAAGAACAAAAGATGAAACACAAACACATTGGAACAGAAAAAATGACCAAGGACCCATTCAGCCTATCGCTTTCCAGTATCGATACCACAAAGTTGACAAGAAGAGTGCAAGGAAGTAAAGAATCTAAGCGCTATTTATTTCCTGCCAAAGATTACAGAACTTGCAAAAAGGATCGGAAGCAATGTCAATACAAAGTAGATGATTTGCAAGACAGTATAACAAGCCGGAAGTTTGTCACTGCATAAGGAATAATGTGGACATAAGGAATAATATCCCAACACGTTTATTAATTTCTTTATATATACATATAATTCATGAGGAAAGTATTGTGACGGGGTCGAAAATTCGAATTGGAGTTTTCGACGGGAGACCACGTTTCAGGCATCCCAGAACACGAATCAGACGTTTTTTAAAGTGAAGTCTGTGTGTGTGTATGTGTGTGAAAGTATGCGTGTGTTTGTGTGTGTGAAAGTACGTGTGTGTGTGTGTGTGAAAGTATGTGTGTGTGTGAAAGTATGTGTGTGTGTGTGAAAGTATGAGTGTGTGCGTGTCAGTGAATCTGTGGTGACGATAGGTGACGAACGAATAGACCGATTCAAACGAAATTTGGCAAAAAAATTACACTCCATGAATACTGAAAGTCTATTGTTTTTAAACGCAGTGGAATGTTCTGAACCTCCTAAATTTTCGTGTGAAATTTTGAAAAAAATCATCAAACGATCAAAACATTTAATAATGTTACGCAAATAGACATTTCTTACGTAATTTGTCCTTAGAAAACGATTAACGTAAACTTTAGAATGCTAGCGCGAACCGTTCTCGATATATTGCACATTTTTCAAATACATTTATCAAAATATCCCATACATTGAAAAAAATATTAACTGTTGAGAAACATGTTCAATTTATGTAACATATTCAATATCATGCGATGAATTAGGTGACACCATTCTCGTGAATCTAGCTCTTTCCATTCATGAGAAAATATACTTTGAGTAATACTTTTGTATTTGATCGCCAATAACCCATTATCTGCTATAGGAATAACTTATTTCTCCGTCCATAACGTTTGGTGATTTTGGCGAAGAATTTGGCGGAATGTTGACAACTTGGCGACTTTTTAAAATGTTGCCAAAATAATGAAAATCTCGTCAGGATAAAAATGACGTCTAATTGACGAAATTTCAATATCTTGAAACGAATATAAGTATCTACTATAAGAATAACCTATTTTTTTACTGTAAAAGTAGTACATTCTTTGATTTATATAAGGAAAGTCATATGCTGCCCACATCAGATTTTTGTGAATTTCTATCAAACAGTTCATGATAAAAGTCATCTTTAAAGATTTTTCTCACAACTAATATACTGTTGAAGTAGATCTCAGTGGATGTTTGAATAGTTATCATACCTCCATACATTTAAATTTCCTCATACCATAGGAACAGTAAAGAAAAAGTATTGCTTTCATGAATATTTACGATTTCGAGATTTTGATGCCAATATTTATTTTAGAACCTCCTTAACAAGTTTTGCTCATTTTAGAGTGCTGTCCGTCTGTATGTCTACCTGTCACCTGTCTGTGGTCGATTTTTTGTGTACACCACAGTTGTCTCAAATATTAATGGATTTTTACGAAACTTTTTATGCGGATTTGTTAACAAAAAATGTGGAACGAAATATAATGAATTTTTTTAATTTCAAGCGAAAACTTCGAAATTTATTCGACATTTTGTATTCTTTTTAACATTTGCAGCACAGTACAGTTATTCATATAATTAAGCAAAAAATGTCTTATTTATGGCTCATTGATAACCAAACTTCACAATTTCAGTCATTGTTGGAAAAAATAGCCGCGATATAAGTAATGTGTTTATGACGTTATTTGTCCTCTCGAAAGGATAGCAGGATGCAAGTTATCCCCGATAAAGTACATTGTCAAACTTGGTATCAATTGAAATATTTTTTCAAGACCTTTAAAATGAAGGGCAACATGTTATAATTGCGATCATTTGGACCAAAGGTGCATATTTTTCAATTTTTTTCTAACATAGTTGCATGACAGAAGATCGATCACAAATTATTTAAAAATAAATTCTGGCATTAAAAAGTTGAGTTGGGCTAGTGTCCTTGTTAATTTGGCTACGGAATCGACCCTTACATTACTATCAATCCCAAAATGGCTAGGGATAATCTTTAGGTAAATATATTTAATTTTACTTTCCGTAGCTAGTTCCCGATAGCCCGGTGGTTTGCGCGCTGGATTTGCACGCTGCCACAACTGCCGCCGTGTTCATGCGGAGTACGATCACGTTAAACCTGTGGGTCCGCAAGTCCTTCCGAGAGGTTGGTGGTAGGGGAAGGAGAGTACGGTCCCTGTGGATACCTCCCCCACTGGGTTCCGGTCTAAAGTGGGTGGCACTTCCGGGCCGTCCAAACGGTTATCTTACACCTTTCTGGTAAGTCGTACGGTCTGGGTCTCAAAAACAACAACCGACTAAAAATGTTCTATAGAATATTCAGGTTAATAACACCAGACTTTATTTAAATGAGTAAATACACTATTACGCTTAAGTTTTTTAAAGGATTTTAGCAATCGACTGATGGATCTTTTGAGGAAAATGAGAAAATGATAGAGTTATTGAAATCCCTTTTAGAAACAACCTGTTTCGAGAGTACAGTTACGTGAAAAAATGCATATTATTACCCTGAAGTTGATACCACTTACTTTTAAATAAATATCATCTACATATAGAAAGCTTCTACAACACAACATTATCTCCGGCCGTCCAAATAGCTACTCTTAGTCCTCTGGACGAGTCGGATGGTCTGGGTCTTCAACACAACATTATCTAGCTTCTGCAACACAACATTATGTAGCTTCTACAACACAACATTATCTAGCTTCTACAATACAACGTTATGTAGCTTCTACAACGCAACGCTATGTAGCTTCTACAACACAATATTATGAAGCTTCTACAACACAACACTATGCAGCTTCTGCAACATAGTATTATGTAGCTTCTACATATTTAATTGTACCGGCCGTCCAAATGGTTGCTCGAGTCCTCTGGACGAGTCGGACGGTCTGGGTCTTCAACATTTAATTGTACAATGTTTTGTTATTTTGTTTTACATGAGAACAAATTACCATATTTCCTTGGCACAATCCTTTTAAAAATTAATTATACACTTTTAGTTACAGAAATATTTGTACTATGGATGCAGTTACAGAAAAATTGTAATAATATTGTACCACACTTAATTACATACATTTCAACGCTTTATTAGATATGCCGTAGGCAGTCATCAATAAATAACGTTGAAAATGAATTATTCGTGTTGAGATATGCTCAAAACATTCAAATCCACAGATAGATTTTGAGCACAAAATTGTGTGTGATATAATTTTACTTTGTATATATCTTATGTGCCATGTGTGCATACCTTATGTATTATATCTTATATATATTTTGTATGTAACTTATGTGCTACCACTAGAGATAATTACTCACTTCAGAGTTCTTTTCCTTGAGTTAAGTTAAGTTTTGTGTGTATTATGTATATAGATTGCTCTGAGCACAAGTAGTGTATGAATTTAATCATGTCTATGCAAATATGTATATAACTATATTTTTCATTAGAAATTAGTTTGTATAGATACATCCCATTGTTTAATATATAGTATTTTAGATAGGTCCAAATATATGAGTAGAAGTATGATTAGTATGCTTTTGTATATTGTAATGGGGGTAGATACAAACAAATTCCATGACGAGGCACAGTTAGGTTGCAAACCCAGTGGGTCGGCCCGTCACTCACGGTGATTGGTTGATTGAGCACAGACTTAGTGTGGGGCAGCTCTGTAGTTAGCGTGTGGGTATTGCACTTGTACGACCAGAGATCGATTTCCTGCTGTGCTCAAACTCTCCCCCGTGTTCACGCGGAGTACGTGCACTTTAAATATGTGAGTCCTTAAGTCCTTCCAAAAGATTAGTGGTAGAGTAGTGGTTAGTACACTCCCTTTGAATACCGCTTCCACTGGGTTCTAGTCTAAATTGGATGGCACTTCCCGGCTATCTAAACAGATACCTTCTTTATTTTGCATAGACATTAAAAACATAAGTAGAGAATACGACAAAAGTTGACACAATAAGACCCTTACAGAAACTTAATTTACGTATATATATATATATATATATATATATATATATATATATATATATATATATATATATTTATATATATATATATATAATTATCATCCTTTGAATATAAAATTTATTTAAATACCTAGCACATGTATTTAAATTCCACCTTGGCATATTTAGACGTTGGCATAGATCATACAATCTGGGTGAAAGAAGATGAACCTTGGAATAGATCATACAATCTGGATGAAAGAAGATGAAGAGAACAAAATTAACATGTTCTTTAAAATGCACCATGTCTTAAAAAAATTAAAAAGAAAAACTGGATGAGACAGATGGTATATAAGTCGGTCGAAAGCGTCATTAAATATAAAAATAATGTGCAGTAAAATGCTTTTTTTTTCAAAGACTTTCTTTATTTTGCATAGACATTAAAAACATAAGTAGAGAATACGACAAAAGTTGACACAATAAGACCCTTACAGAAACATAATTTACGTATATATATATTTATCATCCTCTGAATATAAAATTTATTTAAATTTGTAGCACATGTTTTTTAATTACAAACATTAAAATGCAAAATGTAAGTAAAAATAATACGAAATTGATTGATGTTAATCAATTAAACAGAACGTAAGATATATGTGTCGCGTACACTTCAACTATGATTTTTAATTTAAACTTTAGTAAAATTGTGATATTTTAAATTAATTTCATAAACCAGAATTATATTTAAAAAAATATTCTGTTTTCTCAAAGTAGCTTTTTTCTCGAAGAAAATACATTCATGTTTAAAAGTAAAAAAGGAAAATAAGCTAATTTTAAATTCACAAAATACATCACTTATAATCAAGGGAAACAAACAGGTTTATCAGATTAATAAAATAGGGTTTTCGATAAGCAAATGCTCATTATAACCCTTATGTTAAAGGGATGGCAGAACACTTAGAAGATAAGACTAAAGATTAAACACCACAAACTCCGCGGTTAGTATCCCCAAAAGGATTAAAATGATTTAAACTTTCACGGAAAGTAAATATATGAAAATTTCAGAAGATTCACAAGGGCTTAAAAGTTATTCGCAAAAATAACTTTTCATTACGGACATGTACATCGTTTTAAGAGACAGAATTTTCAAACCTGAGTTAAAATTTTACTAGTTTTAAGAGAATTATAATGACTAATTTTGAGCTGTTTTATTTTCTTAGAAAATTTGAATTTGGAAATTTCATTATATATTAAAAGGATTCTAAGATGATTATCAATACAATATACTTATGTTATAGTTACATCCATTTTATTTCTCATTGGAGTGAAAAGGAACAGCGCAAAATTATTCGATCCAATTGGAACTAATGTTCCGTTATGTGTTGGTCCCCAGGACCCAACGCAATTGTTCTATATTACATAAGATCCTCTGCTACTCCATCTAAAAATTCTGAAATTAAAAAGCTAGCAATGTACTTAATAAAGTGAAAAACATTAAAATGTTTAACAATGTTAAGGTTTAGATAGTATCTTTCCCCTTAATATTATTTATTTTTATTCCATATATACATAAAATTCAGCATCGACATAATAATGTGCACACATATTTATGTACATAAACACATACATTTATGTACAGCCGCGGAAAAAAAAAACGCCCCACCCTCTGTTAATCGAGCATCGTTCATCGTAGAGAAAATTGAATGATACCATTCGATTGGGAATAACATCCTCTACAAATTAATGTGCGTAAAATTTGCATCAGGGGCCCGCCTACATATCTAAACGCGCACAAACTTTGACATTTTCAATGGCAACACCCAATTTTGATGTCATCCACAAGTTCTAAACCCCCAAATTAGTCCAAATTCAAATTTTCACGGCGTTTCTATCTTTATATCTGAAGATATTCAATATTCCGGAATGTGCAATTTTCGGGGATCAGCTCCATATTGAAAACCGCAATTTGAAGGGCGATGTTTCGTTGATTGACCACAGCACTGTTGTAAATTATTGAACTATCTTCTTGACTTCCAGCATTATGGCTTACCTCACAGTCAAAGGATCGCAGGTTTGATTTCTGCATGATAGGGTTAGCATTTTCATGCCTGGGTTTGAGGTTGTCTTGTGTGTATATGTGTTACTAAGGCGTGGGCCTGTAATGGGTAGCATTATGTGATTATTAGGGGTAAAAAGCCGTACTGGGTACGCTGTTAAAAACTAATGGGGCACTCGTGCCAGAATCAATAAAAAATGAAGAAATAAAGAAGAATGAAATGTTTATTTTCAAATGTCATTTTATAATGCTGTTTCAAAAACAATATATGAGACTAACAAATATCTGCAGATGACGCGACAAAACAACTCCGTTGGAACTTTGTGACGAATTTAAAATTATCAATCCGTCATTATCAATCACTGAAGTCTTGTTGGTGTTCAGTATCACATAATTTTATAATTTGTTATTGTTTTATATAAATATTTTTATTATAAATTATCCCATTTTGTGGGCGATTTCAACTCGCAGTAGCTCCGGAACTATTAATCGACAGTAACATAAGTAGGTCATTTGTAACAATATAAGTTTTCATCCTTCAATACAGTAGCAGAATTACGTTGATTAGGTTGCATCTGTACAACACTGTTTATACAAAGTTTTTATTAAAACTGGGTAAAAATAAATACCCGTTTTCTTAAAAAGTTTAACTTACAATAATTATAACTTTTTAAATCAGTCATTTCTTAAACTAATATACGACCCCTAAACTCATCGTGATGCTGAATATTTAAACATTTCGAAGGAACTAAAGGGAGGAAATACCTGGAATTTTACATAAACATATAAAAAGTCTTTGTGAATCGATTTTTGTCAAAACATGTCCAGGTTTGTAGTCATATTTTTTCAATTATTGATTTCATAATTAATGTTTCATACAAGCAATTATTTCCACAAAAATAAAAATCACGTAAATGTGCTTGGGGTGTTTAGTAATAACGTCATACAAATAATCAGAGTGAGCAGATAATTATTACAGAAGATATGGATGGAAGTCTTGGAAACTAATTTAACATAAGGTGTTCAAAACTTTACATACTCACAAATCAGAAATGCTTCACCCAAATGACTTAAAATTTGGTACCACAGGGTGAATTTCGCTCTAGTTTCGAACTATGTTGTCAAACATGGGTATTGCCATTTAAAATTTCAAAGTTTGTACGCGTTTATATATGACGACGGCCCCTTATGCAAATTTTACGCACATCAATTTGTAGAGGATGTTATTTCTAATCGAATGGGATCATTCAATTTTCTCTACGATGAACGATGCTCGAGTAATAGAGGGTGGGGTGTTTTGTTTTTTTTCCGCGGCTGTACATTCACTTACATGTGGCCTCCTACACACATTTACATATACACATAACGTATACGCATACACTTATATATACACATATATGTATGTACACACATGTACATACATACGTGTACGCACATGTACATACATACGTGTACGCACATACACACATGCTCATACATGAATATAAATAAATGCCGATAAAAATCAGTACTCAATTAAAATCAAGGATGTAGTAGAATAATCTAAGATTTAACAAACTGCTGTGATAAAAGTCCGAAAATAGTAAAAAAATATTTTCATTTCGTGATTAGTCAATAATGGTAATTGTTTGGATTACCAATGTATAGGACGTGAGATTAAAGTTGCGTTATAGCTTTATTATACTATGGATAATAAATCTATATTTAAATTATGATTCATATTAAAAATAAATTAAATCAAGTATGAAATGTGTTAAAATTATGTTAAAACCAGATAAAACTATGAGTTAAAACCAGATAAAACTATGTTAGTCAGCTGTTATGACAAACCTCTCAATGCGCTTGCATTTTCATTAAATAAATCAAAGTAAAATATTCTTGTACTTCGGCTAAAAAATTCAGTCATTAAAAAGTTATTTTGAAAGAAATCTATGTTTCTGCTTTGATCCATACATGTGTGTGCAATCAATCATTTGTGACCCTGGTGCTGATTAGAGTTCGGAACTATTCGGGGATAAAAGAACCCGCCTTTTTATTTGCTAAATATCTAGCAAAAATCGAAGGCATCCACTCTAGCTAAAAATCTAATTTGCAAAAGTTTACAAAATGTAATTGATAGGTCATTTGTTGTTTACCCTGGTGCTGATTAGATTTTGGCAGTATTAGGGATAACAGAGCCTGCTTTTTTTTGCAAAATGGCACGCAAAAATCATTAAAATATTAAAGAAAATATTATGCGATCAACCCTATTATCCTAGAGCCATTCTCCAGATATTTCAGATTTTGCGTACTTTTGCTGCGCTGCCTTTGAAAATAGTACTTTCAGTTACCAAATGAAAACGAAAATTGAATTAAAGTACAAATTCAGTGGCATTTCAAATAAGTATACGTGGTATTCTGTTCCATTAAACTCAATTTAATAAATTATTAAAGAAACAAAGAGAACATCGATTTGAATCTGCATGGAATTTCATGCGCTGCCCGCATCAGGTTTCCCTGCAATATATGGTAATGTATAGGGAAAGTATTGGAATTGTGTCGAAATCCGCAACTCGGGTTTACGACGGATCTACAGGTTTTGACACCTCTAGAACACGAAAAACCAATTTTTAGCGTGACGTCTCTCTCTCTCTCTGTGTGTGTGTGTGTGTGTGTGTGTGTGTCTGCGTGTTTGCCTATGCAATGTATGTATCCACTATAACTCAAAAATTAATGGACCAAATTTCATAAAACTTTATATGCAAGTCCCTGGTAGGTGATCTTGGTGCTGATCTGATTAGATTTTGGTACGATTCGGGAAAAATGAACCTGATTTTTTTGCGAAATGGACCGCAAAATTTTTATACATCCACTCCAGCTGAAAAACTAAAAGAAATAATTTCACAAAAATTGGTAGGTAAGTCACTTGTGGATGACTCTGGTGCTGATTAGATTTTAGTACAATTCGGGAAAAGAAAAATGCCTTTTCTGCGAAATTGCCAGCAGAAATCGTATGTATCCACCTTAACTGAAAAACTAATTGACCAAATTAAGCAAAATGTGGTAGATAAGTATCTTGTGGAAGACCGTAGCGTTAGTCAGATATTGGCACGATTCGGAGAAATAATCTGTCACTTTTTTGCAAAATGGCCCGGAAATTCAAAATATCCAATCTAAAGTAAAATACTGAATAAGATCAAATATATCAATTAAAGCTTGTTGTATACCCAATTTATGATTATATAAAGAGTAAAACCACCCCATTAACTATAAGACGGACCATTTTCGAGAAACTTAAATTTTTAATTTTGAGGATTTGAAAACGTTTTTCATTGTTGTTAAAAAACTCTGATGTGGGCAACACATGACTTTCCTTATATAATGGAATGAATTTACTACTTTTACAGAAAAAAATTGGGTTTCCTTATAGTAGATCCTAATATTATTTCCAAGATATTGAATTTTCGACAATTAGTCGTCATTTTCATTCATATATAGCGTCATTTTTATCCATTTGGCGAGATTTTCGGTAATTTGGGAACATATCAAAAAGTCGCCAAGTTGGCGACATTCCGCCAAATTCGTCGCCAAACTCTCGCCAAGCGTTATGAACGAAGAAATAAGTTTTTCTTAAGGCAGATAAATTAATATTGGCGTTCAAATACAAAAGTATTACATAAAGAATCTTCTTTCATGAATGGAACGAGCTAGATCCACGAGAATGATGTCACCCACATTATCGCATTGTATTACATTCGATTGCGTATAAAAACCAATAGACTTCCAGTGTTTGCGGATTGTGATTTTTGTACCAAATTGTGTTCGAATCGGTCCATTCGTTCATCAGTTATAGTCTCCACAGGCTCACTGACACACACACACACACACACACACACATACTTTCACACACACGCACACACACACACACACACACAGACATCATTTCAAAAATGTTTGATTCGTGATAAGGGAGGCTTGAAACGTGCTCTCCCGTCGAAAACTCGAATTCGAATTTTCGACTCCGTCACAGTACTTTCCTTATACATTATGTATATAAGGAAAGTAAAAATTATTTAATGGGATTTCTTAAAACATAGCAGATAAGTCCCTTGACAATCAAACATTTTTGAAGTGATGTCTGTGTGTGAGTGTGTGAGTGTGTGTGTGTGTGTGTGTGTCAGTGACTCTGTGGAGACGATGACTGACGAATGAATGGACCGATTCGAACCAAGATTGGCATAAATTTTAGAACGCTAACACAAACCGTTCCCGAGATATTTCACATTTTAAAAAAAAATTAGCAAAAAGTCATATAAAATTAAAAAAAATATTTCCTATTAAGAAACATGTTCACTTTTCATATGTAATACCATACGATAAATTGGGTGACATCATTCTCGTGGATCTAGCTCGTTCCATTCATGGAAAAAGATACTTTGAGTAATACTTTTGTATTTGACCGTCAATATTCATTTGTCTGCAGTAAGAATAACTTATTTCTTCATCCATAACACTTGGCGAGTTTTTGGCGACGAATTTGGCGGAATATCGCCAACTTGGCGACTCTTTGAAATGTTGCCAAATTAACGAAAATCTCGCCAAATGGATAAAAATGACGCTAAATCAATGAAAATGACGACTAATTGTCGAAAATTCAATGTCTTGGAAAGAATATTAGTATCTACTATAAGAAAAGCCTATTTTTTACTGTGAAAGTAGTAAATTCATTACATTATATAAGGAAAGTCACGTGTTGCCTACATCAGATTTTTTTTTTGTACATATTCAACTTGATACTATTCAGTAAAATATAATTTTTTTTTGCGAAATGCGGTATAGTTTTATAGGTAAGCCGATAGTGCAAATCTGAAATAAATGACTAAATAGTTGAAATATATTAATTAAGTACTTGTTCTTATGGTAAGTTTTGACAAAGCGAATGAAACTAAATCCATGACTGTAGGATCAACCGATCTCGATATACTTTATTTTCTGGAATTTTAAAGATCTCTGAAGAATTTAAAATTAATCAAGTTGCAAATGAAACGAAGATGCAATAAAAAGTCCAAATGGATTTAATATCAGAAAAGTATCCATGTTATGTTCTGCCATTAAACTCAACTTAACGCATAATGAAATAAGAAATGAATTTGAATCCGCATTAAACTCATGTGCTGACCACATCATATATTTAAATTTGCATTTTTCTTTTATAATTTTGCCTTGTCTTCTAGCAAGGAAATGGTTTGGAACAACCAGACAAACACTCATTTCTTCTTTTCTAACTTCATGAATTTTCATAATATTTTCGTTTTAGACTGAACTGGTTTCTAGTAAAAAGTACTTTATTCAAGTTTTATCCTATGGCATTGATAAATAAAAAAATATGATGTGGGAAGCACATGACTTTCCTTACATAATGCAATGAATTTACTACTTTTACAGTAAAAAAAAAATAGATTACTCTTATAGTAGATATTTATATTCTTTCTAAGATATTGAATTTTCGTCAATGAGTCGTCATTTTCATTGATTTAGCGTCATTTTTAAACATTTGGCCAGTTTTTCGCCAATTTAGCAACATTGGAAAAAGTCGCCAAGTTGTTGAAATTCCACCAAATTCATCGCCAAAATCTTGCCAAGCGTTATGGACAAAGAAATAAGTTCTTCTTACAGCAGATAAATGACTATTGGCGTTCAAATACAAAAGTATTACTCAAAGTATCTTTTTTCATAAATGGAACGAGCTAGATCCACGCGAATGATGTCACCAAATGTATTGAATGGTACTAAATATGAAAAGTGAACATGTTTCTCAATAGGAAATATTTTTTTTATTTTACATGACTTTTTAATAATTTTTTTAAAATGTGCAATATCTCCAGTACGGCTCATGCTAACGTTCCAAAATTTATGTCAATCGTTTTCTAATGAAAAATTACGTAAGAAATGTCTATTTGCGTAACTTTATTAGCGGTTTTGATTTTTTGACGATATTTTAAAAATTTCACTCGAAAATTTAGGGATTTCTGAACATTCGATTGCGTATAAAAACAATAGACTCTCAGTTTTTATGGATTGTGATTGTTGTACCAAATTTCGTTCGAATCGGTCCATTCGTTCGTCAGTTATCGTCTCCACAGACTCATTGACGCACACACGCACACACATACTTTTAAACACACACACAGACATCACTTCAAAAATGTTTGATTCGTGATCAGGGATGCTTGAAACGTGCTCTCCCGTCGAAAACTCGAATTCGAATTTTCGACCCCTTCACAATACTTTCCTTCTACATTATGTATATAAGGAAAGTAATATCGACCACCATCGACTGGTTATATCCCGAAATCAAAATATTTTTCACACATTTTCGTAACTTTTCGTGATTTTACCAGTATAGTAAATCTTAAGTTTTATTCACAAATCCAAGGTTTAACTTAAGTTCGGGCACTTACTGTAAGGCGCACACACCGGCACACACCATCACACCCGCACGCACTCTCTCTCTCACAGGAAACGTATAAAAAGCATACATTGTTTCGAGAGTGATAGTCAATAACTTAATAAAACTTTTTATTTTCTTTAATTTTACTATTAACGCTAACTTATTAATGCTGAGTTTAAAACAGCCTAGAAATCGAGTATATTTTCAACAATAAACAAAATGTGCATATATTAGTATATATACACTCTATAACAAACAAATAGACATATCAAGAAGGAGTTGTTCGATTATGATAAAATTAGTGAATGTGAAGGACATACATAGAAAAAGAAGCGAATAAAATTTCAGAACAATTTAATGATTTAGAGTTTGACCGTATACAAAGGGAAGCAGTCAATAAGGCATTGGTCCACATCTGGCCTGGATGCAAGATGTTATCCGGGGTGGCATAGGCTGATAAGTTCCCGGATGGTGTCCTGCGTAAGGTCTTGCTAAATTGTCTTAAACTGTCGGGCTAAATCGTCAACATTCCGGGATGATTGCAATCGCCTTCCCATAACTTCCAAAATGTGCTCTTTGGGAGAAAGATCAGGAGACCTAGCTAGCCAAGAAAGTATTAGGCAAGCTTGAAGACATTTCATAGCAACACGTGACGTGTGGGGCCAGGCATTGTCTTGTTGAAAAGTTAATCCGGGGTGTCGCAAACGGAACGGCAACACAACCGGTCGTAGAATGTCGTCTACGTTCCGCTTTGCTGTCAGTGTGCCAGAAATTACTACCGAATTGGTCCGGCTATCAAAAGAGATGGCTCCCAGACCATACCCACCTGCAGATATACACCTGCCCAGATTATGCCTGCTGAATATATATATATATATATATATATATATATATATATACAATATATATATATATATATATATATTACAATATATATATATATATATTTTCAACAATATTGACATAAAAGATCTATTTAAAGTAACTTGGGATATTATTAAATCTTTCTATAATAGACAAAATTTGGATATAGATTATTCTTACGTACACCACCTTTTCAAGTGTTGAAAACCCAGACCAGACGACCAACCCGAAGGCTTATGGTAGCTAATTGTGTGGCCGGGACCTTTTCAAGTGTATAGTTTTTAATATATATATGCATATATATATATTTTAAAATATATATATTTTAATATATATATATTAATATATATTTTTTTAAATATATATATTATTTATAAAATATATATATTTAAAATATATATATTATTTTAAAATATATATAAATCTTTTTATAATAGACACAATTTAGATATAGATTTTTCTTAAGTACATCACCTTTTCAAGGTGTTGTTGTTGTTGAGACCCAGACCGTCCGACCTACCAGAAAGGTGTAAGGTAACTGTATGGACGGCCGGGAAGTGCCACCCAATTTAGACCGGAACCCAGTGGGGGAGGCATCCACAGGGACCGTACCCTCCTTCCCCTACCACCAACCCCTCGGAAGGACTTACGGACCCACATGTTTAACGTGATCGTACTCCGCATGAACACGGCGGCATTTGTGGTAGCGTGCAAATCTAGCGCGCAAACCACGGGGATACCGCACCCGAGATGGCCAACAGCACTCGGTGTTCCGAGGTGGTCACCCACCAAGTAATAACCGCGCCCGATGCTGCTTGACTTCGGTGATCTAACGAGAACCGGTGTTTTCAGCACGGTACGGCCGTTGGCCCACCTTTTCAAGGTGTGTAATTTTTAATAATTACTTGATGCAAGGCAATAAAATGTATATGCAAATTAAGGGTGTTCCACAGGGTGGCTCGGCCAGTTCAGCTCTCGCAAATCTTTATCTACACTTCTAAGAGTCAAATTTTATGAACTTTGCATATACTTTTTACAGATATATTGACGATGTAATTCTCAATAAAATAGCTCCCTCATCAAATGATATAGATTTTGATTTTTATCCTCCAAATTTATCCCTTATACCAAACGAAAACAACATCTCGTCTAGTGTTAATTTCTTAGATTTAACTCTATCTCTTGATAATGAATATTCATTTTTGTCAAACATTTTTGACAAAAGAAAAAGTTTTCCATTTAAAATCCACAAGATAATCAATTTTAACTCATGTATGAGTAAACAGGTATACAAAAATATTTTAATAAATCAATTTCTTAGGATTTTTAGGTTTATGTGAAAATACACAATACAGTAACTATCTAGCAGATTTATTTCAATACTGTAAGACTGAATCATATCATGTTAATTATGTTAAATATCACTTTAGAAATTTTGAAATATATTTATAATATTTTACTTATTGTTTTATTCATATTTGAAATGGCTATTGTGTACATTAAACATTAAAATATTCTTTCAGATTTCATTGTTTTAGTAATAAGTTTTGGATACATATTATATAATTGTTAATTATTAATTATTACTTAGTATATTTCGTAAACATATTTTTCTTTATATCTCTAATTTTTGGGTTTGATACATATAAATTTGTATGGTCCATTGATTGAACTTTCAGGAGTATTTCCTATAATTCACAACAGATGGCGCTCTCTAGTACTCTTTCCTAATACTCTGTCTAGAGCAATGAAATATGTATCCTGTATAATGGTGATGACTTTTATTCTATCTTAATCATTGTGGATTGTTGGTTGGATTACTTATTTGTTTGCTTTATGCACTTTCATCATATTCATTCCAATTTCCTTTTATTATTTTTTGTTATTTTCATTTATGTTACTGTCTGGAAGTGTGTCGGATCTTTTGACGATGTTTTGGCCATGTGGCTGTATCGTTGTGCGAAAAACAATTGGAACCTCTGTGGATGCAAAGATCCTTGAAAAGCTAGATCTACAGAGGTTCTATCCAATTTCATATATTCGGATTGTACCTTTTCTCTTATTTTTTGTCATTTTAATATATTGAGCCTCCAGATTTTGATAATCCTTTGATGTTTGAACTTAATTTGTATGCATCGCTCTTGAATGTTGATAAATTCATGTGTATTATTGAAATTTAAAATTAAGATCAATTTGTCTTATATGGTAGTATTGTTTTCCTCTTGTCTGATATTTCCTTTCATATCCTCATTACTGAATTTTCCTCCGTATTGTTTTTGAACCAGGGTATGACACTGATCATGTTTTAAATTAGTCTTACTATTTTTATTTTATTTTTAATTTTATCTTTTTTATTATTGACACATTGTAAAATATCTGCTGCATATGCGCAAATTTACAAAGGTTAGATCTAAATTGAATGCGTAGTACTGTAGTTATTAACTGATATTAATTTATATATATATATATATATATATATATATATATAATATACATTGTATTTTCTGCTCGTATGACAAAATATCATTTATCTCTGCACTCGCTCCGCATAATAACTGCATTTGTTTCGATACGAAAAGAAACAAAAAATGTTTACCTAATGTTTAAGCTTAAAATCCGATTTTCCATTTGGAAGGGATTTTGTTTAAATTTATTTTGCTTTGTTTTTCTTCCGAAATATGTTGAAAAGAGTAATATTTCTGTATTAAATAATTCGCTCTCGATACTTCCATTATCTGCAACAGCAGTGTAAACTGAATTATCTTCGATATATTTCTTTTTAATTCTATCATTTTTAGCTGAAATATCGAAAACTAATTGAAATACAAATGGGGAAGTGCATTCTAGAAAATTTAAATAATGTTTATACATAGTTCACAGAAACTCACAGTAAGGCTTAGGCACCATTTTAAGTAAAGATCATAGAAATATAAAAATCGCGCATTTTATGAAAAACAGATGTTTTGTGTGGAATTCGTATTATAGTTCTCTATCTGTTAACTTGATCATTATCTATTGATCTACTGGGAAGATAATATTTTCAATTAGATTCCATATGCACCCACATTCTTTTTCAGTTTTCAGATCGAATTAAGAACTTAACATATGCCAAACCTCCGAATTCCTTAATATTTTGCAAGTACTGTATCCTATTCGTCGTAATACTTATGCATTAAACATTTGTATCATAAATTGTTTGATAAAGCAGCTATAATAGTCTTTATTTTAGTTGAATCTTGCCTCTATTGTATATATAATAAAAAGATGTATGTCTGTGTGTTTGTGCAGTCTGTAGCGTAAAATATAAGCGTCGTAGGATCATTTAATTTGGTACGCAGGTACTTCTCGAAGTACACAGTTGCACCTCGGCGAGTTTTTTTTAAATTTTGCTTTCGTTTGTCATTTATTTTATGTTTTAGGCCGATATGACACACATTGATTCATTAGCGATTTAGAATATTTCGACAATAAATGCTCTCAAACAATAATAAAATATTCCAGTAATTTCTATCTTAACACCATCATAATGATAAAAAAATAGTTTTTTTAAATAAACTTTGAACGAAGTCCACACGATGATAAGACAATTTTCAATGAATTTATGAAAAATATATTTTTCGTGTATTTTAAACCTCTCAGATCTTTATATTACCCTGTACAGAATTTTGCATGCCAGCCAACGTTCATTTTTAACAGCAATAGCTAAATGTATCATAGACTACTCCAGTGAAAAATAACTATCCCCGTTGATTAATTATACATTTTTTAACACAGCCATGTCATAGATTTTTTAAATGAACCACAAGCATCTCGGACTCTACTACCGAAGCTGTTCCATCAATTGAAGTCATCCCCCACGTACCTGGGCATTGTTTTTTCCGAATGTTCTACTACTAAATTAATTTCCCAAACAGATGTACCCAGCATAAGCGTGGTGTTCCGATCAATTTACTTCATTTTGCGTATTCATGGACGGTGTTTTGAATATACGGTCAATTGTGATTCACATATTTTTACTTTTGAAGATAGCGCGGCGTGCGATTTGATTTGTGCTATTTTCGAATCAAAGCCAAATTAAATAGTGTTCATATATATCATTTAAGCATCGGAAGCTTATTTAATTATTTATACGTATTGAACGTACATTTGGAATCCGGGCCACGGCGGGTAATTCGGTCTGGTTGTATATATAATAAGTTGGCAATGCAGTTGAAAGAAAAAGATTGCACATCACTATACTAAAGCATTAAAGACATTGATTAATATAATTCTGAGACTAAAATTTCACACAATATCTATATTAAAATTTCTTAGAATATAATTTAAATTAAATTTTCCCCACTTTTTCCACCGCTACCTTGGATATAATTCTTACTCGAACAACTTGTGTTTTTGTAAAAATCAGTCGCTATTAAATGGAATAAGGATCACAAAAAACATTTCGTTATTTCATTTTTTAACGAATTTCATGTTGGCAACGTGAAAGGACTGAAACTCTCAATTCCCATAGAAGCGTTCGTATAAATGGAGGCGTATAGTAAAATTCTTGCTACCATTACAAATATCAGCTATACCATGCTGACGAGCGTATACTAAGCGCGAATTCGTTCCCGGATGCTGGTATCTAAAATGGCGGTAACCCTCCCATATTTGTTATTAAGCTTTTGTGGTAGTAATGCTTTTTCTTTTCACATATCATACTATATGGATAATAGATTTACTTTCCCTGCAATGCATGGTAATATATAGGGAAAGTATTAGAATCATGCCGAAAATCGCAACTCGAGTTTTCGACGGATCTACACGTTTCGAGGCGACTAGAATATGAAAAAAATATTTTTAGCGCGACGTCTGTGTGTATGTCTGTCTGTGTGTCTGTGCAGATTTTGTATCCACTCTAACTCAACTAATGGACCGAATTTCACAAAATTTGGTAGGTAAGTCACTTGTGATCGAATCTGGTGCTGATTAGTTTTGGGTATGATTTGTGATAACAGAACCCGGCTTTTTTTGCGAAATGTCCCGCAAAAGCTTGTATTCACTCTAGCTGGTAAACTAATGGACCGAATTTCACAAAAGACGGTTGATAAGTCACTTGTGGGATACCCTGGTGCTGATTAGATATTGGTACGATTCGAAAAAAAATAACCTGTTTTTTTTTAGAAATGGCTCTCAAAAATCGTCAAAATCTAATATAAATACATACATATACTCAAATATATCCATTAAATGCATGTTTTATACATAATTTTTAACGATGAAAAGAATAAGATCAACCCCATTACATTAGGACTAGCCGTTCTCGAGATATTTCAGTTTTTATGCATTTTCTCCACGCCACCTTTGAAAATAAGTCCAGCTACCAAATGAGAATGAAATTTGAATTAAAAGTTAATTAAATTTAATTAAGATAAAGAGAAGTGAATATAAGTCTGCAGGGAAATTCATGTGCTGGCCACATCAAATTTTTATTATATATTATATTGTGTGTATTCTATATACACTAAGACAAAAAAGTCCGCGGCCCGAGAAAGAATTATCCAAATGAGACGAAATTTGGTACGTGTAATGTGATTGTGCAGAAAAAGAAATGATTAGAATTTCAGAACGATTGGATGATTTATTGCACTGAAAGATCTACACAAAGTGAGCACGTCAATATGGCGTTGGTGCACCTCTGGCATTGATACAAGCTGTTACCCAACGTGGCATTGATGCATAAAGTTGCCGGATGGTATTCAGAGGGATGTCGTGCCAAATGACCTCCAATTGACGAACTAATTCATCTGCATTCTGGGATGGTCGCATACGACGCTCCATCTCAACCCAAATGTGCTCAATAGGCGAGAGATCTGAGGGTCTGGCTGACCAAGGAACCGTGTCATAAGCACGCAGACAATCAATAGATAGGCGTTCTGTGTGTGGCCTGGCATTATCTAGCTGAAAAGTTAGCCCGGGGTGTCGCGAAAGGAATGGAAATACAGCGAGTCGTAGAATGTCGACAACGTACCTCTGTGCTGTGATGGTGCCACGGAGGACTATCAAAGGTATCCGGCTATCAAAGAAAATGGCACCTAAGACCATAATACGGAATCATACGGAATCATACGGAAAATCACAACACGAGTTTTCGACGGTTCTACACGTTTCGAGAGCCCTAGATGACGAAAAAAACATTTTTGGCGTGACGTCTGTGTGTGTGTCTGTTTGTCTGTGTGTCTGCCTGTCTGTCTGTCTGTATCCACTCTAACTAAAAAAGTAATTGACCGAATTTCATAAAATTTGGTAAGTAAGTCACTTGTGGACGAATCTGGTGCTGATTAGATATGGGTACGATTCGAGATAAAAGAACCCGCCATTTTTTGCGAAAGGTCCCACAAAAGACTGTATCCACTCTAGCTGAAAAACTAATGGACGGAATTTCACAAAATTCAGAAGATTAGTTGCTTGTGGGCCACCTGGCTGATGATTAGATTTTAGTACTATTTGGAAAAAAATAGCCTGCCTTTTTTAGCAAAATGTCCCGTAAAAATCGTCAAAATCTAAAGAACTACGTATGCTCAAATATATACATTAAATGCTTGTGTAATACGTAATTTTTAACGAAGAAAATAATAAGACCAACCCCATTGCACTAGGAGTAGCCGTTCTCGAGATATTTTAGTTTTTAATAATTTCTCCACGCCATCTTTGAAAAAAATCTTATGTGGGCAACACATGACTTTCTTTATATAATGCAATGAATTTACAACTTTTACAGTTAAAAAAAATGTAATTCTTATAGTTGATACTTATATTCTTTCCAAGATATTGAATATTCTTCAATTAGTCGTCATTTCCTTGATTAGCGTCATTTTTATCAATTTGGCGAGATTTTTGTTAATTTGCCAACAATTAAAAATGTCGCCAAGTTGGCGACATTTCGCCAAATTTGTCGCCAAAATCTCGCCAGGCGTTATGGACGGAGAAATAAGTTATTCTTTCAGCAGATAAATGACTATTGGCTTTAATATACAAAAGTAATACTCAAAGTATTTTTTAATAAATGGACGGAGCTAAATCCACGAGAATGATGTCACCAAATTTATCGCATGGTATTATATATGAAAAGTGTTACTCAATGGGAAATATTTTTTTTTTATTTTATATAACTTTTTGATAATTTTTTTTAAAAAACGTGCAATATCTCGAGAACGGTTCACATTAGCGTTCTAAAATTTATATCAATCGCTTTCTAATGAAAAATTACATAAGAAAAGTCTATTTGCGTAACTTTATTAACGGTTTTGATTTTTTGACAATTTCTTCAAAATTTCACTCGAAAATTTAGTGGCGTTTTGAACATTAGATTGCGCATGAAAACAATAGGCTTCCAGTGTTTACGAATTGTGATTTTTGCACCAAATTTCGTTCGAATCGGTCCATTCGGTTTTCGACCATTTCGGTCAATTCGGTCGAATTCGGGTTTTTGACGGATCTACACGTTCCGAGACCTCTACAATACGAAAAAGCAATTTTTAGCGTGACGTCTATGTGTGTGTCTGTGTGTCTGTCTGTTTGACTGTGTGTCTGTCTGTCTGTCTGTGCAGATTTTTATCCACTCTAACTAAAAAAGTAATTGACCGAATTTCATAAAATTTGGTAGGTAACACTTGTGGGATAATCTGGTGCTGATTAGTTTTGGGTATTATTCGGTATAAAAGAACTCGCATTCTTTTGCGAAATGACCCGCAAATGCTTTTATCCACACTAGCTGAAAAACTAATGGACCGAATTCCACAGAATTTGGTAGATACGTCACGTTTGGGACACCCTGGTGCTGATTAGATTTTGGTATGATTTGGAAAAAAGATAACCTGCCTTTTTTTGCAAATTGGTCCGCAAAATTGCCAAAATCTCAAATAAAAAACCACGTATGCTCAAATATATCCATAAAATACATGTTTAATACGTAATTTTCAACGATGAAAAGAATAAGATCAACCCCATTACACTAGGACTAGCCATTCTCGAGATATTTTAGTTTTTTCGTATTTTCTCTACGCCACCTTTGAAAAGAAGTCCAGTTATCAAATAAGAACGAAAATTGAATTAAATGTGAATTAAATGTAATTAGAATAAAGAGAACGTGAACATAAGTCTGCAGGAAAAGGCATGTGCTGCCCACATCAGATTTTTTACTTTCCTTGAAATACATGACAATGTATAGGGAAAGTATTGGAATCATGTCGAAAATCGCAACTCGAGTTTTCGACGGATCTACATGTTTCGAGACCTCTAGAATACGAAAAAACTATTTTTAGCGTGCGTCTGTGTGTGTGTCTATCTGTGTGTCTGCCTGTCTGTGTGTCTGTGCAATGTATGTATCCACTCTAATTCAAAAAGTAATAGACCGAATTTCATAAACTTTGGTAGATAAGACTCTTTTGCCTGATCCTGGTGTTGATCAGTTTTCGGTATAATTCGGAAAAAACGAACCCGCCTTTTTTGTGAAATGGCCCGCAAAAATCTCATGTATCCACTCCAGCTGAAATACTAATTGACCAAATTTCACATAATTTGGAAGATAAATCACTTGTAGGATACTCTGGTGCTGATTATATTTTGATACGATTCGGAAAAGAACAATCTACATTTTGTTTACGAAATGGCCCGCAAAAATCGCCAGTATCTAGAAAAAAGACTACATATGTTCAAATGTATCAATTAAATGCATGTTTTATACGTAATTTTTGACGAGGGAAAGAATAAGAACAACTCTATTACTCTAGGACTAACCGTTCTCGAGATATTTGAGATTTTTTGCATTTTTGTTATGCCGCCTTTAGAAAACTGTCCAATTACCAAATAAAAGCAGAAATTGAATTAAAAATGAAAATTTTGTGTTATTTTGTATACTTAAACTCAATGAGTTCTTAAAGAAATATAGAAAGAATGAATTCGAGTCTGCAAGGAAAGTCATGTTCTGCTCATATCAGATTTTTTAATCAAATTTTACAGGATTTTCTTTAATTAGGTTACGTGCGTTAAAATGATGGTTGTAGCCTGTTACTCTTCACTTTATAGGGCTTGATAAAACCCTGCTTGCTACCATACTTGACATGGGATCATACTTGGTATCGACTTGCTACCATACTTGACAATGTTCTTCCCAGCGGGGGGGGGGGGGGGGCTTGTCCACGAGGGGTAATACAAATTTGAATCGCGACTATTTTTCACACCAATAATTGAAACTATTAAGTCTTGTGATCAGTGAGACAAAAGTAAACCTTTATATGCATGATTATGAAAAACATTGTCCTATGCTGCCATGCTAAATAAATATAAAATTTCGAATAAATTTCGAAGTTTTTACTAGGATTAAAATTAATTCTATCTAGTTCTAGAATGTTAATAACAAAGCCAAATATAAAGTTTCGTGAGAATACATTAATATTTGAGGGGCGCGGTAGCCCAGTGGTTAGCGAGTGGGAATTGCACTCGGTAGGACCGGGTTCGATTCCCGCCACTGCCAAAACTGCCGCCATGTTCACGCGGAGTACGATCACGTTAAACATGTGGGCCCGTAAGTCCTTCCGAGAGGTTTGGGGTAAGGGAAGGAAGGTACGGTCCCTGAGGATACATCCTCCACTGGGTTCCGGTTTAAATTGGGTGGCACTTCCTGATCGTTCAAACAGTTACCTTACACCTTTCTGGTAGGTCGGATGGTCTGGGTCTCAACAGCAACAACATTAATATTTGAGACCTCTATCTTGTGCACAATCAATCGACCACAGGCATATATACAGACAGGCATACAAACAGACAGACTGACTGACATCACTCCAAAAATAGTCGAAACGTGTTCAGGGGATCTCAAATCTTATAATAACATCAAAATCTTGAATTCAAAAATTTCGTGAAAACATTACTTTCTGTCTACTATATTACATAGTACGTAAAAGTAAAAATAGGAGACACACACGTTTTCTGAAACGTGTTTCTTTACTTTAAATATGCTCTGCGTTAGGAATGCTGAACATATCACCGATTTGGTAGGTCATATTTTTCAATTCCCTTCATGTCGTGTAAAATCCTTCTTAGCATTCCCTCTGCAAATGTTAAATTCGAATCTATAATTTAAAAGAAACATGGTACGATGACGCCGGGAAACTTTTTCACGATGTTTACATACACGAGATTTGATTATTAAGGGGACTTAAATATAAAGACGAAGGAGAAAAGCTTTAAAATAAGAATGGCCAATTTTAAAAGCAATACTTTTAAGGAATTCAGTCCAAGTTGTATGAAATTTTAAAGAGCCAAACAGACTTAAATAGATTCGTGAATTTTCCGAAATAAAATTTTGAAATAAATACATAGTCTTTACCTTCTCTGCAATACATGGCAATCTACAGGGAAAATATTGGAATCATGCCAAAAATCACAACTCTAATTTTCGAAGGAACTACACGTTTTGAAACATCTAGAACACAAAAACACTATTTTTAGCGTGGCGTCTGTGTGTATAAGGAAGTTCATGTAATGTATAAGGAAAGTATTGTGACGTGGTCGAAAATTCGAATTCGAGTTTTCGACCGGAGAGCACATTTCAAGCACCCCTGATCACGAATCAAACATTTTTGAAGTGATGTATGTGTGTGTGTGTGTACAATGTATGTATCACTTTTACTTTCCCTGCAAAACATGTTAATGGATAAAGTATTGGAATCACGTCGGATATCGCAAGTCGAGTTTTCGACGGATCTACACGTTTTGAGACCTGTAGAACACGAAAACACAATTTTCAGCGTGACGTCTGTGAGCGTGCCTGTGTGCGTAGATTTTTTAGCCATTCTAACTCAAATACTAATTGAGAATTTCATAAAATTTTATAGGTAAGCAACTTGTAGGGTACCCTTGTGCTAATTAGATTTTGGTACAATTCGAGATAAAATAACCTGCCTTTCTTGCGGCATGTATCCAGATGACAGAGAACGGGGCCTGCAGTCACGTCACTTGTCTTTCGTTTCCGGCAAGACTCATAAATATACAGGGTGACACAACCTCCATTAATCGAACCAATGGGCATATTCCATGGCTGATAACTGATATACAATTTAGCCGTAAAATATGTGCTTATTTTTTTTAATTGTGCCAGTCTTACCAGAAAGTAGTACAGAATGTTTTGAATTTATCAAATTCCGAGAAAAGCCCGAGAAAGTACCCCTCTTTTCACCATATACAATCATCCCCAACGGCCCTACCGTGCTGAAAACACCAGTTCTCGTTAGATCACCGAAGTCAAGCAGCATCGGGCGCAGTTAGTACTTGGGTGGGTGACCACCTTTGAACACCGCGCGCTGTTGGCACATTTCGGGCGCGGTAGCCCGATGGTTTGCGCGCTGGATTTGCACGCGGCCACAACTGCCGCCGTGTTCATGCGGAGTACGATCACGTTAAACACGTGGATCCGTAAGTCCTTCCGAGAGGTTGTTGGTAGGGGAAGGAGGGTACGGTCACTGTGGATGCCTCCCCCACTGGGTTCCGGTCTACATTGGGTGGCACTTCCCGGCCGTCCAAACAGTTACCTTACTCCTTTCTGGTAGGTCGGACAGTTTGGATCTCAACCATATACAATCATCGTTTCATCTGGAAGTGACCGCTATTGCGCCAGCCTGTATATTTAGGAGCCTTAGTTTTTGGGACAAGTTTTCCCCTGAACGAGACAACCTTATATATAAATAATTCTATACACCAGAATGATCCAAAAAAATAGAAAAATCTCGTTTGCTAATGAGCAGCCTTCCAGATGACGACATATCTTCCCGAACAGCATTCACAAAAACTAACTCACCGAATTGAGTGAAAAATATGTATAGTGAGAGAATCGGACTAGAGTACGTGTGACCCGACCCCTTGCGACCAGAATTTTCAAGCTGATGTATGGATATGAACGATAGAGTTTGATGAATATTTTTATATGGAGTTAAAAAGACCAAGTCCCACATCCAGTACTGCACTCAAGTTTCTTTGAAGATAGGATTAGATATAAGTATATTGTATTTATAGCAAAGAAAATCCAAATTGGATATAAAGTACCAAATATAATCATATAAAGTATAATCACACCATATTGCTCAACCTGATACTACTTATTTGAGGGTAATTATCAGGTTGACTTCGAAACTCTACCACGAGAAAATGAAATTATAATTTATAAATAATAATGAGTTCTAAAATGTGATACATACTATCGTAACTAAGGTTAAAATCTGATTTAGGAAGCACATGACTTTCCTTATATAATACAATGAATTTCTTACTTTTTTTCAGAGTAAAAACATGTTGGATAACATGCACGGCACAGTGTTTTTAACATTAAAATGTACATTTGGCGTTCTTCTAGATGGCAACATGTGAAATCATTCCAAATTCAAAAATACAAAATTAACTTATATTTCACGCAACTTGACAATTATCAATATTGATATCGTCAATATTGCTGCGTTGTATTTCACGCAATATTGATAATTAGCATATTGATAGCATCTGCAATAAGCAATATAGTCCATATATTAATGTATTTTAATAATCATTTCATTGGAGCCATTTTCATTAACTTTGAATCATTTTTGCAATTTTGACTATATTTTCGTCAATCTGGGGGAAAATATCGCAAAGTTCGACAGCATATCATAATGTATCAAAATATCGCCAAGTTCGCTAGCATATCGTACTATATCAAAATATCGCTAGCTTCGCCAAATGAAGCTATTGGTCAGTTATTGCAAACTGTATCGCGATAGGGGTTAATAAATATAGATTCATATAATATAATCGTTCCTGGGTTATTACATAAGGCTATAAAGCTTTATTTAATGGCAGTGTCAGAGAAAGCAAAAGAATATTTCTAAGTTTTCTACCGCTATGATGATCTGACAACGTGGTATGTACCAGAACATTTTTTGCAACCAATATAAAACATTTATGTGTTCTCACACAAGATTAATAATACTGCTGTGAGACCAGAATATGTTCTCACATGTAGTGAGACAAGTTTATGTGTAGATTTATGGTGTCCTTAAAGGCAAACAATTTTATGAGAACTTGAATTTTAGGTCAAAGGACAGTAAGTTTAGGAGGCCATATAAGAGTTAGGCCGGACTGAAAGTACAGTCTTGCCATTGGGTGAGGCGTGGCCAATCAGTGCCATGGAAGAAGTAAGGCGGAGTCCTCCCCCCCACCCCACCGAGTGGACCTCAAGTTTGGATCCGAGAATCGGCAGTATTAAGATTATCGGAGTATTAGTATTATCGGCAATATAAGGTGACTATTTTGTAATAGATAGTAGTAGAACATGAACAAGTAAGATGACTTAGAAGCAGTTATAGAAAGATTTGAGTATTAGAGAAATCATGACTTAGAGGCATCAGCATTCTGACTTAGCAACATGAACAAGTAAGATGACGACAAGTATCATCGTAAGAGTAGCAGATTTCAAGTAGTGAGAGCATCATCATGACAAGGAGAGAACAACTACAGACGAATTTGACCACGGTTCCCAACAATGCCCCAAACTCAAGGTATGTGTCATCAACAATCCAACGGTTAATGAATATTTAGATATTGGTTCACGTAATCTCACATGTCTCCATCCCAGTCTATTTTAAGAGTAATATAATGTATTGGAAGTTAATAAGTAGTTATGTAAATTAATAAATGTTATTGTTAACTTTAAATGGATCTAATCTTTTAATAATGATTAATGAATTCCTTTACAGGACTCACACTTAAGTTAAAATAATTGGAGGGTTTATTGCGGCACAACAACGAGCAATGTACGTTTTAATGTTAATTCCACTTTATGAGATCAACGGCCATGTCTTTAATAATTAATAATAATTAATGTTCATTATAGTTTAAACTTATAAATTAAATATAAATTTTATTAGTCGTGCCACATGCATGATTTGAAGCATGATTTGATTAGCATGATTTGAAGGTTTTCATTTAAATTTATATCTACGAATTCGGCTAAAAATGGAAATGACAGTGGAAGAAGTAAATTTAAATTTAAATTTACCATAGAAATGAACTGATCCAAAGGGTGGAACAACTCAAAGCTATACGCAACGCTGGATCATAATTGCACTTAATCAGGAAAATGTGTAAGGGCAGATTTAAGATGTAGTAGTTTTGTTCGAATATGAGAAAATGATTTAATAGAAAGTTATATGAATATAAATATTTATATACTAAGCAGAAAAAAATCAAATTTTGTCTGTTAAACATTACAGATTAGAAGAAATGTTAAAGGCTCTAATTAAATAAGCTACACGGGCATATTAGAGAAAACAGAATAAAATAAATAATCAGTGATGCAAGTACTAGAAAAAATACACGAGTGCAATACTTTTTCAGAAAAATAGGTATTGCTAGTTATTTTCAACACACGTAACTCCAAATATAATTCCAAATAATTATGTTTCATAAAACTATAAAATATTTTCAACAGTGTGGGACTACAAATAGTAAAGTTTTCGTATTTAATTATGAGACATATTCACACAAGCAACTTCATTAGAAACTCTTTGCTTAACACACAGTAAAATTCTTGTTTGTGTTTGCATATTTAAAATTTAATACACCTAATCCGATAAGCTTGTTGCGGTACACTAATTGGAAGGGATATATCTAGAACATATAAATTATCTACTTTTTGTATATTTACTTAACTCACATTGAATATTTTCTGTCATAAACCTTGTTTACAAAACTGAAAGGGATATATATATATTATAATAAATATTCTGAAAAAAGAAAATTATTAATAAATATTATTAAAAAGAAAATATTTTGATAGAAAAAGAAAAGAAAAGAAGTTAAATATAGCGTGAAAAATTAATTGGAAAATTTACAAAATAGCGCGGAAAATAGGTGGGAAATACTGCGGAAATTAAGTGAGGAATAGTGGGGAAAGTTACTGCCGAATAACGGGGAAATTTAGTGTGAAATAGTGTGAAAACTTATTGCATACTAGTAGATAATGTTAGTACAGAAGTGTGAAAAAAGTGAATGCAGAATAGTGTGGAAAGTTCATGCGGAATAGTATTTTAACTTCATGCGTAATGTGAACTGTTCATCAGGAATGATATGGAAAGTTATTTCTGAATATTGTGAAAAGTTATTGCGCAATAATGTGGAAATAGCAGTGCTAAATAGCAGGGAAAGTTGAAGTGGAATAATTTAGAAAAATAGTTCAAAAATGTGCGAAAAGTTAAATGGGAATATTATGGAAAATTGTCAAGGAATAATGTGAGAATGCAATGTGGAATGGTATGCAAATTCACTGTTGTTGAAGGCCCAGACCACTCTTCTGTCCATAGGGCATACAGCAGGAATCTGAGCGGCTGGGAAAAAACACTGTAGAAGAGTGTCAAAATCTGGTATGGACCAGTATGTAAACGTATTGAAGAAAGATGAGAAACTTAGTGTGAAATAGTGTAGAAATTTATGAAGTCAAAATCAATAGTGGAATAGCTAGAGTGTACAGGTTACCCCAAAAATGGCTCCTGAACTTTAACAGCTAATATCTCGAAAATGGTTACGGATAAAATGATGAAATGAAGTGTATGTTAATTGAACAGCCGGTAAGATCAACATACTGTGCTTTTCAAAAAAATAGATGAACAGTTTGCCAACATATGGCGCTGATAAGCATATATAGCCAGATAAGCTTTAACTCTCCCTATCCTTTCAAAATTTGTGAACAAATAATAATTTTTTTCCCATCCGGACATTTCGATACTCGACATCTACCTTTAAAGCTACGCTTTATCTCCATCGAGCTGCGATTCAACCAGGGGCGGCATTTCAGCATTTCATTTGAGGGTGCGAGATTTGTATGCATGAAAATCCGCAATATAGAATAAATAAAATGTTTGTTAACAGTGGGGGGGGGGGGGGGGGGAGAGGATCAAAAAATTCAATTGATGTTGAGAAAAAGTATTGTTGTTAACATAATTTGTGCACATAATTGTGTTAACATAATTGTTGTTAACATAAATTTCCTAAATATAAATATTTATATTTATTTACCTTTTATTGAAGTTTTAAACGCCATTTCTTAGAGTATGGAAGAAGAGAAAATGTTGTTACAATATCATCATAAACCAGTGGTATATCTTGTTCTATAGTTAAAACAACTAAAGATGAAAGTATTTCTTGTCCCATTGAACTGGGAAAATAATTTTTCCGCCTCCTGAGACACGAGAATGACCCTTCACAACTGGTTGAGCTAATTGGCACAGTCAAAAACAATTTAATTAATAATGTTATAACAGGAATAACATTTTATAAATTCCGCTCTTTAAAATGATCCAGGCAACTTTTAAAATCGGGATGGTCTATGTTTTCATTTTTCACCATTGAATAAAACAAGCGCAATTCACGTAGCAATTCCTCTTCCTGGAAGTTATATACTTTGCATATTGTTGACACAGTTTCTTTTTCTTTTCGACATCTGATTCGGATAGTACTGAACAAAGGGCAAACAAAACAGATACATTGTTCTCATTAAATCGTGTCTCAATTTCATTAGATACTGAATCTATAATTTCATATTGAATATTGATTCTGTGATATGATTTAACATCATCATGGGGACTCTTTTCACCGCCTCCGAATTCGCTTGGAATTTTTTTAAGCCTCTTTAGTTATGGTCCAGAATAAGAATTTTTTTCGCAAAGTTATGTCACAAAACGCCACACTTGATTGAAATATGCATCAGTGCGAAAAGAACTAACAGTTTCAATAGTAGCTTTAGCCAACGCTTGCACAGTCTGAAAATTAAGATCTGATGACCGAAGATGCTATGAAAGAGTATTGCATTGATCAAAAACACTGCGAAATACAAAAGAAAGTGAACAACCTGTCATAAAAGATATGACATTTTGTGCAATTCTAATTAACGCACATTGTTTTTGATAACCTGTTAAACTCTTTCTGAATTTAAAATTTTAATGATGAATTGAATCTTGGATGCAAAATTGGATTTTCACAAGTTTTCTATTTAAAAGTCTTCTAAAGGCATTACCTGGCAAAAGAGCCATTTTCAAAATCACTTTCACACACACATTTCACATCTGCAGGATGAGCTCACAGCTGCAAAAGAGACCAGTCTACAGACCCCCCCCCCTCTTTAGCACGTGCAAGGATGATTTTTACATTGCTTAATCCGCAACGGTCAAAATTCCTTCGCAGCCACAAACTTTGTTTCCCACAGAAACCTAAAACTGAAATTCTGCACCCGTCAAGTTAACATGGGCAGTCATTTGAAGATGGCCATTTTCACTGTCAACTTCCAAAAATAATGGGGAAAAGTTACTCCCACCTCAACAGTACAGCTGGACAAAAGTCGCAGATGGGCATGACGCTTCAATGGGGTAATCAACAGCATATCCCCTTTGATTTTACATTATAGCAGGCTACATCCAATAAGAGACCTTCTAAGTCCAGGAGTGGACAATTACAAATGTTACTGAAGAGCGCCTTCACGAGCGCAGCAAAAAATGTAGTAAAAAAAATAGTCTTGAGGGTTCTGCGGCGAAGGTGGCGGTCGATGGCCGACTGCTTCGCTCGCTATGCATTTTTGAATATGTCACTAAATAGTGGTCTGACGGATCTCCTTCTCATGGCTATAACATAGAGCCCAATTTTTAAGGACATATGTCCTCAGATTTTATTGAGTGCAGATATGGGTATCTCAACTCACCAATTGATGGGGGCAATGTATTATTATCAGCAGCTAAACCTTGAGAGAGGCTATGTTATGGAATGCCTGATATGTGATCGAAGGGATAGAGTCGATCTTTAGGCTTAGAACCGTAGACGCACTGAAGCACGGTATAGTGCCTGGTTCACAGAGATTCATTAGTTTTTGATGCACTAATAATTGGCAGAAGTTTATAGTGGATGCTTCAACTCACAAATTAACTACTTATTGCACCATGCTGGGACTTATGACTTACTAGGAAGTGAAAGTATAGGAGTGCAGCTCTATTAGAATGACGCCCTTGGTAGTCTATATAATCTCTCCCTACACACAAGAAAAAATAAATTTTAGTTGCTTATGAATAATTTGAGCTCGACCCAAACAAGCCCAGATCTTGAACTCAATTACATCATGTATGTAAGTTTTATGCACATTTATTTTATTCATAGATACAATATCACCTGGTATTATCTAAGTATATGTAAATTTCAAAATGTATAAATGCCCTTAAACAGACACTTGGTGGTGCTCTTGAGAAACAAAAATTAGAATTAATGATAACACTCTGTTAAGAGTTATGTGAAATTAAAGTAAGCCTTAAGGCCACCTCGGATAAATATGGAAATAATATATCTATAACTGTTATGATTTATTATAGAATAATTTAAATGAGAACATAAATGAATATATTTGCTAAGATTGAGACAAAAAAAATATGGGTCACGAAACAATACTTTGGCTCATCCTTAGAGGAATGATGAATATATTAGTCACTTCTCTTGCTTATAAATAAATATATATATATATATATATATTAATAAATAATAATTTTGGATCTACACCTGCCTCTTATTTTGACTCCAAGTTTTTGAAATTAATAATAATATGATATGTTTCAGGTATCTTGGAGGGTAAGTTTGATATTAAATGCTTGCCACTTGTGATCCTATAATTTAAGTAATAGACCAAAATTAAAGATATATTAATGAAGTATGCAATCCTTAGTAAATTAAAGTACAGTTGTACGTGGTCTATATACTTCATATCTTTGTGTCAGGATAGATACGGCCTTTACATCCTGATACAAACATATTAAAGATTGCATGAATGTTAAACGGGCTTCGGCTCTTCCACCAATGAGAGAATCGTTTTCAGATAATTCTTCCAGTGTTAAAATCACCACTTCAAAATTATCAAGTAGAGCTTTTCTGGTTTTAACTCTGGAAGACCACTTCGTATCACTTAGTGATTGTAGAGTTGAAGAGCCTCCAGAAAAAGTATTTGTTGATGAGCGAATCTTTTCGAAAATAGCATGACATTTATATGATGTTTCTATGAAAGAATATAATGCATTGAGCTGCTGAAATGCATTTCTAGCAGAAGGAATGGACGAGCATGCGCTATCTACACACAAATTTAAAATATGCACACAACAATGGATATACATCGTTAACGAATTTTCCTGTAAAAATCGTGCAGCCACGCCACTATACGAACCTCTCATATTGCTTGTACCATCATAATATTGAGCCCGTAAGTCTGAAATATTTAGCCCAAATGAAGAAATTACTTCTTTGATGCAATTGAACAATGACTCTCCATCAGTTTATTTTGTTCTGAACAGACCGGCAAATGAGTCGTCTATGTCTAGGTCATCATCCACATATCGAAAAACTACAACCACTTGTTCATGCCTGGAAATGTCTTGTGTTTCATCTACTATTATAGAATAATAGTATGCTTATTTTGTTTTATTTTGAATATGGTTACTGATTTGCAATTTGCATAAATTAAAAATATGATTCTGGTGGTCTTTGTGAACGTAAGTAAAATATTTTTTTTTTATTTTTAAATATTCTTTCGGTTAAAGAACAGTCTTCAGCTCTTAATTTCATCAATTCGAAAAAAATTCTTCCATTATTTGAGGTTATTTTTTCATCGTGTTCTCTCAAACCAATACCTTGTCGTGCACAAAAAAAGAACAGTTTCACACACCCTTTTCATATAACGACCATTTTCTTCAACTTCTTTTGAATACTGTTTATCAAGTTTAGCACAAACGGAACCTGAAGAGAGAGTTTCTGTAGACCAGAAATAGATCTCACATGTGTTTTGGTGAGACAGGTTTATGCCAGTTATTTATTGATTCGAAACTTCGGACACTTCTGCCAGTCAGAGTGGCGCCAAGGTTTACAGCTAACCATAAAGTTAGGAGGGTCAAGACAGAGGGGGCCGAGCGGGCCTTTACGAGGAGGCCAAATGGTGACATTGGTTAAAGGATTAACCAATGGAGAAAAGCTTGTTATGTCACACTGAATGCTGCAAATGAAAGCAAAGGGGGGTGACACTCTCAAGGGAAAAAGAGAGCCACAACCTGTGACTTGAGAATGCCACTTGAGCAGACATGTACAGATAACTTAGAGATGACAACTTAATAATAACTTGAGCAGATTTTTACAGATAACTTGGATCATGACTTGAGCAGATGTGTGCAATGAGTGCAATAGTATGACTTGATCAATACGTATAATATATACTCTTGCGACATTATGAGTTAACAGTACAAGACAGATTTGAAGGTATGTGTTCCTCAAATATTCACAGGTTATCAAGATATCTTAAGCATAGTATTACTGGTCTCACATGCTATTTTCTTAAATAATTAATAAGCAGAGTAATTAATGTAAATTAAGTATTTAAGTATGTATGTTGTTAATAAATGTTTTATTGTTAAAGTTAAAATAGTGTGATCCATTTAGTATTATAATAATTAATAATCCCTTTACAGGGCTCACACAAAAGGTAAATAATTGGAAGGTTTCAATTGCGGCACAACAATGCGCGAGTTCAATAATAAGTCCACTAATGTGGCAACTTTAAAAATAAAATACTTTAACGTTAGGCTTTCTGATTAATAACCATTTATCTATCATATCTTTATCATGGCCGTAAATTCTGGAATTAGTGGACTTATTACTGAACTCGTACATTGTTGTGCCGTAATTAAAATCCTCCAATTATTTACCTTTTGCGTGAGTCCTGTAAAGGAATTGTTAATTATTATAATACTAAATGGATCACACCATCCATTTTAACTTTAACAATAAAACATTATTAACAACATAAATACTTAATTTACATTAATTACTCTGCTTACTAATTATTTAAGAAGATAGCATGTGAGACCAGAAATATTATGCCTAAAGTATATTGATAACCTGTGAATATTTGAGGAACACATACCTTCAAATCTGTCTTGTACTGCTGACTCATAATGTTGCACGAGTAAATATCATACGCACTGATCAAGTCACACTATTGCACTCATTGCACATATGTGCTCAAGTCATGATCCAAGTTATATGCACAAGTCTGCGTTAAGTCATCGTCTCGAAGTTATCTGTACATGTCTGCTTAAGTGGCCTTCTCAAGTCACAGGTTGGGGCTCTCTTTTTCACTTGGGAGTGTCACTCCCCCTTTGCTTACATTTGCAGCATTCAGTGTGACGTAACAAGCCTTTCTCCATTGGTTAATCATTTAACCAATGTCGCTACTTGGCCTCCTCGTAAGGGCCCTCTCGGCCTCCTCTGTCTTGACCGTCCTAAATTTATGGTTTGCTGTAAACCTCGGCGCCACTCAGACTGGAAGTATTGTCCAAAGTTTCGAATCAATAAATAACTGGCATAAACCTGTCTCACCAAAACACACGTGAGATCTATTTCTGGACACAGAGACAGCTTTCAGCTTTATTTTGTGAGAAGAACATGAATCATGGGCTTTGAATTTTTTTAACTGCTTTTGACCAGTTACTAAAGCTATCAAGAATAAAAGCTGATTCAGTGTATCGTTTACTAGCGTCTGAAAATGCTCTACATGAAAAACAAAACGCTGCATTCGTAGAAGGACTGCATTCTAGCCATTTATGTAAATTATGCCACTCTTTTCTAAACTTGCGACCTCTTTTATCAGTTGGGAAGAGAGAAAGTTCAGGCTGATATGGACCTAAAGTTATGTTTTCTTTGGCACTTTGAGGACCGTTAGCAGGATTTCTTTCATGAAGCAAATTTGCCGAACTTCCCGTTGTTTTACTTTCTGTTTCAATCGGACTTTCTGATGACACAATTCGAAATTCATCCATACTTCCAATTTCTGCTCCATAAACAGCATTATCTTCCTCACGATTTTCATCGAGAGGTACATTTTTATCTAATTTTGAACATTTTCTGAAAAATGCACTAATGTCTCTATTGAAGCGACGCTTTTTCGAACTCATAAGTGCCCTAAAATATGTTACTGATCGCGTTTTTTCCTTCAACGCAAACACACCATTAGCCTTGAGGAGCAAGTAGCCAATGAGAATGCTTCACTGGCGCCAACAATGAATACTGTTTCGCTGGCGCCAACAATGAATCCTATTTCGCTGGCGCCAACACATGCGAGCCAAAGAGAATCTATTGTGTGAGGGAGCAATAAAAGCTAGTTATACGACTGATTTAGAATGTATCCTTAGTTCATCAATGCTAAATAATGTTGTAGCGCCTCCTCGTCTAAGATCCCCCCCCCTCAAGTTGTTTATCTCTTTCCTTCACAGCGGGGGAACCGAAAGATTTCAAAGAATTCGGACACTTGGCATTTTCAAGTAAAAGGATAACATCACCCCAAGTTGAAACGGATTCGCTCCATCCGAAAGTGGGAAGTTTCACTGGGAAAGTCGGCTCTTTTGAAGTTCCATTGCGTGAGGAAACTGACCAGTGGACAGTCGATCAAAAAGGGAGAAGCCGATAGACAACGAGGAAAAATTTGAGAACGCGACCGTGCCGCCCCTGGATTCAACCGATGGTATTCCAGCGCAATGAAAATGATTTACTCCAACGAGTACTCTTCCAAAGTTTCTCTCCCCTCGCTCACTGCACAAAATATTTTTCCATGTTTGGACAGCGCAACGTAAAGAAGACTAAATAAACTGTAGAACGAACACACCACTAATTAAAGGAAATTCAAAAGCCACCTTCAGCGCCATCTATTGGTAGGAAGTTGAACTATTTGTGAAAGTCACCGTATGTAAATTTTACTGCCTATCCAATACACATACACTTTATTTAATCTTTTTATTTGTGTAACCATTTCCGATATATTCGCCTTCAAAGTTTGGGAGTTCTTTTTGGGACACCCTGTATTTATTAACATTGTTTTGTAATTAAATAATTACAGTATTTAAATATATAAAGGAAACAACATTTTGGCAATTGTTAACTGTTGCGAAAATTTTTCATTTCAAAACCTAGAAATGCAAGAAAATGTAGCGCATTTAGTATTGTCAACAATTCTTGATAAATGACGTCATCTCCCAATATTATCTGGAATTTTTGACAAGCTTAATTTGCTATAAAATAGGCACTTTTTAAACGAAAAATTCTCAATCATTACGAAATATAAATGTCTTAGCAAGAGATGATAACTAAAAATTTACGCATAATTGAAATAATTGAAAATAATGAACATTCACAGTTTTCGGTAAACAAAAGCCGAATTCTCTAAATATCTTAAGACAAAAAACCTTATATTCTAATTAAAATTACCTCTATGTATGCTTCATGGATTTTGAAAATAATTTTTGCAAAAACATTTTTTTAAGACATCTGAAACTTTAATTACATATCAAACAAAGGTTTTACCATTCATTTCTTAGATTAGCAATATTATAATTTTTTATAGATAGAATTTGAGTATCTTTCTTGAACTTGAACTTTAAAAACTCATGCACTTTTTGTACTTTTCCATTTTAATGAAACTGGCGAAATAAATAGATTTTCTGCATAAATTACAAATATGTAAAGTACCTGGTATTAAAATTATTATGTCTGAATACTTATGAATAAAAGAATATTTATGTTCCAAGAATCCCTGTATTTGTCTTGCTACGGTTATCTTTCAGGATACCCTCCTTCTTAAAAATCAAAATTTAAATAAATTATCAATGCGTATTGCTCAAACTGCTGTAATCAGAAAACTAATGTACCCACAATGAAAGAATGGTGAAATTCAAAAGTGCCTCACAATCCAGTTCGTTCTTAAATTTTTTGTTGTACTTATTATTCGAATTATTTTATACACTACTATATTAACATCTATTTAGAAGGACTCATATTGAGCAATATCAAATTTACTACTAGCCAAAGGGACCAGAATGTATTGTTGAAAATAATTTAAGGTATAAAGTATATGTATAGTAAATCATCGGGAATTGCTTTGCGAAAAATCTTAAAATTCTCCTATTTTCTTTGAGAGACTGCTTATTATTACTGCAAGGTAAAATATTATAACTATTGCCATTAAATGAAATTTAGCAGTTTCTAAAATGTATCCTTTATTTAAGTGCATTGCAATTTATGTTATTAGTTGCAACATTACCGTTATCAATTACAACACCATTTCATTCATTAACTCCTAGCAACAGGAGACTTAATACTTGTCATTGTGAGACCAGAATCGTAACATTGTCAGACAAGAATGCTGATCGGCCCTGCTTTACTGAATATAAAATGTTTCTAAAACTCGATTTGTAATATTACAGATGTTGGTACATTCCTCCAACTGCATTTAGAGGCTTATTGAACACTTCGTAAATGCCGTACCTCCGTGACATTGTCGTGAGCCTTTAAGTTACACACAAATACTTAAATGTTGAGCACATTCCTCTCATACATTGCGAACTGTCTATGATCGACTCAAGTGTTCCCTCGAACTTTCGACAGTGTCTGCAGTCTCGCCTTTTTAGTTAAGTAATACTTTTTAAACATGGTTTCGAGGAAGCCCATCTTCTTGAATGTGTGTGTTTCTTATAGGTTGTATTCTCGCCCCTACACAGGATTGCAGTTTAGGGTCTCGTCTTTGATTGGGTGTTAATGTACTTCCTTTTGATCCAGCTGTACCTTGCCAATGTGTCTTCTATGGGTGATGGTGTTTCAATTTTAGATATTACACTTATTGATTATACACCGATGTACACGATTTACTACCAATATAGACGCCGCTTCGTCTGGTCTATTACTCAGCTCGCTTCATAAGTGAAGTTTTAATGTTCTAATTTATTGATATCTCTGGTCTCTGGTCTCTGATCTGACATCATGTAGCTTTAGAAACAAGTTAGTTGCATTTTCATTTTATCATCACACTTATGCTCACAGTTTTATTCATTAAACAAGTGCTTAGAATCCTTTTGTTGTACGTTTACTTTCCAATAATAAGTCCCGGGTATCTCAGCTCTTTACTTAATTATCATTTCACTAAATTGAATTGGTGGGAAATGCGTAATTGCCTCTTTGTATAAGAAGTCTTCCCATAGTTGAATTTGAGTTGTATATCTCTGCCCATTATACTGATTTTCCAACCACCCTTATAGCAGCAATTGTATACATATAAGGTGTAAGGGCTTCCATTAGAAGAATAACATCATCTGCAAAAGATTGTGTTTTTACCTCTTCGTCTATTGGTCTGGACAAAGATACCTATGTAATACTAATATTGAAATCAAAATTATAACTTTCGTTTTCAACAATCACTTTCCTATTTCTAAGGAAACTATAATAAGCTGTTCCCAAAGTAGATGAGACTTTGAGTTTTGTAAGAATATTGATAATGTCATCCCAATGAACTCTACCGAAGGTATTTTCAATATCCATTGAAATTGCTCAAATGATTTTCTTATGACCCATATTACCTTCAATATTTAAGAGTAAATACAAGAATCTAATATGTACCATCACAACTACCCAATATTTTGCATACAACATTACATAAACAATCTGTATTTAACTACATTCATATTACAATACACGTGCAATTAGTCCAAGACATAAGTGTAGTAAAATATTGAACACATAAAATATATTATTGAGTGTTTAAGCAAATAAATATTGCATGTTTATAATATGACTAACTGTGTTCAACAGTTCAATTCGGAAACATAATATTACAGGGCTCATTAAGTGTAATATTTAACTGAATCAGCTACTGGAAATTGAATAAAAAGTTACGGTTAAATATGACCAGTAAGTGATATTCCTTAATGAGAATTTAATTACCTGTAACAGTTATTTTAAAGAAAATAAGGAATACAACTATTTAAAAAATGCGTGAAAAATCATTATTAAAACGAATACTTTAGTGATTATTCATAATCTATCTGTATGATCATCATTAAACTTATATGCATAAGCGGAATTTTGATTTTATATTGCGAATTCAAGATTTCTTGGAGAACAATATATAAAGTCTGATGTAACAACATATGATTTTCCCTACAGACTCAAATTCATTTTATTTTTATTTCTTTTATATTTTATTACATTGGTTTAATTACAGCAAGAAAGATCAATCATGCTCAAAGCATTGATTATGAAACACTTTCCAACTTCAATGCAATTTTATTTAAGCATGTCTAAAATGCAATACATTCCTCGGTAATATTTTAAAACTTATCACAATACTACATTAATTTATTATATTTGAAAACTTAAACCTTCATCGAAAAACATGAACTTCATTAAAATAACGTCATTGAATTACAAATTGCCTGGTTTAAACATCTCTAAAATGCGATACATTCCTTGGAAATATTTTTAAAACTATCATAATACTACGATAATTTATTATATTTGAAAAATTCATTCAAATAACGTCATAGAAAAAGTAACATGCCTGGATCTCTCTATAAAAACAGCATTTCATTCATAACATGTTCCCATTCATGTCATTCATCAGAATACTATAATAATTTATTTTATTTAAAAACTAAGACCATGAAGCTACACGTAATTCAATTTTATGCGTAAAACTTCATCGAAAAAAATCGTCCTTCTGTTTGTAAAATCAATGAATATTTGATTCATATCAGCTATGCAGACTCCATGAACTAAATTATTTTGTGTTAAAGAAATACAGCAATTCTAATACAACTCATTCTACATATTTTACTGTTTACATTATACAGAGGTGAAAAATAGGCTTCGTTATAGAAATATTCATATTTGGATGAGCATTTAAACTCAAATATATTGTAATTGCGTTGTTTCGGTATGTAGATGCACAGAATTTATGCAAAAATAAAATGATTTTAGGACGGATACAACAGTCAATATGAATTAAAAAGAACTTTAAAAATCACGATTTTGAGACAAGATGGATGCCATATATCATTTTGAAGTGGGTCACGTGATATTTTAATATCATGGTCACGTGATCGCTTCACATAAGAGGTGTTATTATTATTTTAATTTTTATTTAAAAAACTACTGAATATATTTCGATAATTTTTTTTTTATATATTTTATGGACCAATTTGAATATTACCTAAAATTTTCGAAGCAATTTGTGAATTTTAAATACGCTTAAAAAATGTTTGAAAAATTAGGTCCCATAGGGGTCAATGTATTTCAATTTTTCAACCCGGGTTCAATCCAAAACTAATTGGGTGATATTATTGATTTATATTCCGATATGTCATACAGACAACAATCAGTTCGTAAGAGTAGACCATATTAACGAGTTCTTAGATATTGAACTAAAAGAACTATTTTGAGTATCGATTGCTTAAAAGAAACTGTTTTAAAAATATATGTCAATGTTATTATGTGTGTAAATATGTATTAATGAAATATTGTCAGTGTTATATGTCTTTTAATAATAGATTTAATAATAGTATCATTACTCAAGATTCAATGGATATCTATAACTTAAAACATTAAAATAAATTGATCAATTAAGTCAAGTGTATTTATTTATATTTTGTGTGTTCGTCTCTCCAGTTTGAGAACCTGGGGCTTACATGCTCCACCCCTAGCGACGGCATCATAGGTAAGTCCTATAGTGGTAATTTTGATAAGGACAATTTTACCTTATGACATGATGTCGCCGCGTGAATTGGTGCCGTATGTGGTCGAGCTCGGAGAGAATTATGATTTCAATAAGAGAAAGTAAAAATATAAGTAAAAGACAAAATTAAATTTAATAATGAGTTTGAATATAATATTGAATTTAATAATGAATTGAATAATGAATGTAATAATGAGATGTAACTCTGTATAATGATAGGAATATGCATGAAAATGATAATTTAAATATGTATTATATTAGTGTGTATATATGTGTGTATTAGCATAAATATTTAGTATATAGTCAGAAGTGTATAACAGTGTATCAAATCATGGCGCCGAATAAAACTAGGCAATCAAATAAAAGAGCGAGGCAAGATCCTCCGATTAACAATATACAGCAGGAGGTAAATATAAATGACAGAATAACAGATAATTCGGCTGTAACAAATAACACGGTTCATGTACAAATGCCCACAAATCAAGTGCAGCAAAATACAGCTTTGCCAATTATGCAAATGTTGCCATCATTTGATGGACAAAAAGAAAACAATGTGAATTTCTTTATTATACAGTTTAATGAAATAGCGGATTTAACATCATGGTCCGAACAAGAGAAAATTATAATTGTCAAATCTAGATTAAGGGGAAAGGCACAACAATTTTTGGCAGAAAATATTGCTCTGCAAAAAGAAAAATCGTATGAAAAATTCATGTAATTGTTAAAAAACAAATTTGAGAAAAAACAAACCTTTGTTCAAAAACATAACAATTTTAATACTCTAAAACATTTGCCAAATATGACAATTAAGGAACTTGCAAAAGAAATCGAAAACCAGGCGATAATATTTTTAGAAGTAGATGAAACAATTGACGCAAATGTACAAAAAATTAAAGAGAAAATTAAACTTTCCAAATTTTTACAAATAGTCAGTGAGGATTTAAGAACAGAAGTAAAAAAAAATGATTCGAAAACCTTTAATGAAGCAGTGAGAATAGCTGAGGTAATAGAATCCGCATTGGAGGAAGAAAATGATTGTGTAAATAATATTGAAGTAGAAAATAAAATAATTGAGAATATGGAAATAAATCATGTAAAAACTGAAAATACTGCAGAAAAGCCGCCACAGAAATTTTGTATAGCGTGTGGTTGTAACAATCACTGGATGTCCGAATGCTTTACGCTTCAAAAGTACAAGATAATTTAAAAAGGGCATTCACAAATGAAAACAGCAGTCAAGAAACCACCAATTATCAACAAAGAGCCATTAATCAAAATAATTATGCACATTATAGTAGATCAAATTTCAGAAGAGGTAATTACATAAATAACCGGGGAATACGGCGTCGAGCAGGAAATAACAACAGACAATTTCTAAACAATAATAGAAGACCATATCAAAATAATAGGCCACAATATGAAAGCAATAATAGACAATATCAGAATAATGGAGATTTAAACTATGAAAGGGACCTCGAAATAAAAGACAAATAGAAAGTTATAAGGCATCAAGTAAGGATTCGTGATCCCATAAAATTTCAAGCAAAATTAATAAGGATGCACAAAATTTAAATGAACATTTACTTAATTCACCGTATGGACCGATGACGCACTGCCAATGATCAACATAAATTTAGAGAGCATAAAAACAGTGGCTCTCATAGACAGTGGCGCAAGTGTCAGTTTATTATCAGATCAAATATTTCAAAAAATCAAAAATAAAATCAAAATTAACTATTTATCTAGACAAGTTAAAATCCAAACTATGACTAAAGAAAACATTCAATTCTCAAAATGTATAAGCTTCAGCTTTAAAATTGAAAACAAAAGATGTAGAAATTCATTTTTTATAACTAAACAATTAAACAACACCCCCTATGAAATAATCTTAGGATTTGACTTTCTCAAAAACCATCATGCCTTAATTGACTCAAATAAATTAACATTAAAATTTGTTAAAGAATCCATATCTATCCCATTTCAAAACAAAAATCAGAAAAAAGCACAGGAACCAGAAAATAAACATACAAGAGTGGAGCTTATTCAATGCTTAAATACAAGCTTAGCACATAAAATTAAATTACTCCCCCAAGAAACAAAATCAATAAAATTAAAATTAAGTGAAAACTATTTTCAAGATAAGGATGTAATGTTAAATATTACAAATTCATTGAAAGATTTACACGCTGAGTATTCTTTACATTATGTAAATAATAGAAAATTTATTTCTACTCTAATAACAAACAAACCAGAAGAAGAAATTCAACTAAATAAAAATATGGTTGTCGGAACTGTAACACCGCAATTTGAAATTTGTGAAGAAAAACATAATGATGATAAAATTTTACAGATTAACAATATAGAGAGTTTAAATAACCCACAAAAAATGGACATTTCAGCTTTACGAAAAGCAGAATTAACACCGCAAGAATTTAAATTAGATCATTTATATGAGAATGAAAAACATATATTGCTTAAATTACTTTTACAAAATTATGATGTATTTTCAAAATCATATAAAACGCTGGGAATGACGGAGGAAATAGTACCGGAATTTAATTTACTACACCAGAATCCAATACAATGTAAACCTTATCCCTTGCCAAAAATGTTAAAACCTGTACGCGAGAGTGAAATAAAACAGTTGTGTGAAGCAGGAATAATTGAAAAATCTAGCAGCAATTATGCTTTCCCATGTCTAATAATTAAGAAAAAAAATAATTTGAATAATAGTGATACCGATATAGAACAAAAGTATCGTTTGGCTGTGGATTATAGGCTCCTAAATCAGATTACCGAATTACTGCCCATAAATATTGGTAAAATTAGCGACATTCTGCACAACATCGCAGGCCACAAATTGTATACGGTTATTGACTTGAAATCCGCGTTTTTTCAGATTAAAATCAAACTGAGGATAGTTTGCGATTGAGTATCGTCACAAATGACGGGTGTTACAAACCTAATAGGATGCCTTTTGGTGCAAAAAACTTATCAGCGTATTTTTCATTATTAATGATGAAATGCTTAGGAGACTTAAAAGATCATAAAATTGAATTTTATTTAGATGATATTGTAATTGCCGCAAATTCATTCGAAAAAATGTTGGAGAGATTAAAAACGGTATTTTAGAGACTAGGTAAATTTGGGTTAACTATCGATCCTTCAAAATTACAAATGTGTAAAGAGAATATTAAATTTCTAGGATGTAAGATATGTAAGGAAGGCATAACACCTTCAGATGATAATGTACAAAAAATAACGAATTTCCCTGTGTCAACGACAGTAAAAAAAGTAAAATCATTTTTAGGTTTATGTAATTATTTCAAGCAGATCATACTAAATTTTTCTGAACTATGCAATCCATTAATGGAGTTAACAAAGAAAGATAAGAAATTTATATGGACGGAGAAATGCGAAGAAGCGTTTGTAAAATTACAAAACGCGATTTTATCGAAACCGGTAGTCAGGGCAGCTGGTATGTCAAAGCCGTTTTTTTTATCGACGGACTGTTCAAAAGTAGCCGCGTCAGGAATATTACTTCAATCAGTGCATGGAAATTTTCATCCTATCGAGTATTATAGCAGGAAACTTTCAGACAGTGAAAAGAAATATCCGAGCATGAAACTAGAATTGTTAGCAATTCATGATGCTATAATACATTTCAAAGATTTTTTATATGGTACGCACTTTACAATTTTTACAGATTCTAAAGCATTAACGCATTATATTCACTTAGAAAATCAAAATTCTGATTTAATCGCAAGATGGTTATTAAATTTACAACAATATTCTTTCGATATTAAATATATTAAAGGACAAGATAATCCCAGTGATTTTATGTCACGTCAAATTTTTTCTGAACAAACTAAGACTAAATTAATAAATAATATTATTGCTAATGACAGTGCTATAACAAGAGCCAAAATTTTAGAAGAACAAGCAAAAGATAGAGAGATAAAGAAAATTATTAACGGACTAAATGCAAAATCTAAACAGCCAAAATATGTAAATAAATACTATAGAGATGTAAATACGGGATTAATTATGATAAAAACTGCTAGATATATCAGAAATCCTATGCAAAAGGACAGAATTCTAATACCTCACAGTCTAAAATTCGCAGTTATTGAGTTAGCTCATACACCACATTTTGGAGTAGAAAAAACCTATCAAATACTGAATAGAAAATATTACTGGAAAGGGGCATACAAGGATGTAAAGAATTTTTGCGCATCATGTGATGCATGTTCATGTTACAAAAATAAGGCTATAAGACCTATGGCATTACAACGTGTGCCACGTCCATGTAAACAAAATCACACGGTGGCATTAGACATTGTAGGGAAGCTACCGAGAAGTAACGGACAGCGCGAGTACATCATAACGATGATAGACCATTACTCGAGATTCCTGGAGGCAGTACCCGTGAGAAATATTACAAATGCGAGTGTTTTACAGGTCCTAACTAATTATATAGCTCAAAATGGAGTCCCAATGTGACTGCTGACAGATAATGCGAGGCAATTTAAAAGCGAAGAATTAAAAAAATTCGCAGAGCAACACGGTATAAAATTAAAATATACTTCAATTTACAAACCCAGCTCAAATGCAATTTTAGAAAGAAGCCACTTGGCCATAAAAAACTCTTTAGCAGCAATGTCAAACAAAACGTTCAATTGGCATAAAGTATTGCCATATGTAAAGTTATTTCATAATGCTACACCCAGCGCAAATATAGACCACAGTCCCGCTATTTTGTTTCTTACCAGAGATTTGAAATTACCCGGAGAAAATAATCTGGAAATAGCGGACCCTGATGACAGTCCGATTTTAACTCAAACTGAATATGACAATGAGGTCAGTGAAGCACTTACTTTAGCTCAAAAAATTAATAAGTTTACGAAACATAAGCAAATTCAAGCGCAAAGTCGCCAAGAAAGAGTTTTTAAAAGAGGGAGAGAACATAAATTATTAAAAGGCCAAATTGTATATTTAAAAAATTTAAGACCCTCCACAGCATTACAAAAAAAATTTCAAGGACCATTTCGCATTGTAAAGGTGATCCGTAACAATAATTACGCTATCACGCTTATGTACGATCCAAATAAAAAATGGATAGTTGTTCACGCGAATAAATTATATAAAGCAGAACCGCGTAAAAAGTATTTACAAAATAATGAAATACGGCGAAATGTTGACAGAAGTCAATCGCATGTAAACAAACAGTTAGTTGATATCGGCAAGAAGAATCAAAATAATGTGACTCTTAGGAAATATAATTTGAGGAATCGATAAAAAAGGTTGTATGAGAATAGTGGTAATGAATGTATTAAAAATGTAATTATGAAAATGTAATAATTAAATAAAGGAATATTTTAAATTTGAGGATACAACAAAAATAAAAAATAAATAACTACAAATTTATGTGAAACATAGGCATAATAGAACAATAAATATCAGAAAAAATATGTATATATGGTAAATAATACATACAATATCCCTCAATGTTCTAAAATAAAATAAACTAAGGTGTGTTGTAAGAGAGAGAGAGAGAGAGAGATAAATAAATTTCACTTACTTGTAATTTGTCTTGCTTGGAAGCAAATATGGAATAAAACAGTAATGGCCATCAAAATAGGTAGTCATTCCAATGATAAAGATGTGTGGGATGGAATTCTTCACGATGTATTTCCTTTTTTTTTTCTTTTTTCTTGTGCGGGTTTTGAAAAAATAGTATAACATAATTAATAAAATGCAAAATAAACTGGATGGAACATGGTAAAAGCAAGTACATAATATTCAAAATCATAAAATTATTAATTAATAGTTTATAAAAAGCTGATAGATTACAAGCAAAATCATAAATAAATAAATAAATAAAATTTTGAAGTCAAAATAAACAGTCACAGCTGATGTAAAAAATAATAGTAAACTAATAAATATATATTGCATAAATAGTGCATACAGACCTTTTACAAAAACACGCAATCTAAAAAACAAAATAAAAGTTAATTACATAAATGAATTAATAAAACTTGAATAAGTAAGATTAGTTTCCCATCCTTCACAGTCAGCGTAAGAAGTCCATATTTGGGCATAGTACGGCGAAAGCTTGTCCCCTTCAAAATAAATATCCAGGCTAAAAATAAACATCAGGAGAAAATCTCCCTTGCGTAGTACGAGAATAATACGAAAAATTTCTATTGTAAGCATACAATCAATGTTTCAAAATTTAAAATTATAATTGCAGGCAATTATAGTTATTTAAAAATACCGGCCGGTAAAATAAAATACATTTGGAAAAAGACATTAAATTGTATGTAAATGACAAATGATTTAGTATTATTAAGAAATTATTGCAGTAATTAAACATCACAGTAAATAAAAAGAAATAACAAATAAAATTAAATATGAAAGAATGATATGTAAATAAATAAATATGTAATGTTATGCTGAAATGGGAACATAAAGTCAGTTATATCAATAACATAACATTAAAGCATAGTATATTCATAATACTACATATAAATAAATATATCACGCATTGTTGCAACAAAAAAAAATAAATCCAATGAATTAAGAGTACATGAAATCATAATCATAATTAGTCAACAGTCAGATCTGTGTTAAGGTCATAGGATAAATATATATAAATATGTATCAAATTAAATAGAATTAATAACTAAATAACTACAATAAATATAAATAATAATACAAAAAAAAAACATGAAAGAAAATATTGTAATAAAATTCCTTAAAAGATACAGCCGAAACTACCACGTCAATGTTGAGCGTACGCTATCGGACAGTCCAAAAGTCCGCGCTTTATAGATAGGATACCGCCAAAGTTGCACGATAACGATTAAATCTTTAGCGATACACGCAAAAGGCAGTTAAATCCCTTTTTACGTAAGTTTGCGCTCTGAAAACAATGTAGCCACCCATTCAGGGTCGCCGTCCAGGTCAAGAGATACGCAGTTGCCGTGGAAACGCGTGAGGGGAACAGAGGAAATCGTCTTTTTGGTCAAGCGAATTTTTTCTTTTTTTTTTCTTTTCTCCCCTTCCTCCCGCTCTCAGTTGTTTCACACGAAAGGGCAGCGGAAGAGGAAATTTAAAGAGCGAATGCTCATGTTTTGGAGAGGCATGATATGTTGGCGTAGCGAAAATAGTATATATATTGATATTTAAATGCCGCGATGTAATATGGTATAAATATTGTGTTCAAAATAGCCATGATTTATACCCGCAATAAAGTATATAACATGTTAATTATAGTAACAAATAAGAAATATATGCAGCTGAAGAATTGTTTAAAAAAGACGTCTGTAAAAAATATATATAAGAAAGTAAGCTAATGAATTGTATATAATATAAGAAACAGTGAAAATGATATCACAGAAGTATGACTATAATACAGACCATTATGCAGTATCACAATAAATATGTTTCCAAGATCAATAGTGTGCCTTCCAGGTGACAATAATGTGTCTCCCGTGCTGATGATATAATTCCAGGTGACAACAATGTATATTCCGTGCTGGTGATATAATTCCAAGTGACAATAATGGGTATTCCGTGCTGGTGATATAAATTCTCGGTGACAATAATGTGTATTCCGTGCTGGTGATATAATTCCAATGTGACAATAGTATATTTTAGGTGATGGTGATATACTTTTAATGTTACAATATTGTGTTTTCCTTGATGGTGATATTCATTTATGTAGCAGATGTGTGTGCAGTGCTTCAGATCAAGATTTCCTCAATGCACGCAATGTGTACATGTGTTTTCAATGCTTCAGGACACTACTGCATCATTGTGTGTACATTTCAGTGCATCATACTTTTTCAAGTTCACATATGTGTGTCAGTGATCCATGATACTAGTGCCTTCCTGTGAAGATTTTCTCTCAGTGCATAGAGATACTTTCTACCGTATTTTGGATTTAATCTCATGCAGAGGGGGATAATGTCGTACGGCGTGCACGACATTTTGTAATTTCAATTACGGATGCCAACCAAAATAATGAACTATCTAAATGCTGCAGAGGGAGCCAATGACAACAAATGCATACATAAACAGTGGTCATTCCCGTCTGCATCAACAACGAATGGTAGGTGTGGTAGGGAATGTATGGGGGAAAGAAACAAGCGCCCCAAAGCCGTATTCCAAAAAGTTCAGTCGACTTCAAATTTTCGAACGAGCTAACATCATGTTTCTTGGTTTTGTGAAAAAAGTATATCGAATGTGAGCGATAAAATGGAAGCTTGTTGCAGTTATGAGATGTGCAACAATTTTGTACATCCTTGAGATGGCACGAATACGTACTTAACACAAAGAGTAGAGGTAAATCAACTTTCAATTGTCACTAATTAGCACGGAAGGCACACTTTTATCGATTTTCCAAATAATGAACAATCAGTTCGTAAGAGTAGACCATATTAACGAGATCTTAGATATTGAACTAAAAGAACTATTTTGAGTATCGATTGCTTAAAAGAAACTGTTTTAAAAATATATGTCAATGTTATTATGTGTGTAAATATGTATTAATGAAATATTGTCAGTGTTATATGTCTTTTAATAATAGATTTAATAATAGTATCATTACTCAAGATACAATGGATATCTATAACTTAAAACATTAAAATAAATTGATCAATTAAGTCAAGTGTATTTATTTATATTTTGTGTGTTCGTCTCTTCAGTTTGAGAACCTGGGGCTCACATGTTCCACCCCTAGCGACGGCATCATAGGTAAGTCCTATAGTGGTAATTTTGATAAAGACAATTTTACCTTATGACATCTTCCATCTTGAATCGTACCAAAATTTAATTATCACCCCGATAACTCTCATAATTGACTTACATATAAAATGTTATGAAATGTTGGCCATCAATTTTTGAGTCAGAAAGGATAAGTACACACAGAGAGAGAGAGAGAGAGATAGAGAGAAAAAGTGAGTGAGATATACACACGCACACACACACACACACACAAATCACATCTTTTCTTTTCATTTTGGCATATGGCAACATTGATTCAGTCATATTTTGCTCGTCATGGTTGCGCTGAAGAGGTGTGTTTTGAGGTATTTATGTTTCCTTTATTGTTCCAATCTATATGCTTGTCGTCCATATAACACACGTTTATAGATAAAATCCATCTTGTGTTTCAGAAACAAGCATTTTTGTGTTCATTTCGAAAGGATATATGGACCCGACGAGAATTTTTTCGAAATGAACTTTTCGTAAGCCTAATCTCGTAAGCCTAAATCTCCTCCATGTGCAAGCTTTTTTGCTTGATTTTTTTGTTTTCTTATTTGCATTCCTCATTTTTGAAATTTGTTGATTGTCTTTGTCCTTATGACTTGCATTATGCTTTATTATTTCCTCTTTTTGTCTTAATTTCTTTGTATTTGTAGAAAATTTTGGAATATATTATTATGAGTTACTACATACATTCTAACTTTGGATTTAATAATTTATATTTATATATATATATATATATATACACATACAGAGAAGTCACGCTATCATGTTTCCCCTTCGCTGCAATACATATTAATGTATAGGGAAAGTATTGGAATCATGCCGAAAATCTCAACTCGAGTTTTCGACGGATTTACATATTTCGAGACCTCTAGAATGCGAAAACTATTTTTAGCGGGACGTCTGTGTGTGTGTCTGTGTGTCTGTCTGTCTGTGAAGCTTTTGTATCCACTCTAACTGTAAAACTAATGGACCGAATTTCATAAAATTTGGTTGGTAAATCACTTGTGGGGGAATTTGGTGCTGATTAGTTTTGGGTACGATTCGGGAAAAAAGAATCGGCTTTTTTTGCGAAATGACCCGCAAAAGCTTGTATCTACTTAAACACTAATGGATCGAATTTTACAAAATTCGGTAGATAAGTCACTTGTGGATAATCTGGTGCTAATTAGATTTTGGTACAATTCAGAAAAAATAACCTGTCTTTTTTTGCAAAATCGCCCGCAAAAATCGCCAAAATCTAAAATAAAAACTACGTATGCTCAAATATAACCATTAAATGCTTGTTTAATACGTAATTTTTAACGAAGAAAAGAATTAGACCAACCCCATTTTACTAGGATTAGCCATTCTCGAGATATTTTAGTTTCTTCGTATTTTCTCTAAGCCACCTTTGAAAATAGGTTCAGTTTCCAATTGAGAACGAAAATTGAATTAAAAGTGAAATAAATTTAACGAAAATAAAGAGAACGTGGATATAGTTCTGCAGGGAAAGTCAAGTGCTGTCCACATCAGATTTTTTTCGTATTCTAGAGATCCTAAAGTGCTTAGATCCGTAGAAAAACAGGAGTTGCAATTTTCGACGTGATTCCAATACTTCCTCATACATTACCATGTATTGCAGCGTAATTTATTGCATACTACATTGACTTTTATGACTTTGTATACTATAATTGTAAAAGTAACTGTTTCACAGATAGTTGCTATTTTTCACCATTATTTGGTTTTTAAAAATATATTGCAATATTTTAATATATTACACCCAATCCATTTTATTAACACTTTACAACAAAGTTGAAAATTGTTTATGACATTGTTTATTCTATCTGCCTGTCTGTCTTTCTGTGCATTCGTGCGATAACTGCCGTAAAAATGACTTTATGAAAATTGAATTTCAGTATGTTGTTATGACTGTCTGTGGGGACATATGGTAATGTAAATGAATAATATCACCCAATTAATTTTGGATTGAACTCATGTTGAAGACATGAAATATATTGAACCCTATGGGACCTAACTCTTCAAACAGTTTTTAAGCAAAGTTAAAATTCACAATTGTTTCGAAAATTTTAGGAAATATTCAAATTATCCCATAAAATATATAAAAAGGAATTCAGCAAAATAATATGTAGGTTAGTATTTTAAATAAAAATTAAAATAAAAATTACACCCATACAATATCAAGAGAGCAAGTGACCCACTTCAAAATAAAATTAGGAATCCATATTTTTTCGCAGAGTAAAAATCTCGCATCTTCGCATCATTGGCTTCTCGAGTCTCCAATGAAGCTTGGTTTAAGTCTTGGCCCTATGAGATATTTGCCTCAAAATATCATAAAATATCATAAAATATTATACTCAGATTTCAAGTTAAAAAAATTTCGGCAGTGGTTCATTGGAGTAGAAATGGTTTTCTGCATATAACACCGTGGGTGGTCTTCTTTAGACGTTCTCAAAACAGTTAAAATATTAAAATATCAAAATTAGAACCATATTTACAAAATAGTTCAAAATATTTAAATATCGGTAATGTAACAACTATATCTGAAAATTTAAAAATTTGATTTAAAATCCAATTATATATCTTGGTAGCACATTTAAAGTACTACAAATAAGCACATTTAAAGCACTACAAATAACTACTTAAAGTTCTAAAATTGCTCTTTTAATTTTGGTGATATGAGAATGACAATCTTTAAAAACATAAAAATGTCAATCTTCTTGAAGTTGGTTTGACGGTTATTTGAAAACTATACCAGCTTTGCAAAAACAGATTACTGACCTAAAATCTGGATTTCCTACAGAATATTTTTGCGTAATGTTTATATCTGTATTTTACAGTTTAGAATATATTTTGCGTGAAATTAAGAAACATAATGTGAAAACTAGCTCAAAGAAAACATTTTCGAAAAATAGTTCAAAATATTAAAATATTTAAATTATATTATATATTCATAAATAGAAAAAAAAGCAAAAGTGTTTACACTCTTACTTTTAAGTTAGGAGATATAAGCGTCTAAAGTGTTTACATTTTTCTTAACGCTCCGATTTCTACCAGAGATACATATAACTAACGACAGATGCTATCCACATCAAAATCCATCGATTTTGTGTCATTTAAAAATTTTTGGCATCCTTAAATATAAATGAAGTATTTATTAAAATGTGTGTGTCTTTGCTCACTTGACTCTCGTATTTTATTCATGCGAAATCAAAAATATATTGACATATGTAAATGCTTTTTTACTTCTACTGCAATGCATTGTAATGTATAGGGAAAGTATTGGAATCATGCCGAAAATCGCAACTCTAGTTTTCGACGGATCTATACGTTTCGAGACCTCTAGAATACGAGAAAACTATTTTTAGCGTGACGTCTGTGTGTGTGTCTGTGTGTCTGTCTGTGTGTCTGTGTGTCTGTCTGTCTGTCTGTCTGTCTGTCTGTCTGTCTGTGCAGATTTTGTATCCAATCTAACTAAAAAAGTAATTGACCGAATTTCATAAATTTGGCAGATAAGTCATTTGTGGGCGAATCTGGTGCTGATTAGTTTTGGTTACGATTCGGGATAAAAGAACCCGCCTTTTTTTGCGAAATGGCTCCCAAAAGCTTGTATCCACTCTAGCTGAAAAACTAATGGACCGAATTCCACAAAATTTGGTAGGTGGGATACCCTGTGGGATACCCTGGTGCTGTCACTTGTGGGATATCCTGGTGCTGATTAGATTTTGGTACGATTCGTAAAATATAACCTGCCTTTTTTTGCAAAATAATCCGCAAAAATCGCCAAAATCTAAAATAAAAACTACTTATGCTCAAATATATACATTAAATGCTTGTTTAATACGTAATGTTTAACGAAGAAAAGAATAAGACCAACTCCATTACACTAGGACTAGCCGTTCTCGAGATATTTTCGTTTTTTCGTATTTTCTCTACGCCACCTTTGAAAATAAATCCAGTTATCAAATGAGAACGAAAATTGAATTAAAAGTGAATTAAATGTAATTAAAATAAAGAGAACGGAATATAAGTCTACAGGGAAAGTCATGTGCTGCTCACATCAGATTTTTTTTTTTTTGTTGTTCATATGAATCTGTAGGCACAAAATTTCATTAAAAATATGATGATTCAAATGGTTTTGTACGATTATATCAAGTAGTTAGGGTGAGTGAAATGACCAATTGATTTTGATCTGTGTAGGAGATAGATTGTTATATACATTTTGAAATTGTTCTGCACAAACACATATGTACATTATATTTATATTAACTAAATGACACTATGTTTAGGGGTAATGTATATTTTCCAAGATTTTTCTAAACATAATATTTCATAAGATTTGAGGATTTTCGATGAAATTTATTCTGACTACTTTAATAGAAAATTACAAGAAATGCATAGTTATTCATCGATAGTACATCATGTTAAATCAAATGTTATCATATTTCCTCACAATGTAAACACTATAAATTTGCTCTGAAACGCGTAATAGAGATTGGACGAGTAGACAAAATTGATGTTGCACAAATATATAACTGATTATCTATATAAATAAAAATGAAAATCTGTCTGTCTGTCTGTCTGTCTGTTTGTCACACCATCACGGGAGAACGGCTGAACCAAATTTGATGAAATTTTGTGGGTAGCCCAAAAATAGCCCCACTTAAAATTATATCTGTGTTTTGAGTTTCTACGACCAGGGGTTCTCGAGATATTAGTAAAAAACGAAATTTTCGTTTGTCCCATCATCACGGAAAAACGGCTGAACCGAATTTAATGAAATTTGGTGAATAGCCTTGAAATATCCCCCCATAAATTTTGTCCAAGTTTTGAGTTTCTAAGACCTGGGGTTGTCGAGATATTAATGAAAAACGGAACTTTTTCCTAGGAGTTCAACTCCCTAACTCCGTGGTTTATCCAAACGAAAAGCTTGAAAATCGTTTGAAAGTGAATTAAAATTTAATCTCTGAGTTTGATGGGAGATTTTTTGCGTTAATTAGTCACTTTCTGAAAACATGAATTGTTTGAAACATGATTTAAAGGGGAAATCTATCTCCATGGTTCATGGTTTATTTAAAACAAGCTTTTACGGAACAATGAGAAGTATAGAGAAATCAAAATCGTTATTTAATTTCGCAGTTTATGTTATAAGACATGACATATTTAACATGTTATAAGATTCTATCTTATATCATGTTACTCAGAAACGCAATTAAATTAAATCTGTCTGTTAATTTTAATAACTATTTTTTCGATTTGAATAATATATAAATGGATATAAAAATATATTTTAGAAAAGAACAATTTAATTTTTCTTATAGCATTTTTGACTGGATAATATCAATTACGGTCTTCAGGTTTAAAAATTATTATTATTTCGATATACGGGGATTATTGATTCAAGGATTATTGATATTTTCAAGTTATTATGCAATTATTTTATTACGACAAAAATTGTTTAAACTCATATATTGTATGTTGTACGAATCTTCTACAAATACACGTGTATATCTTTTAATCTACGAGAATATAAGTAGTACAGGTATATTGACATATGTTTTGATATATATTGGCATATATTGGAATCAATTACGACCTTCTGGTATAAAGAGTACGGATATTATTGATGTTTTCAATTTATTACGTCATCTCTTTTATTTTGGCAAATATTTTTGAGACGCATATTTTAATACGGGTAATCTTCTACTTACACATTGGCATATTTTCTGATCTGCGACAATATAATTAGTACGGGGTTGAATATATTCATTCAATTCCTATTTTTTCTTCTGTAAATTTGCTTACAAAAGGGGGCAGGATGTTTTATTCTTCAGATCTGATTGTGAAGATAATTTTGCATAGTGAGAACATATATTCTTAAACTTCTCTTTAGGAGCAATAAATTTAATATTTTAACAGAATTTGCACATGATTGCGAACTTTAAGTTTCTTTAAATTATACACTCCGTACGAATAACGGGTGTGCTGTTAGTGGTTAATAAATTTTAACATTTTAGGAGGATATATCATGTTGCTCGGCATCGCAATTAAATTAAATGTGTTTGTTAATGTTTTTATTATTTTTTTTCGATTTAAATAATAAATAAATGGATAAATGGATATAAAAGTATATCTTATGAATGGAGGGTTTGATTTTTCTTTTAATTATATTAATTGCTGACTGCGTACATCAATTTCATTTATTTTGGCAAAGAGTTTTCAAGCTTATATCGCATTTAGCTACTAAACTCATATATTGTGTTTAGCCAATAAATTCATATAGCCGATTGTTGAAACAGAAAAAGAGTAGAGCGGGTATATCTTCTAATACAATTGTAGTGTTTTCATTTAGTATATTGAAACGGGATAAGAATGTTTCATTCAGATCTGCAAATTCAAAGCTACGAATTTGGAGGGATATCGCTAATTTTACAACTTTTCTTAAACTTTGCCAAATTGCCGGAAATGTCGCCAAATTGATATAAACGACACACAAACAGCTGCCATAAACCTTCGGGTTGGTCGTGTGGCTTGGGTCTTCTACATATCAATGAAATTTTTTTTTGTTTTGTTAGAAGAGAGTACTGAAATTATGTTTGGTTAGCATTTATCTGTCAGACCAACCATCCTACTTAGTAATACATTTAGCGAATTTTTAAAATGTCACCAAATTGATAAACATGTTTTCAAATCTATAAAAATATCTTGAAATTGATAAAATTGCGCTACATAAATGATATTAATTTTTTTTTTGTTAGGGGATAGTATTGTGATGATATTTCGTCAATTTGTCGCAAAGTGGAACTGTCAGTTCTACAGTCCCACTTGGCGATAAATTTGGCGATTTTTTAAAATGTCGCTAATTTGACGAAACTGTCGCCAAATATTCCATAGAAATATAACTATTTAGACGATATTTTTTCTACCAATTTATTTGAAGCAAATGATATCATGTCGCTTAGCAACGGATTTAAATCCAATGTGTTTATGCGGCAGACGATTTTTATTAAATCCTTTCCGATTTGAATAATGAAGATATGTATATAAAATAAATTTCATTGCCATTTCATTTTGGACTGGATAATATCAATTATACTCTTCAGGTTTAAACATTATTATTATTGATATTTTCCGGAATTATTGATTCAGGGATTATTGATATTTTTAAGTTATTACGCCATTGTTTTATTGCGGCAAAAATTGCTGACACACGCATATTGTACGTTGTAGGAGTAATCTTCTAGGAATGCACGGGTATATCTTCTAACCTACGAGAATATAAGTAGTACAGGTATATTGGCATATATATTGGAATCAAGTACAGTCTTCTGGTATGAAGATTAAGGGGATTAATTATATATTCAATTTATTACGTCGTCTGTTGTATTTTACCAAAAAACATTTGTGACTCATATTACAAAACGGGTAATCGTCTTCTAATAATCGGACATTATAAGTAGTACGTGTATATCTTCCCATATAATTTTAGCACTTTAATTTTGACATATATTGGAATAAATGACTGTCTTCAGATTTAAAGATTACGGGTTTATTGGTATTTTCAATTTATACATGTAATCTACTAATACAGGTTATATTTTCTAATATTCGCGTATATAATTAGTACGGATCCCATACAATTTTAACGCTTTTTTTTTGCATATATTGATTCAATTCCATATTTTTTTTTATATTTGCTTACATAACGGGTCCAAGATGTTTTATTCTTCAGATATGTCCATGAAGATAATTTTATATAGCGAGAACAGAGATTCTTAAACTTCTTTTTAGGAGCATTATATTAAATATTTTAACAGAATATTTTGATTAAACATGTCATTTAGTATACTATAAGAATTTGGGCATGATTATGAATTTCAAGTTTCTTTATATTATATACTCCGTACGAAGAACGGGTATGCTGCTAGTATGAAATAAAATTGAGTATTTTAATTTCCATAAATTAGTAAAACCCTTTAAAATATGTTTTAATTAAACTATGCTTTCTCCTATTTTTATTAATGCTTATAGATATTAACATATTTTCGTAAAAAAACTCTTAAGGGTAATTAAATTCTCATTAGAGAAAACTACTTAATAGTCGTCCTTGATTACTTACCTTAAACTTGATTCGTGTATTGCAATTGATTTCGTTTGTGATTACCTTTTATGAGCCTTAACGAAACAGAATTTTATTTCACAACTTTTACAATACTGTATAATATATGTAAAGGACATCAAACGGAAAGTTTATTCGTTCTTTCTGGCTACGCATATTCTTACTCAAATCATACATTTTTTTTTTTCAGAATGCATCTGCTATCGATTACATGACAATTTCATAATTGTATTAAATTTACACACATTTGAACGTCCTCGTAATTCTGATTTAATAAATATTATGTTTACCCACTTTTTGATATCGAATATTTTTGATTTCAACTAAGTGTATTAAGTCTAAAAAAAATAATAAGCTGAGTATTGATACAATAATCCGTGCTGAAGTAATATTTTTTTTCTTCAGGGATTTTGCAAGGTTACACGACCCGTATTTTCACCCTTTTATATGAACAATGAAAACTATTAAATCCTAAGTCGAAATTTTAAATTTCACATCATTTTATCTATATTCTCAGCTATAATATGGTTTTTTTTTATTAAATCTTTAAAATTATTCTGAAGTTAATTTCTTATAAGAAGGAAAGTATGTGGGAAAATTTCTAAGATATCAATAGAGTAGTAAACGATCATAAAAAAGTTGCAATATTTGTTTAATAAATTTAATATTTTTTAGTAAAGATTGGAGTCTAAATTTGAAAATTGGTTCATTTAGGTTCTATCCAGTGGTCGATATGATATTAGAGTGTAAAGTTCATCTTTCGATAATATGACGATAGGACGACGGTTCAGCCTTCTAAGTCTCAGAGGATTTCCGGGGATTCTAAATTTTATTTAAAAACAATACAATTTACTCCACCTCATCAATTCCGTATGATCCTGCTCCGTAGACGATATCATGTATTGACAGTTTCAGCCTTCTAAGTCACAGACAAGGATTCTGGAAGGTCTGTAAAGGATTTTTGTAAAAATAAACCCTTCAATTCGTTGTCCATCCCCGGGGAGAAATCGAAAATCTGGCTTCGTTTGGTACTGACCCGTATTTGAAACTATAACATGCAAAAATTTATCCATCTATATCAGTGGTTTCCAAAGTGGGGGATACGTATCCTAGGCTGTACGTATGCCAATGCATTGGGGGTACGTCAAGAAAATTTAATACTTTCTTTTTATGTTTGTCAAGTTTTTCTGTCAAGTAATATATTAATTAAAGGTTAAATTAAATTAATTAACTGAGGATCCACCAATGAGAGCGCGGAGGGCGTATCTGGGCCTCAGGCAAAATTAAGTGGCACCAAGGAGATAAAGTCAACGAATACAATGGCAATAATTATTCAAAAAGCGAGGAAAATGTTCATGAGAATATTGGAAGGACAATTCAAGAAGTGTGGTTAAAAAAATGATTATCCAAAGGCGATGAGAGAGAGTCGTGATTATACTGAATGATAATGCAAAAGTTCAGAGAGTCGTGTTTTCAAGCAGTGTAGTAAGCCGTTATTTTAAATATTAAAATGTTATAGAAAAATATAAAGCTGACTCCAAAGGTCAGAAAAAGAAGCGGCAAAAATCCCAGTCATGCAGAGCAACAGACCAGAGATAGAGTGGCACGTGCCAGTCTTCGTATACATTAGGTCAACTGTTGATTTTAGAATAATATTTTAAAGACCTGGTTTCACTCAGTGCTTTTCTACTCCTTAAAAGTTTATTAAAATAATTGTAATTATAATCATACCAATAAAATGTGTGAATAAATAATAAGTTATTTTAATATTTAGAAATGTGGAATTTAATGTGTAGTGTTTTAAATAACGAATATTTTAAGGATCTCGTGAAAAAAGGTAATGGTGTGTTATTGCGGCCACGACAAAAATGCACGAACTATACAATTCACAGCACCTTCAATTAAGAATAATAATTTAATCTACAAAATATAATTATATTTATAAAAGAAATAAACTTCTAAAAAATGTATCTTTTTGTTCACAGCACTATTTATGGTATTACAACATTTTAAGCAATTTTGTTGAATATGAAAATTAGATGAAAATATCAAAATATATAAAATGCCAACAATTTAATCAGCATAATGCCGTTGGTTTTAATAGGTTGTTAATTAACACATGAACAAAAAATCATTCACACAAAATTCTACTATTTTGAAATTGGAAAAAGCAAGCCAGAAAAATATTATACGATCATGAAAAATAAATGCAGAATAACTCGCAAAATCGTTTATCAGAAGACAAATTTAAATTTTAATCACAGTATAGGACTTACAACATCCGTTACGACAGCTTTAAAAGTGCAGAACTCGTTATGTAGGTTAAATATTTGCATGGCTTTAATTTTAAATGACTTGAAAGCATTTTTACCGCAACTCCATTCTCAGCACTGTTTGTTTTTGAGGAAGAAGATAAACACGTGAACTTCTTAGGGAATAAAACTTAACCAGAATATATGCAAAGAGAATGCAAACAAGTAAACAATCTAGAATATATTTAATTGCTTAAACTGGGTAATATAAATTTTTGTTTAGAATTTACGAAAACGGAGACGATTTCTCAGTTCTTAATTTTCAATTTAAAAAGTACAATCACAATAAGAACATTCTTTAAATATCGTAAATATTATCAATGGATGATGTACTTTAACTCTTCTTTTTGTTTCGCACTTATAATTGGATATTTTTAAAGTGATAGTTTAATGATTTTCAACAAAAATACTGTTTAACACTTTGCAACATACTTGTAAAGTGTTTATGACTTTGCTCATTCTGACTGTCTATCTGTACGTTCGAACGATAACTGCCGTAAAAATGACTTTATAAAAAATAAATTTTAGTATGCTGTATAGACAGTCGGTCTGGGAATGAAAATGAATAATATCACCCAAATAGTTTTGTATTTCACCAGGGTAGAAGAAATTAAATACATTGGGCACTATAGGTCCTAATTTTTCCAACATATTTGTAACAAAGATGAAATTCACAAATTGCTTCGAATATTTTAGGGAATATTCAAATTATCAAGTAAAATATATAAAAAAAGTTCAGTTAAATATGTTAGGTAGTTTTTAAATAAAAAATTAAATAATATTTACATCCATATTATATGAAGAGATCACATGACTCATTTCAAAATAAAATATATGGCATCCATTTTTTCTCTGTGTAAAAATCGTAATGTTTGAAGATCTTTAAAATTTATATTTAGGTTTGCGTCTGTCGTAAAACGTATCTCTTTATTTTTGCATATTATCTCTGTAGCTAAATGCTTTGCCAACGCAACTACATTATTTTTTATTTTAAATGATCACAAAACTTCAATTATTCCTACAACGAAGTCAATTTCAGCCATTTTCAACCAGAGTGTAAAGAAATCAATCGATTGTAAGATGAGTTATATAAGAATTGCTGAATTTTTTCGTGCAAAATTATTTAGCTCTGGAGACTGAAAAATGAACAATATGAAATATTCATTGATTTTACATACAGAAGCAGGAAGCAGACGATTTATAGCATTGTCTTTTTTATGAAGTTTCAAGGTTCCAAGTTTAAGAAATTATTGTAATACTGTGATAATTTAAGAAATATGAATGCTGAATTGATCGCATTTTAGAGATGTTTAAATGAAATTGCATTGCAGTTGGAAAATGTTTCATAATCATTGATTTATGCATGATTCATCTTTTTGGTTTAGTAATAGCATAAAAATAGTTTGATAGCATATAAATAATTTGAGTATCAACTGGTTTCGAAGGCAGAAGAAAGAGTTTTCTTTGTAAAGACAGAGTCACATGGAAAACTCCCAAATGTAAAGTACGGTCGCGTCTGTATTTCTTGACTTTTGCTGTTACCTAGCTGAGATTAGTTTTTTCCTTTAAATAGGAGGATGAATGTATTAACGTTTTATAATTTTAATAATGATTTTTAATATATAATAATTTTGGCAGCAGACTGTTCAAATTTATTTTATACTAGCAACATACCCTTTCTTCGTTCGGAGTATATAATATAAAGAAACTTAAAATTCATAATCATGTGGAAAATCCTGTAGTATACTAAATGACAATTGGTTATCAAAATATTCTCTTAAAATATTAAATTTATTACTCCTAACAAAAGTTTAAAAATATATGTTATCACTATTTATCTTCACTAACAGATCTGGAGAATAAAACATCCCTTTTGCAAGCAAATTTACAAAAAATATGAAATTGAATCAGTATATACAATGTAAAAGATTTAAAATTGTATGGGATCCGTACTACTTATGAAGCTGTAATCTCTAAACTTATAGACTGTATTTGATTACAATATATGCAAAAATTAAAGCGCTAAAATTATATGGGAATATATATGGAACAACTACTTATATTGTCGCAGATTAGAAAATATGCGAGTTGGTTAGTAGAAGATTACCCGTATTATAATATGAGTCTCCAAAATATTTGTCAAAATAAAAAGCTGACATTATAAATTGAAAATATCAATAATCCTCGTAATCTTTATAAAAGAAGGCAGTAATTGATTTCAATATATGCCAATATAAAAAGATACATGCCAATATATATCAAAATATATGCTAATATGTATTGAAATATATACTAATTTACCTGTACTACTTATATTCCCGTAAATTAGAAGATACACCCGTGCATTTGCAGATGATTTCTCATATGAATAATCCCTGAATCAATAATACGCGAAAATATCAATAATAATACTTTTTTAAACCGGAAGACCGTATTTGATGTTATCCAGTAAAAAATGGAATGTCAATGAAATTTATTTTATATGCATATCTTTATTATTCAAATCGGAAAAGATTTAATAAAAATCGTCTGCCGCATAAACCTATTGGGTTTAAATTTCTTGCTAAGCGACATGATATCATTTGCTTCAGGAAGAAAATATATCGTCTGATTAATGCTATCTCCACAAAATGTTTGGCGACATTTTCGTCCATTTAATACCATTTCAAAAAATCGACAAATTTATCGTTAAGTGGGACTATAGCACTGACAGTCCCACTGGGTGACAAATTAACGAAGCATCATCACAATATTATCCCCTAACAAAATAAAATTAATCTCAGTTATTAAGAGCATTTTTATCAATTTCATGATACTCTTATAGATTTACAAATATTTTGAGCAATTTGAGGACATTTTCAAAATTCTCTAAATGTGTTACCAAGGTGGACGGATAGACTGACACACAAATGCTACAGGAACATAATTTTAGTATTCTCTTCGAAACAAACAAATTTAATTTTATCGATTTGCGTCGTTTTTATCAATTTGACGACATTTCCGTTAATTTGACAACGTTTAAGAAAAGTTGCCATGTTAGCGATATTCCGCCAAATTCGTAGCTCTGAATTTGCAGATTTGAAGAATAAAACGTTCTGATACCGTTTGTATATACTAAATGAAAGCACTCAAATTGTATTAGAAGATATACCAGTTTTTATCATTTTCTGTTTCAACAATCGGCTAAATGAGTTTAACGGCTAAACGTAATATAGGAGTTTATTAGTTAAACACAATATATAAGCATGAAAACTGTTTACAAAAATAAATGAAAGTGATGTACGCCGTCTGCAAGTAGTATAACTAAAAATATCTAATATTCATGTATAAGATATATTTGTATATCTTTTTATTTATTATTCAAATCGAAAAAATAATAATACTAAAAATCAACAAACACATTAAATTTAATTGCGTTCCTGAGCAATATAATATAAGATGCAATCTTTCTCATAAAATGGTAATTTATTTTTCACTTATATTCATGTTTCATACATTCATGCTTTCAAACAATTCAGGTTTTTGGAAAGTGACTAATTAACGCTAAAATATCCCTTCAAACTCAGAGATAAAATTGTAATTCACTTTCACGATTTAAACAAGCGATTTCCAACCTTTTCGTTTGGATGGACCAGGGAGTTCGAGAGTAGAAGTCCTAGAAAAATTTTCGTTTTTCAATAATGTCGCAACACCCTCTAGTCTTAGAAACTCGAAACTAAGACTAAATGCTTTCCACAAAATTTCATTACATTCGGTTTAGCCATTCTCCCGTGATGATGAAAAAAATGAAAAGTTTAGTTTTTCATTAATATCTCAAAAACTCCTGATCGTAGAACTTCAAAACATGGACTAAATTTTAAGTGGGATTATTTCAAAGCTACCCATAAATGTTCATCAAATTCAGTTCTGCCTTTTTTTTCTCGTGAAGATGACAGACAGACAGACAGACAGACAAACATATTTTCAATTTTCTTCATAAAGATTTCTCTCTGTAGTGTAACGAATGTTTGAAATTTGTAACGCGTAATGAAAATAGTATCATAGTATATATAGACACAGATGAGCATAACACTTTACGGCACGACTTCAAATGAATTTTTGAAATATCTTTTTGAATTGTTAAAATTATAATTTAAGAGCAAAATATGAGATAATATGTAAATTTAACAATTCTAATTATGCAGACGTATGTATTTAATGTACTTTCCGTAAGTACCCCCTTCCCCCCCCCCCCGTGCCCAAAAAACTAATAAAATTATATGTGTCTAAAAAGTTTATATGTTAAAAACATGACATAAGTCATATTAGTTAATAGTATGAACTGGTTTCAAAAGACAAAGAGTGTCTTCCTTCAAAGTATACAAACACACACACACACACATATATATATATATATATATATATATATATATATATATATATATATATATATCTGTGTGTGTGTGTGTGCTTCGAATATTTTAGGGAATATTCAAATTATCAAGTAAAATATATAAAAAAAGTTCAGTTAAATATGTTAGGTAGTTTTTAAATAAAAAATTAAATAATATTTACATCCATATTATATGAAGAGATCACATGACTCATTTCAAAATAAAATATATGGCATCCATTTTTTCTCTGTGTAAAAATCGTAATGTTTGAAGATCTTTAAAATTTATATTTAGGTTTGCGTCTGTCGTAAAACGTATCTCTTTATTTTTGCATATTATCTCTGTAGCTAAATGCTTTGCCAACGCAACTACATTATTTTTTATTTTAAATGATCACAAAACTTCAATTATTCCTACAACGAAGTCAATTTCAGCCATTTTCAACCAGAGTGTAAAGAAATCAATCGATTGTAAGATGAGTTATATAAGAATTGCTGAATTTTTTCGTGCAAAATTATTTAGCTCTGGAGACTGAAAAATGAACAATATGAAATATTCATTGATTTTACATACAGAAGCAGGAAGCAGACGATTTATAGCATTGTCTTTTTTATGAAGTTTCAAGGTTCCAAGTTTAAGAAATTATTGTAATACTGTGATAATTTAAGAAATATGAATGCTGAATTGATCGCATTTTAGAGATGTTTAAATGAAATTGCATTGCAGTTGGAAAATGTTTCATAATCATTGATTTATGCATGATTCATCTTTTTGGTTTAGTAATAGCATAAAAATAGTTTGATAGCATATAAATAATTTGAGTATCAACTGGTTTCGAAGGCAGAAGAAAGAGTTTTCTTTGTAAAGACAGAGTCACATGGAAAACTCCCAAATGTAAAGTACGGTCGCGTCTGTATTTCTTGACTTTTGCTGTTACCTAGCTGAGATTAGTTTTTTCCTTTAAATAGGAGGATGAATGTATTAACGTTTTATAATTTTAATAATGATTTTTAATATATAATAATTTTGGCAGCAGACTGTTCAAATTTATTTTATACTAGCAACATACCCTTTCTTCGTTCGGAGTATATAATATAAAGAAACTTAAAATTCATAATCATGTGGAAAATCCTGTAGTATACTAAATGACAATTGGTTATCAAAATATTCTCTTAAAATATTAAATTTATTACTCCTAACAAAAGTTTAAAAATATATGTTATCACTATTTATCTTCACTAACAGATCTGGAGAATAAAACATCCCTTTTGCAAGCAAATTTACAAAAAATATGAAATTGAATCAGTATATACAATGTAAAAGATTTAAAATTGTATGGGATCCGTACTACTTATGAAGCTGTAATCTCTAAACTTATAGACTGTATTTGATTACAATATATGCAAAAATTAAAGCGCTAAAATTATATGGGAATATATATGGAACAACTACTTATATTGTCGCAGATTAGAAAATATGCGAGTTGGTTAGTAGAAGATTACCCGTATTATAATATGAGTCTCCAAAATATTTGTCAAAATAAAAAGCTGACATTATAAATTGAAAATATCAATAATCCTCGTAATCTTTATAAAAGAAGGCAGTAATTGATTTCAATATATGCCAATATAAAAAGATACATGCCAATATATATCAAAATATATGCTAATATGTATTGAAATATATACTAATTTACCTGTACTACTTATATTCCCGTAAATTAGAAGATACACCCGTGCATTTGCAGATGATTTCTCATATGAATAATCCCTGAATCAATAATACGCGAAAATATCAATAATAATACTTTTTTAAACCGGAAGACCGTATTTGATGTTATCCAGTAAAAAATGGAATGTCAATGAAATTTATTTTATATGCATATCTTTATTATTCAAATCGGAAAAGATTTAATAAAAATCGTCTGCCGCATAAACCTATTGGGTTTAAATTTCTTGCTAAGCGACATGATATCATTTGCTTCAGGAAGAAAATATATCGTCTGATTAATGCTATCTCCACAAAATGTTTGGCGACATTTTCGTCCATTTAATACCATTTCAAAAAATCGACAAATTTATCGTTAAGTGGGACTATAGCACTGACAG